>VZSC01007512.1:269372-373591 GCA_013398225.1 Steatornis caripensis
CGACGCCATGCACTTGCGAGGCTACATGCCACACGGCGCAGGGAGGAGACGTGCAGTGTTTAAGAGCAAGAGTGGGGAGAGATGTCCCCTTTATCTCTCCCTGGCAGTTGCTTGCCTGGATGATCATTAATTAGTTCCAAACCTGCATTTTACAGCGATGCCAATGAAGAAAAGCAATGCCAGGCTTAGGACGATCCTGGGCACGTTATCTAAAGAAAGATGTCGGTGTGGGATCAGAGCGGGCGTTCCCAGGGTGCGGGCAATTGTGCCCTATTCCTGGTGGCGGAGACACAACATTTTTTTGAAGAGACACATGGGATATAAAAAGCCAGCTTGCTATGCTGGAAGGGCCTTCGTTTCATGAGGTAATCGTAAGCATTCATCCAAACTGCAAACAACTAGCAATATGTGGTCAAATCACTGCAATTTGATAAGCTTCGGAGTGATTTCCAAGAGGAGGATTAGTGGAAAATGCTGCCTTTAGGACTTGATCCTGAGTAGCTTGCAACAGGATCTCTGAAGCACTTGGCATCAGCACGCCCTGCATATTCATTAATGTTTTGGACTATGGTTGTAACAAGTATCAGCAAGTGTATCTAATTTCATGAAAGAAAATTACTGGTTCACAGTGGAATAACATGGTGCTTTTACTCAAGCAGGCATAAAACATGAGTATGAAATCCCTCATATAATCTCTAGCTATTGTCATTCAATGTTTATCATCCAACACAGTTGAATACAATTCTTATCTTTGATGGATGTGGCACACAATAGCTGTTTTCTTGAGTGCATCATAAATATTAATAGTATTCACAGAGCTTCTTAAAATTTGTCATGTCACATTGCTTTCATGGAAACACTTAAAATGCCATTATTTTTGTCCCACTGATAGCAAATCCTCTTTTGGTTTCTTTCTTTCTTTTTTACTCTCAAAATTAAATGGTAGCGCATGTTTAACCGAGCAGAGGAAAAAAAGGAATAATGGTTCACACTGAGCAATTCCAAGACCTAGTTCAGATGCCCAGAATGAGACTGAAAGGGAAAAAAATGTGATATCCTTTGGAAAATACAGTCCCGTTAAAATTGAAACACTTCAGGAAATCGAGGAGATTTGGCTGGAATTTCATTTTCGGAAGAATACCGAGAAAGAAGGCTGACGTTATCAAAATGGTCCTACGCTGCCATACTCAGAAAGGGACATTTTCACTTAAGGAAAAAAGCACTTTTTTTCCCAAAATTAAATATTTGCATGCTGTTTTTAATCAAGTTTAATCAAATACCTCAGTTCTACAAGGAAAAAAATGTTTTTCCACTGTTAAACAATTTTGATCAATCCAAAATAGCTTTTCTGAACGTCCATTCCGAAAGCCCGGTGAAATCTCCTGGCTTTGTTCAGTCCCAGCGAAGCCCCCGTGGGCCTTCCTCACGGCATGCGCTCCCCAAGCATCTCTAACCCAGCATATTTCAGAGTCAGCGTCGTCCTTGGGATCAAACTTAATACAAACTTCAGTGATTTGTATTTTGGCTGATACATTTCAATAAATCTTTTAAAATTTCATCTTTCCCCATAAAATTCACCCTGTGGTTGTCAGAATAGCCTTACAAAACAAAACCATTTAATTCTCTATGACAATTAATTTGAAGATGGTTAATAATTGCAGAAGATACTATCTCTGCTACAGAGGCATAAAACACTTGCTATGGGCATGGGAAATGTAATAATACAAAAGGAGAATTCTTTATTTCTTATTCTGTACTCTCTCCACAGTAGTCAATTTGCTTTGAGTTTAAAATCAATCCTTCCAGTGTGGGGTTGCAGGGAAGCTCAAGGCTTCAATCCTGCTCCCATTAATTTATGTTAAAATTCACACTGAAATCTGTGATCTGGCAGTCATAGATTCCAGTTTTATTTTCTAAAAAGGTTGATAATCCCTGATATTTCTGGGATGAAGATCTACTCTTATTGAGTTTACTTTTAATATTTTTCCCCATGAAATGCTGAATTTTGTGAATGTCAAAATCATGTCCTGTGCAGTTCACTTTGCATGTAAAGTAAAACAGAGATGCACTGTATAATTTAAAGGGAACCGGAAGGCCGAAGGTCAAAATGATTTCAAGTAAGAAATATGCATTAAGTGCAATGGATAAACACATATGGGACATTTTGCATACAAATACATTTTAACCAACCTCTACAAAATATGTAAATCATGTGGGTTTGCCAGAAATGACTGATCTTGTTCTGATATTTTTGACATTCCAGGATTAAGTGTTCTGGGGTTTTATAACTGACCCCAGAGAGAGTTGGTGGGGGTGGGGGGTGGGAAGAGGCTGCTAAAGCTTAACATTTTCTTAGTTTAGTTTAAGGTGAAGGTAAGCTTCTTTCTAAGTCTGGGTCCATTTGCATCTTGGCGTGAATGAGCTCCTTTAACTGGTGTCTGAATATAAGCTATACCGCCATTAGCAAAAATGATTTCTGTAGGGAAAATAAATTCTTTAAACGCATGGTTTCTCAACTTTAAAATGACTGCTTATTTGACTAGAGGGTTACACGGAGAACCACTGCAGACCATGACTGGATGTAGATGCGGCCTCGGCTTACTTGAGGGCTTGCATATAGAGACTCTGCTCTCCAGGCATGCGACAACATTCCCAGCACAGCCCAGGGAGCCAAGTCCTGTCTCTTTTATGCAGAGCAGACAAACCCAAAGATTTTAGAGAGAGTTTTTTGTTAGGCCAATCATTTTAGGTAAATCTTCCCACAAAAATATTTTACATTTTTAATGAAACCTTTAATAAGCTGGAAAGGCATGCAGCCCTCACTGGGAGACATATATCAGAACATGACAGCAGTGGACTCTCCATAAATAAGAGCACACGGCCATGCCACCTCCTCTGCAAATGGGAATTTGGTGGCATTCATCCCAAACTGCATTTACCCTCCTACTCCTCACCGGATACTCAACAGCCAAAGCTAGGAGTACATTAAAACAAAAAAACCAAAACACGCCCTCACCCTCCATTCCTGCTTTTTCTAAAACAAATAAGCAGAGTGTTGTACTCAGCAATTCCCTTTCAGCCTGAGTTATAGAAATGGGCATCTTTCAGGACGATTTTTCTGGGTGTTCTTGTCAGTACGTTTGCTAGCAGCAACTGGAGATGCTATTACTCAGCCTCCCATTTAAGAGAAACCTCACTAGAGTATATACAGCCATCTGTACTTCTAAGTGATTCACAACATTAGTAAACCATCAGTCAACCAATAGCTTACATATTTTGGGAGGCACCAAAATTTCCGAAGACATAGATTAAATACTTGTAGGATATACAGAAATATTTCAGGCTGAGGAGCTCAGAGCACTCGTGAAATATTGGTTGTTGCATTTGAAAAACACTTTCGAATAATGACCATCTGGGAATTACAATTCTGTTACTGTACAAGAAAGGATCTGTAGCACATATATCTAAAACACCAGTGCTGCCAGTCACAGACCAAGCCATCATTTTCCTAGATAAGAAGAGAATGCTAGATATTCATCTATTATTAAACCTATTGTTCCTCAAGCCTTCAGCCTCAGCTGGAGCCTTCTTATAAAAAACAGTTAAAATACATCTCTTCATTCTCTTGTTCTTTACTTTGACTAAGTTCCTGGTTGCCTAGAAACTCTCCAAAAGACTTGGATTTTTCTTTTTTCAAAAAAAAAAAAAAATCCCCCAACTGTTAGCTAGACAACAGATTAATCCCGTCACATTTATTTGTGACAGAAACCTGGATGACAGGCTCCGAGCTGGTGAAGTGTTTGTTTCTTGCACCCCAGGAATCAGAGTCCACCGACTACCTTGCTACCAGCAGTTTTCCATAACTATGGAAATTGCAGGTTATGTCTATGTAGAACGAGAGAAAGAATTGTGAGAATTGTATCACCACTTTATAGAACAGGTTTATCTGTGCTATAAATTTCTATAATTAGCGGGACATACACTTCCACTTCACAAAATTATTATATTGCAAGATTATCCTATTGACACAAAGTCAAGGCATTTAGTTTAGATCCAACTTTACACACCTTCTGATGCATTAGACACCAACCAGATTCACAGCTCGTATCCTACTTCAATGCCATAAAACTTATTTTAAAATCATCACCTGCAGTGTTTCTAGTTAGTAATTGTAAAATCAGAAGGCAGATTCTTGTCCTGATATTCAGTAACACAACAAAACAGTGGAACCAAAAAGAGCTTCAAATGTGATTGTGTTCCACTCCTTCACCTTGATCTGTTGTTCTACTCAAAGTGATGAAAATGGATCACCTTTCTACTTTTTTGGGACATTAGTTCCACATGTTAATCTGTACACCAGATGTTGGAGGAATCAATTATCAGAGACATTTATTGTCAAAAAGAAAACAAGATAAGCCTCAGAGGAGCAAAGCAGCTGACATTTTCATCTGACACTCAGGGCACCATGCAGCGTTAAACTGAACAGCGAGGCCAGGATCCTCAAAAGTATTTAGGAACATGTTTGTATCTTGCAAGAGGACCGTGCAGTAATGCTCAAGCTAGAAGCCTACATGCTTTCTCCAAATTAGCCACCTCAGTACAGTGTTCAGTCTTGTTCACTTTCTATAGGTAAAATTTCTCAACATTTTTTTATCTTAAAAGCTTACTGTAAAAACTTAGATGAAACTAAATATTCCTTCCACTCTCCTCCAAAGCAACCTCCAGGAGTAAAATATTCTGGCTTCCAAATAGGCTTCAAATTAAGGGAGTAATCCTCCCATCCACGCGTTTTTATCTGAATTAAATTGGCTTAAATAGTTATGCACCGCTTTAGGTGATAAAACAGCATTTACATTCTTCAAAGTCACTCATCTGTGCTGTCATTAGTTCTTGACAGTATAAATCCTACCTCTTTTCTAACCAAAACAGGTTTTAGAGATAATAAGCAATAGCATCCTAAGATTTTTTTAAAGTGTTTAAAAAAGTACCTTTAGGAGTATGAAAAGTGACTTACAAATCATTCAGAAACAGGTAAAACTGAGTAAGAGTGGCTTAATTTCCATTTAATTTTCCATTCTCATCAAGCTTGGCTTATTCGGGTCTAATTAATTAATATCTGTAAAGTGTTCTGCAAATATAAACCACTATGTAAATATTAAATAATAATGGAGTACTTCAGGAAAAAATAATTTGTTAATTTGCATGAAGTTTTAGGAATTAGCATTTCTTTATTTTCCCTGTGTAAGCAGGGCTATCCAATGCCTTTTAGCTATCAGAAAAGCTCTAGCAGTTACAGGACAATGCACTTTCACACTGTGTTACAGTTCACAGAACATGAATTTACAATGACTTGCAAAGTTGTACTTACAGAGGAACACACACACACACACACACACACACACACACACACACACACACACACACACACACACACACACACACACACACACACACACACACACACACACACACACACACACACACACACACACACACACACACACACACACACACACACACACACACACACACACACACACACACACACACACACACACACACACACACACACACACACACACACACACACACACACACACACACACACACACACACACACACACACACACACACACACACACACACACACACACACACACACACACACACACACACACACACACACACACACACACACACACACACACACACACACACACACACACACACACACACACACACACACACACACACACACACACACACACACACACACACACACACACACACACACACACACACACACACACACACACACACACACACACACACACACACACACACACACACACACACACACACACACACACACACACACACACACACACACACACACACACACACACACACACACACACACACACACACACACACACACACACACACACACACACACACACACACACACACACACAGATGTTTTTCACTCATTTTCAAATCCACTGTCCCTCCTAACAGGAACCTAGCTGCACAGCTTCCAGGATTAAAACAGCAGCACGCTGAAGGATTTCCAGAGTTGCAACATTCCGAGCTTTGTGTGTTCTCAGCCTGTTGTCCAAAGAACTTAGAATTTCACTGACCACTTCTGAAGCAGTCTGGAAAAAATAACTAAGAAAGAATCATGTATTTCCCTATGTACTTATATCTGGGTATCTTAAGACACCTTGCCTTGATACATATATTTTTATACCTCTACAGCCATATAAGGCAACAATTATGCATACATTCAATTTTCATGCTCAGAAGGGGTGAATTTCCCAATCTAGCCTCATCTACAGACACAAAACCTTCCAGGAACAAAATGCAGGCTATTGGTATAAGCGCTTCAGGAGATCAGTTGGTTTATAAAACAAAGGCTAGGTAGGATAGGAGTGTGAAGCCCAGAATCCTGTCTGTTCATCTCAGCATAAGTCAATGAACATTGAATACTACACAAAATAAACAATCTGTTTCTAAAATGGTGCAAAATGCACACAGCAATACCATCTGGGATCAGATCGTACACGAGGCTGGAAACGGTGCCAGTGAGACTGTAAGTGCTTTGCACTCCGAACTGATTTCGAACTGGTGCTCTAGTCACCTGCTAAGAGGTAATAAGGCCACGTTGGACCAAACAGAAACTGGGGATTTTGGTTGGGAGGTTTTTGGTGGAGGGTATAGGCTTAAAGATACAGTCTACCCTCTCATATCCTTTCATGTCTCAAAACACTCCTCAAGTAAAATCAAATGTGTTTTCCCACATGACTTTGGCTGTACACACGCAGACTGGGTCGCTTCCTTTTCCACACTCTTCTCAGCAGCTGGGAATGATGGAAATGACAGTATAGCTTAACGAGAGCACTCCCCACCATGTTCCTCTATAATAAGTGCTATAGGACAGAAGCATCTCAGCAGGCATCTGATTTACAGGCAGGGCCATAAGAAAACTCCACAAAGAACGCCGACCCGTGCAGCAGCAGTAGGGTTATCACAGCTGTCATCAAAATCAGCTCCTGAGAGAGCTGCAGGCTGCACACAATTGTGATCACCCATCTTGATATTTTCTCTTTTCTTTGCCATGCCAGCCAGGCATGGTCTGCATTCCCATGGCATCTTCTCTGTGCACCTTCCCACTGTGCACAGAGTCTATGCTGCCCACCCAGAAGTAGAGATAGGACTTTCAGAAAGCAAATCCTAAATTACCAGACTGTGCCGCTTCCTTCTGGATGTAGTTCCCTCGGAAATCCCAACTGTCTAGCCCTGTGCAGTAGATGAAACGGGATGTTTCGCTTAGAAGGAGCTCAAGGATTTGGGGAGAACTGTCAGATGATGCAGAAAGCACGCTCACTTTCAATATGAAATTTTATTTTCTCTCATTAGTGCCGAAGTTTTACTTATTTATATATTTTAAATGCACTGAATTTGGCAATAAACAACACTGACATTGGTTATATGGAGGATCATTCAAATTAAGATGGATAGTTTGGGAGGGATTATCAATATTCCAAGACTGTATTTTAGTCCTCTTCCAAAAAATATGCAAACCCCTCAAAATACCCATAAGGAAGAACAGTTGGTTTTGCTACACTTAGTATTTCTACTTTTCTCACAAGCTAAAGAGTTTCCAGTTACTTCCTAATGTCCCTATCAAGGCTTAAAAATCTCTGTTCCTTTTTAGTCACAGTGTATAGGCATTGCAGGTTATCATAACGTTCTTTCACCAAGTTACGTTGGATAACCTCACCTCAGAAGCAGGCTAAGAGAGGCACAGAGCACAGCTGGTGGGTGCTACCCTGGCCAGGATTTCACCTGTAGACTCTCGCTGGCCCTGCTTCCTTCTGTACATCAAAACCAGTGCTTAGTAATGCACCGCTGATTTGATACCAAAGGACTAGCCAGAAATAATCTGCAGTATCAATTCATTACAGCAACATTGTCTGCTAATAAGGAGCTATTTTTTGCTACATAATGTGCAAAAATCAGCTGTATCTTCACTTAGAAAAACCCAAAAACAAAAAGCCAAAAAAATGCCTTCCAAGCTTGCTACCAAAGGTAAATGTTAAGAACACGAGATTTGATGTTAAGAGCTTCATAAAGTCACTAAAGCAAAAAATCAGCTCTTTTCATCAGGCTGTTATTCAAATGTTACCATGCAATCTACCATATCTTTATCTACCAAAAAAAAAAAAAAAGCAAGCTAGTAATGAGAAAAATATCCCCACTACTGTCTCCAGAGTCACCACAATGCAATGACAGAATAAAGTATCTGGGGGCTCTTTCAATTTTCTCCTGTTTGTTTAAGAAAGTAGCACGGAAAACAAAGATAAACTCATGACCGACTGCAGCAACAGAACGGCGATATTTCAAATCATACAGAAGAGGATGTCTTTATATTAAAAGAACCAAAGTGGCCTCAGAAAGAGATCCACACATTAAAGATCATCTTTGTTTTGCAGGATTTCACGGCTAATTTCTCCTCCAGTAAGCTCTTACTGAATCCACTGAATCAGTCTTCTTACTGGAGAGAAATCTTCCCTCTTCGTGGCACTGAGCTGCACTTCCTCATGCCAATGCTGGTCTCGTTACCACTGAACCACCATGAGGTTTTGGTAATCCCAACAAAATGTTCACTCCTGCAAATCAAGGACTAAATGTTTTGCTCACATCTTAAACTCTCCAAGGAAGCCTACGTTTTCATCTATAAATACTCCATGTTTACAATGAAAGAGTGGATACACTGATAAGGAACAGCAGGTAATTTATGTTCAGTGCAATGGCAAAGGCATGGAAACACATTGGTTTCTGAACCCCTCTGTGCTGCTTTTCTGGGGGACCAAGGTCCACGAGATGACAGAACTCTCCTTTACTGATACCACCTGCACTCAGAGGGAGACTGCCTTACCAAGATGCCGGGCAAATCTTGAAGAGGAATGAATGTTAAAATGCATTTAGTTCAGTCAAGAGCTCTGGGCCTCGGGAATGTGTTTCTCTGAACAATACACAATGATGCACAGAGCAATTATTTTTTGCTCCTGACTGGGCAACGCACTGCCAGAACCTGCACCAGTCAGTGACTGTTAAATGAAGCATCACTGCAAACTAGCAAACATGAGGGTAAGAAATGCAAATACAAGCTGTTGCTTCTGCCACTGCTGTCATCGGCTCCTCCATCAGCCTTGGGCCAAGCCAGTCAAGGATGCTCACATGCAACAGCAAAGAAGTAGCCCGCATGAGATGCCCCCCATCTAAGGACTAGGGTCATAAATTCATAAAAGAAGCTTTTGCCTTTATTCCACTGTTAGTTTTCAATGACAAAGTGTCAGAAATTAGATCAGCTCCGCTTTGAATGCAGGTTCAGCCTCAGATTTTGTCCAAGGACATTTAGAGACAGCTGAAGTGGCCAACATCTGCCATAACTGGAAAGAGATTAAGTAAAACCCTGGCAGAGACAGCAGCAAAGCTCTGATCCAATATTCACAATGGGCTTTTGGGTTGGATTAACTTTTCTTTTATATCTGTGGTGCTCTGCATGGCACAGACTCCATGCTATCCATTTGAAACCGGCAATGCTATGTGCAAGACTGTCCATGCACCACATTCTGTCATTACTACATCTGACTGACCATTACTACTTGGTAATATTCCATCCACACCATGAGAGGTTTGTTTCATCTCCTACATGCTTCAAAATAAAAAAGCACTAGAAGAAAAATCTCTATTGACTTTTCTGCATATAATTTCTCCTCTATTACCAGGCTGCCAGTAAGTGTAGCCTTTGGCAGGAGGAACTGGAAATTAAAGTTATTTAGGGTCTTGTTTACCTTTACAAGCATCTTTCCTTGCTTTTGTTCCGTCCTAGTAGGAGAAGCTAGTGGTCATGCAGAGGGAAATACCAGCATTTGTTGGGCATACGGTGTAACAGAAAGAAAACCAGCACAGATCAACTCAGAAAGGAAGATGAAATGTTCATGAGAAGTAAACAAAAATCACCAGAGTGTTTCTGAGGGAACTGGTGTAACACCCAGGCTCTCTGGCAGTTTCTCTAGTTTTACACCAGAATATCCCCACTGAAATCACTGGTCATGTGTAAGCTTAAAGCTCTAGTACTAAAAAGTCAACCAGGCCCAAATGTAGACCAAAGGTCCCTCCCAGAAAAGGTGTGCTTGGTTTTAGAAGCAGATACTTGCATTTTTTTAAAATAAACCATCAGCTTCAAGCTTTCTGCATACATACACCTCAAACCCTGCCTGGAAAATATGGCTGAGACCTACATCTTCAGAAAGTATTTTGTCCTTTAAACTCAAACCAGACCTTGTATTAAATTGACACTTTGCAGCTCACAAGACTATGTGGCTCTTTGGGGAAAAGCAAAGCAGAAAACAGTCCAGTTATTTGGTTTAGCAATGAAGTTTCCCACACATGCATGCTAATTTATTTCACTGAAAATGTCCCAACTAATTGCGACATTTACCCTTAGAGCACATGCATGGCAGTCACATTAATACACCAGAAGACAATGGTTCCAAAGGAGCTATTACCATGTACCAGGCCAATAATCCACAAAACGGTAAAGGATTTTCACAAAAGACTCAAACGGTTTCCAAGGAGCCATTATGGCAGATCAGGTAAATAAAATATTATTGAAGTGTATTTTTTTTTCATTTAAATCACTTGCAGCAGGTGCATAGGAAGTAGCATATAATAAAATGGCTCACATTCCCTTGAATACTAACGAGAATCAACAGAAACGTTTAGCAAAAAGAAGCAGCAGCAGGTTCTTACCATCGCAAGAGGAACAATTCCCACAAACATTGTTCGGCTGACAAAGATCTCGGAGACCACCAGCTCGCTCACAGAGTCATCTCGAGGGTATTCCACCTGCCAGGTAATTTGCTGGGCCCCTGCCAGGCTGCTAGTGTTGTCAATCTCAAAGTCCATCTGCAGGATCTCGTAGGAGGACATGTTTGCTCTGAAAAAAGCCCAAAATTTCCCACAACATCAGTTGGATGTTAATAACAAAATACATTTTGATTCGTCTTTTCTGTTCACTGGAAGATTTACCATTGAATTCAATATGCAGACTTCAAGACAATGACAGAAACCTAAATCAAGCTACACACTGGGCAACAGCTATACTTTATAGATAAAGTGACACCATATGTTTTAATTTCCTGAAATAGAGGCATTTTTCCCATTAAACTACGGCATTCATTCTCCGTAATCACAATGAACTTACGGAATAAGCCCAAAACCCTGGGAACTGCATTGCACAGATGTTGCTAAATTATTTAATATAGCATTATTATAATTTTGTTCCTGCAAATACTGATGCTCCAAAACAACAGAATACTTGCCCATTCCTCATGCTGTATCAGAAATGAGCCCTTGGGCTGGGGGGTGGTGGGGGTGGTGGGGAGTCTTTCAAACACAAACTTGACTTTATTTCAGTGAAAAAATGGATTTGCAGAAATTACAGTGACAAAAAACAGGGGGTAGATTATCATTATTTTCAATTCATGAAAACGTTCTTCTCATCAGTGGTGCAGACTTGTAATTATACGGCAATCATTATGTATTTCTCATCTGGAAATAAAAGTTTAAATGTAAGGAAATGGATGTAAATGCATAGCATTCAGAACTGCATTTAAAAAAAAATCACTTCTGCTTCTTTTGTTAACAACAACACTTAGCACTCTCCTCTCGTCCAACACTATGTAAATATTAATAATTAAACCTCAGGTTAGAAAGATCTTAGCTTCATGTTACAGAGTAGAAAACAGACACCGAGATTTAACCAACAGCACTCGGTATATCCACAGCAGGGACCTACTTAGAAAACAGACCTTTGCTCATCCAGCGCTTTACTTTCACAAAAATTAAGGTACTTTACGAAGCAGCATCCAAGTTCCTGCCCCAATTTCCCAGACAGACCCCTGCAGCGTGGAGACCTGTTGCAGTTTAAAAAACCACGGAGGTGGGATGGAAAGGCAGCTAACCTGACTGCAGACCCAATTGCTTAATCATAGTCTGTTGAAGAGACAATCAACGTTATCAATATTACTGACGTTTCAGGGTACGTGCTCATAACACAGGTTAGAATCTGAATTTGCAGCATATCAGGCCATTCTGTAACGACCTGCATGCGCTCCTCCTGCGAGTATGAGATAGCTTGTTCCCAACCTAGGGACGGGCCCCGTGCGTGCAGGCGCCCCTCGGTAATCACCCGCCCTCTGTAATTCCACCCTCTGTCCTGCCCCACGGTTTGTGTACCCTTACCCTAAAGTAGTGACTCCAAGAGCTGTGTTCATACAAAGTTTTAGCCTGCTGCTACAAAGAACAGAGACTTAAACATCCTTTTCCTCTTCCCAGCTGCACAGAAGCAGAATCTGGTCTTGCCATATGTTTTTGAAGGCACATTGTAAAGGAAAAAAAAACCTGAACAGGAATTATTGATTTTCGTGTTTACTTTCTGACAACAAACACCACAAACATATGCTTCAATGCCTGGAGGATAAATATTTTCCATGCTAACAGAAGATAATATCCACCTCCAGGCAAAACTAGAAGCTATCAAGGCGTCTTTTGGGCAGCCAACCAATCGGCAAAAATCTTTTAAGACAAGTATTGTTACACAATCCTAGGGATGTAACTAAACCATTTCCGTTAAAAACATAAACACTGTGGGCACCACGATGGAGTACTTAACTTCATAGGTTTCTGTATCTCACTTCTGGCAGTTTGTTTTATCTAAATTACATAAAGTTAATTTGCTCACAACACAGAAATAAAATTTAGAGATGAGCTTTACACTCCCTATGGATCTAGATATTGGGTCTGTCAAGGTATGTTTAGATCCGCAGCTTAGGTTCAATCTGTTCAAGTCAATAGTTGCCATTCACAAAAACACCGGCGAGTGGTTTCAAATCCAGAACGAAACCACTGATGGAGGGTTTTGCTTTAGATTCACCACTTAAACAATACATCAAGTTAGTCCGCACTGATAAAGCCATTTCACATGTCCCACTGATTCACACTTCTTTGATCTCGGTCCATCATGCCTTCAATTATTCCTTTCCTGTTTTCCTTTTTACACATCTAAAAAGTAACTGTACTAGTGGCTTTACATTTTTAAGACAGACTGGGACTCAGATCTCTCTAAGAAAACCGTGTGTGTGTCTTGCCTGCATAGCAAGCTGAAGTAATTGCCAGGGAGTAAAATGAGTCTTGTGCCTGTAAATATGCAAAGACCTTCACTGCATCCTTAGCACGGCTGTGCAGCCATAAAAGACATAATTTTCATTTAACAGCAGACATGGTTATACACTGCTGGATTAGAAATGAGTCTCTGTGCATCTAGAAAAGAGCAGCAACTCACAGGCATAAACCTTTCTCAGATCTAACTAATATTGACATATGAACTAAAGCAAAGCTGACTTCGTAGGTCCTCGTTCCAAAGAGAATCCTTACCATCACCTGGAAAAAAAACATGGCTTGTCAAATGTTTTTTGCTTTGTCTCAGAAGCAAATCGTGTAGCATGACATATTAATACTGATTAAAGAAGGATCCACTTCTTTTCATTTTGCTGAAAGAGATGGACTTAGTGTGTCTAACCATCTTTCACTTACAGAGTTTCTCCACTGTGTGTATAGCTTTACCAAACTCATATTCAACTTTCTGGACTTCTTTATTCACCAGTTACCTTCAGAACAGCAGGCCAATGATTTTTCGCTGAAATCACAGACTCCCTTTTTTCTGCCTTAGGACAAAGATTCAGCCGTCAAGCAATGCCAAGTGTTCCAGTATCTGGGACACAGAGTACCCCGCAGACTAACCCATCCTCTTTGTTCTGAGTCTCTTCCCAGGTTGCTGCATCTCTTATCTACAGAGGCTTCTTTCCAGGTGGGAAGGTCAGTACTATATTCGTAGTTCGTGCAATTTATTAACTATCCTCTATAATATTGTGTGGGACATCACTGCCTTTTCCCACTGAAATCTGTGGAGGTTGCCAAAGTAAAACCAGAGATAAACTAAACCATAATCAAGACCTTAAAGGTTAGCATTTATTTATGAGAGCAACACTAACTGGTAAATCCACATCGCAACGCCTGTACCTAAGTTTATCTCCCGGCTATGAGGCATTACACTAGAACCTTTTTAAAAAGGAGTTCTTCCACCTTGCCATGGCAAATCTTCAGCTTTTAGTCTGATTTGTAGCTGGTGGCCAATATGCTGGTCTTTGTAGTCACTGTCAACTTGCAACGGCCTGGTGAAGACAGAACACTACCAGTGGGAAAATTCACTAGCAGAGAAGACGACGACTGTAACTCATGCTGTTATCAGCCATTAAATCCCGCTAAACCAAACTTTATCGTATAACGATTTTTCAGCTTTTTCTTGAGACTTATTCCATTTTTCTCTTAAATAAGTTTGCACTATTGGGAAGAGTCTGATGGAATCCAAGGACTATAAATCATTTCTCCTTTCCGTATCTTTCCTCTCTTTTTAGTTAAATATTTCTATTGTCCAGTGAAGTCTTTTCCCGGTTTAGAAGGATTTTGCCAAAGCCTAGTTTAGAGGACCAATAAAAAATAAAAAGTCAAAATTACTTTTATAAAAAAAGATGATTTCCTGCAAGCACAAGGAAAAGACCTTATAATTTTAGGCAGCTGGCATGCTTGCTAATAAGTCCATTTCTATGGAAATGAGTTCATAACTATTAATTTTGCCTGCTCCTGATCTATTCTTGATGAGCCTTTCAAATTTAGAAAAGCGCTTCATGATTCTCTCAATTTGGTAATTACTAACTCCCTTTGATGAATCCAGCCCAGTGTTTCAGACATGAGACATTCATTACACATTTTTCTTTCTGGTGAGAGGCGAAAAAGAAACCATGGGCTTGGATTTATTTCCTCTCGCAAACTCCAGTAAGTAGGCCCTCTTCTTCAAATTGCAATTTATAATCCTATTTGTATACTTTCACAATACTGCCTCTGCTAGGTGCTAGAAGAACCCCAAAAACTTTGACATTTTTGCACAATTTCCCGTTGTCTGGCCTCAAACATATCTAATGCATTCAAACCAGGTCCCCAACAGCCCAGTCAAGCTTTGTAACACATACAGTCTTCATTCCGTACCCAGCGGTAAGCAGGCACGGTTATGATCGCAACCTGGAGTAGAAGAGAACAGAGTTTTAGCACCGAATGCACACAACGGTTAACTCCACGCCAAATGAAGCCGACTCTAGCTCCAATCAATTCCAGAATAAGAAGAGTTAATCAGGACAGGGAAATGTTGCTAAGTCCCAGAAGTAAACTGCAAGGGACACATCCAGGCGGGCGGCTGCAGGCATGCAGAGCCCAACCGCCTTGCTCCGCTTGCCAAGTTGACCCTGAAGTAATTCCTCTGGATGTAGTTAAGCCACAATTTAGGAGTGAGCACTCCACCCAGAGGCAGAGCCTCTCCTCACTCAGAAACTCTCTCCCAGTGGAACAAATCACAACCTGCACAAACCACTAGAAAAATAGGGCCTGGGTTCCAAGTGCTGCGAAGCACCTTAGACAACTCTTGCGTTACTGCATTCAGATGCTTTGGAAAGATTCACACCGGTTTTGGAGGGCTATCTATCATGTTACCTTGTTACATATGTTCTGATTTATTTTCTTCCTGAACCTGCTAGTGTATGCAAACAGCAGGGAAAAAAATATATATTTTAAATCTGAATCTAAAAAAAAATCCAATATCGGATTTTGTTTCTCTACATTTATTACCTTATTAAGTATTTATATGGAACTGCATGGGCTTTTTTTCACAAAGTAATAGAGTACTGTGAAGGTCCACCATAGCTCTAATGTTGGAAGTTTTAACACGTACTACAAAATCAACCTGGCATTGAAATAATACCAAATTTAATGTATTCCTAATTTTTGTCTAAGTCAAACATGGAATTATTGAGTTAGGTACTGGAACGATACACAGCGATTGATGTTATGATGGCAGTGAAGGTCTAAAAAGCAGTTACCTTAAACAAACAAATGCCTATTATTAGCTATTAAGAAAGATTTACATTGCTAACCAAACTGAAGAGCCTGCCCTATGTATTTTTAGAGAATGAAATACGCAGAACGCCACAGTGAAGGAGGACAACGCAGGGCACTTTGCAGTGCATTCAGCTGGGTGTGCCACTGGCGCACGGAGGGTTTGCTGGCTCACGCTGCCGGTTCATCAACAATTTAGTTGATAAAAGTCAGACTCGTCTATTAGTGCAGTCGGCTATTCCAGGAAATCATGAGTTTCATTCATTCATAAAATAATGTTTTCAGTAAATGGCAATGTGTTTCTGAGGCCCACAGCGGTGTAAACAAAACTCTAAAAAGATGGAGCAGACACTAGGTGACTGAAAATAATAAAATGTCTGATATCATGTTGCTTGAGAATCTCATGAAGGTTAATAATGGTCAATTCTTACCCTCTCTGACAAACTGTCACCAGATTCAATGAGAACGGGATTACATAAGCAAGGTACATGAGTTTATAAAATATTTCAGTAATACAGGCCCCACTCCTTTGATCTCAAGAGGATTAAATTCATAACTACAGTTTACTGAAGAGCAAACACTTAGAAGAGGAGGCTTTTCAATGACTGACTGGAAATGCTCAAGACCCTAATTTCCTGCTGAAGTCAAATGAAGCAGGGAAGGCCAGGAGCTCTTGGGGAAAAGATCCAGATTAAAGGTCCTGACCTTCTTCCCCTGAGGAGATGAAGATCCCAGCAACCCAAGATGAAGGAAATGAGAGCGAACACCGACCAACAGAGAAGCACCCAGTGTCTAAATTATGAAGATCTGCATACTGTCAGCCCTTACACTTTGCTGAGTGCCGCCTTCCTGAATGCGGGCACTGGGTAACAGGAACTGGCTGCAGCTAACACCTTCAAAGCCAGGATATCTTCCAGCAGCTACAACATCCGTAAGCACAGATACTACTCAAGAACAACTCACTGAGGTGAAATGGCTACATCTCGTGTTACGCACAAAGTTTAACTTGATAATGGATGTTAAAACCTAACCCCTTTTTCTCCCAGTATATATCATTTTCATTAGGTTGTAAGGACACAAAGCTCTCGACAAGCTTGGAAGCAGCCCACTCACGCTGTTCTCCCAGGGTAGTTCACTGAGAAAGGGCCTCATCCTGAGGAGCGCTAGAGACGGGCCTGGCTGGAGCGCTGCATAAAGAAGCACAGGTATCCCCGTCCAGTGTTGGCAGTGTGGATGACCGTCCCTACAAGTCAGGGCAAACTACCTGCGCATCCTGAGTATTTCTGCAAGCTTTTGCATCAATGTGAAAATGTTCAGATGACACAGTGCCGCTGCCCCTTACTGCGTACCCCCAGAGGTTTTCGTTCTGCTGAGGGAAACCGCCCAGCTGGGGGTGCGAGGCAGACACGGAACGCTTGAGTAAAGCCCTGCTCGCTCTTCTTCCGTGCCACAGCACAGAAGTGCAAGGCAAGAAGTCCTAAACACTGAACAAAGACAGGATGGATGGCAGGTTGCAATTAAATATGCAAGGATGAAAAAAGTTTGCTTGGTTTCCTCTCGTGATGCATTTCAAAATCACAATTTACAACCGGCTCTGGTGTCTAACGGAGAACTTGCTCTGTTGTCCAGTTTACTTTANCAGGTTGCAATTAAATCTGCAAGGATGAAAAAAGTTTGCTTGGTTTCCTCTCGTGATGCATTTCAAAATCACAATTTACAACCGGCTCTGGTGTCTAACGGAGAACTTGCTCTGTTGTCCAGTTTACTTTATACCAATTACTTTTGGCTTTTTCAGAACATTTCTTGGTGCTTGATCTTGTTTTTCTTTCACTGCCGTAAAAATTCATGCTCTTCCCAGATGCATGGCCAATGTAAATAGCTACAGAGAATAAAACCAAGCTGCTAAATCTGTTAAGAATGTATGGACTGACACAGCACTTTTTAATAATCCAGTAAAAGCCATAAAAACAAGAAGAAAATATTTTTGTTTAAAACACACCACCAAGACCAGATATTATTCATGTTATTTTGCTTCGCCAACATTTTCCCACAACTGAAAACAATAAATCTAGATAATGAGTAAACCTTTTAAGCTCTGCAGCTTCTTCCACTGCCAATTCACAACTGTGCTGCTCACTAACAACTTGCAATAACTTCCACTTTATTTGATTTTATCAACATCATCATGACAACCCTGGAGACAACTGAGACAATTGCTTCAATTATTTTTATTTGCTTCCACCCTTGTGACAGTGTACAGAAATTCTTCTGGTAAAAGAGTGCTTAGATACTATATTTTAGTTAGCCTTTAACAAAACAGGACTTTCAGGGCCAAATTCAGTATGGGTGTAATAGGCGCGCTGCACTGCTAACGTGTTGCTGGGCCTCAGACTCCATTTGTTCCTTTGTCATGCCTCTCCCCTTCTGAAACAGAATGTCATCTTTTGGGGTTTAAAAAAGCATTTTGATTGCACTGGACTATTTTCCTGACTACTATTTAGAACCTCTTTATCGCTGTCCTGTGTACTTCTTAAAATAAGGCTTTTTTGCCAGGAGAAAGCATCTTGCTGGGGAATATAACAAACACATCCACAGTAAGAAATTGGGGCCAGGGTTTAGCTGATGTTGGATGCAAATGTAGAGGGAGCTACTGTTGTTCAAAAGATAAGAATGATTTTATGATGAAAGATTTATGCTGAATCCTAACCAGTTAATAAATATCAACAGCCGAAATGGTGCTTGCAATTTTTCTTTAACTATTCAGAAACTCTTACACATTTACATACCCTAATCACATGGTGTGTTTTCAACATTGTGGTCCAAGCAGCTGAAATATATTATCAAGCAGAGATGGATTTTTAAAGAACCTGACTGAAAACTCAAGATAATACATTCAGTGAGACAGGAACTTCTTTGCAATGCAGGAAGTCGCATACAAAGACCTTCACTCCGCAGACTCTCAACAGACCTTTAAAAGAACAAGAATACAACTCTAGGAGGCACTTTTCTACCACAGCCTGTGCTGCGGCTGAAGAACCCAAGGCACGGGTACCTTCAGCCAAGCTGCATGGAAAGTCAACGCAGCAAGCATTTCACTTGATCTCCAAGAAAACAGAGTGGATGGTCAGGGGCATCCAGAGACTCAATGGGAACATACCCTGGAAGTTACCTGCTGTGACACACTGCAATGCAATAGGACAGACTCTGGGTCCGTCTCTAATGCCACCACATAACAGCCAAAGAATTGAGTTTCCTGCAGGTAATTAAGCAGAAGAAAAAGGCCACTCTTCAATCCAGCTCCTCCACTATCCCTACACGAGGTTATTGGCTACCAGCTCAGCGTAGCTGAATATGCTTCATTCAGAGTCTTGCTCTTCCCCAGCCACTAAAGAAATGGAAGACGTGCAACAGTTTAATTTATCTGCACACTCTTCCAAAATCATTGTGAGTCTTGGGAAGAGTGACTCTACGTGACAGCTCCTGAACTCATACAACCATGTAAGGCTCTTCAATTTTATATTTACAAATACATATGCAGCTTCCTCATCTTCCTAGATAGAGGTAAGAGTTTAGGTAAGTGACCTGGATGACCCTATCAGCTCAAACCACATTTCCATCAACATGTTTCCTTGGCATTTTGAACATCTTATGATTTTTATATGCCTGACATTAGCATTAAGTGATCAGACTCTTTTGTATACACCAAGTGAATCAGAAAAGAAAAACACGACTAGACCTATGAGAAAGTTACCAGCGATCTAGTTGCTGTTTTGATTTCAGAATTACAATTGAGGCTGACCGCTGGATCTCCCTGGGGAGAAAAATCGACCAGAGGGCATCTAAAGATGCAAACTCCCCACGCACTAGATTTATGAATGAAAGGAAAGGGGATACAAGCTGCAGAATGCAGACCTCATGTCCTGGAGCACACATGAGAACAGTGACAAATGGTGCTCTCTTCTTGAGGATTTAAAAAGCCTAATTCAACACCTTTTGAACTTAATCCTTTGCTTAATGGGCAGACAGTGAAGAGGAGTAAAGAACAGAATACCAAGCAGCTAGCCAGGCCAACGGGAAATTAAAAAACAGTCTTTTTCTTCCTTTCTAAAGTTTGCTAAGAGTGCACAGAACTCATGAGTCTGCTGTGGAAGGTACCGCAATACCACCTGCATGAAATAACTGAAGAACAAATCAAAATAGGAACATAGGCAAGAATTATTTCATTCCTCCTACACTCTCTTCAGATTTAAACAAGCTTTAAGCATCTAATGAATTAGACCTACCTTTCCTGGAATCTAATCTACTCTTAGACGGAGGTATTAATGTGCAGGGTTGTCCTGTGGCTAATTCACGCTTCTGCTAAGAAATAAATGGCCATGACAACATCCTCAAAGAAGTTCAGGCAGGGATCAGCGTAGCCCATTAACATTAGCACAAACAGGACCGCCTCTCTCCCCGCTTCCCTGAGACACACATGGTGTGCATAAAATTGTTTTCTTTTATAGGTTGATAATTGTGTTTTTAAAAGGAGTTAAGCTTTTCCTCTCACTGTTGATACTCACTGAACGGAGCATAAAAACATGAAAGTGAAACTGGCATATAAACATCAGTTTCCCGTGTTTTAATTAATAAACAAGATTAATTCATCCAGCTGAGCAAACACAGGGTGGATCAAGGCCTGCATTCAGTGTATGAGCAGAAAGAGCCATCTGCAGTAATTCTATGTTCCTCCACCCTTTACTAGTTGAGATCGGGTTAAAGTCCTGATCTTTACAACAAAACTAAAAGCAAGAGAGAAACAAACAGTTATAACATAAGTCACTCCATTAAAAGCCTATTTTCATCCTAAAAATTAACCCAAATTTCCCTAGAAGTGCAAAGATAACTCCAAATAACGGAAAGCAGAGAGGTGGATTTAGTATTTCTCTTTCTAAAAATCATTCCACAATTACTTTCTAATGGTATGAAAGTAAGGTCAACACAACGGGTCACCACGGAACGTCTCTAGGTCACCTTTTGAAAAGGGTAATCGCTACTTTGTCACACTTGCAGGACAATGATTTCCCAACACGTGATGAATTTTCAAATGTCGTGACAGCTAATGGGGGGCTGCTGGGATATTGCTCAGAGCTAAGGTCAAACCAGGAATAAATGAGTTCAGGCACAAGTGAGTAGTAAGCGAGGTTAATTCATTTAGGCTCTGGAAAGGAATAATTAGAAATGGAAAAGAGAGAAGTGGTGTTCCATCCCACCTTCCCCGCTCCCCTGTTGAGATGATAAAACGTCCCCCCAGGACTTCATTTCAATGAATTTCCTTGGCAATGAAGGCTTTAACAACCTGCGGATGGAGCGGGGCTGAATGTCCGAGTTGAGCTGCTCAGCAGTGCGAGGCAGGCCAGACGCCTGCACCACTGGGAAGAATCACCGCTAAGAACATGGCAGTGAGGACCTCCCACACTTTCTCTCGGAGTCTGAGCAATATATGACCCGAACAGAACAGTAAGAAAAATAACTGGTGCGGTGGATAGGATTTTATGTTGACTCCCTTATTACCCACTGTAATAGTCACACAATTTGGGGATTGTTTTGCCTTTTCATTTTCCTTGCTACAATTAAAAACATTACCTAAGCAAAAATACCAGCTTTCATAAAGAATGAGGAGTCAGATAAAAGCATATCTAGAAAAAGAAGGGAGGTTACTGCAAGCACTGCAAATCAAGCTAAGCTACATAAAATATTCCTAACATTAAGGGTTAATGTAAAGCAGAATTTACAAAAATCACCCTCCTTCTACTCCTCTCTTTTCTGAATCTTTTCAGGATTTTGTAATCCCTTCTCTCCTCCTGCCCCCCTCCCAACTCTCTTCCTCTCCATACAAGAACATGCTCAGCCCTGGAAAATAGTTTAGCTGAATTCCTTAGATTTTGTCGAGTCCTGGCATTCTTTGAGACAGCTGTATTTACACCCTTTGCTGGTGGGTAGTCATTCTGGAAGCAATTAGCTTTCATGCTTTTTCAATATCCCCTTTCAAAAACTTTGAGATCCCTCATTGCTATTGATTTAGATGTAGAGAAGCGCAGCAAAAAAAAAAGAGTTCGTCCATATGCTGAGCTCCTTCACTCTAATTCAAATGCAGCAACTTCAGCTCCCCGCCACCAAACGCAAAGGTCTTGAAAACCATCACCACAACACTCAAAGCCAGCAGCTTCCAACACTACCGGGTCCAGGAAGGGTTCACGCAGCCAGCAGCCATCTCTCATTTAGATCGACAGGTTGCATTTGAGCATCTCTGCTGAGTTTAACAACACTTTCAAGGGTGTCCTTTATATTTTTCTAAGAGAAAATCTGTCACTGCTGGACTACTTAAAAGAAAAAAAAATAAAATGGAAAGAAAAACATGGTATGATAAGACAGTAGCTAAATGTATACTGATTGCAGTAATTGCATCCATTCCCCAGTCGGAAAGTCTTGTATTGTATTTCTAATATGCGCTGATAAGTGCATTCACAACATGATTAACTGCCTCCAGACAAGAATGGCTATTATGTTTAACAGACTGATTAGCAAGTGACAGAGCTGCAAACTGTACTCCTAGTAAATTGGCTGCTTTTAAATTACAGCAGCTTTTTTATGGTTCCATTTTTAAAATGCAATGGTTTGTTACACATATGCAATGTAATTCCTATCTGACAATAAGTAATAGAAGATACTGAGCTTTTATCTTTTAATCTTCAGATCTCAATTAAAGCATTGCTCATTTTCTTTTTAATTACAGCGAAACCTGCACCATACGTGGCACTCATTAGGCAGCAGCCTGTCTTCAATGTCTCTCAAAAAATATCCTTAAGCACAAGGACAGTGATTCTAGTCTACCTCTTTTAGAAGTCCTACCTTATTGAAGTCACCATTTTTGCTCATTTTGTAACCAGTCAACTAAGACAGGATTTATCGTATCCTTCCCAGCGTTTGATTAATACCTCCTTCTTACTGCTATGGGCACCTTTGCCATGGACTTTCACAGAAGTCCCAGTGACCTCAGAGCAAGGCAAAGGGAAGAGCCGGGCCTGCAGTCAAAGCAGAGATCCCAAACCCGACCTCAGTTCCGACCTGCGATGGCACACGGCACACCTCCGCTACAGCCAGGACTGTTTACACCTCAAGTGAAATGAGCTCCTCATTAATTCNTGCCTCCAGACAAGAATGGCTATTATGTTTAACAGACTGATTAGCAAGTGACAGAGCTGCAAACTGTACTCCTAGTAAATTGGCTGCTTTTAAATTACAGCAGCTTTTTTATGGTTCCATTTTTAAAATGCAATGGTTTGTTACACATATGCAATGTAATTCCTATCTGACAATAAGTAATAGAAGATACTGAGCTTTTATCTTTTAATCTTCAGATCTCAATTAAAGCATTGCTCATTTTCTTTTTAATTACAGCGAAACCTGCACCATACGTGGCACTCATTAGGCAGCAGCCTGTCTTCAATGTCTCTCAAAAAATATCCTTAAGCACAAGGACAGTGATTCTAGTCTACCTCTTTTAGAAGTCCTACCTTATTGAAGTCACCATTTTTGCTCGTTCTGTAACCAGTCAACTAAGACAGGATTTATCGTATTCTTCCCAGCATTTGATTAATACCTCCTTCTTACTGCTATGGGCACCTTTGCCATGGACTTTCACAGAAGTCCCAGTGACCTCAGAGCAAGGCAAAGGGAAGAGCTGGGCCTGCAATCAAAGCAGAAATCCCAAACCCGACCTCAGTTCAGACCTGCGATGGCACACGGCACACCTCCGCTACAGCCAGGACTGTTTACACCTCAAGTGAAATGAGCTCCTCATTAATTCCCTGCATTTTATAACAACAAATAGTAGGATTTAGGCCCACAGTTCCTTGCGGTGCTTCTGAAAATCCTACCCTCAAATGTGTGGTTCTGTTTTTGTTAACTGCTCTTCTTTTTACTGCTGTAACGCACCAGAGCACCAGTCTGGGATTTGGGCCCTCTGTGTATTTCACACCAACGCAACTATGAAGATGGTCCTGACCCCAGAGAGCTTGGAGTCCACAAGACAGAGACAGAAAAGAGATCTAACAATCTGCACCAATTTAAATTCATACAAAAAGCAGAAACCCTTTAAGCACAAACTTATCGAGATACTTTAAAGCTCAATGACATCATGTACTTCAAACTAGCTTATTTATAACATAAAGCTTAGCATAGCTTGTAAGGAGATAGAATAAATCAATTTGCTCTATCACAGAAATTCATCGGATACAATACAGATGGCTCTGCTACCATGGTTAAAAATAACCTACACATTTTTAAATCAGCTCAAGGCATTTATCAAATTAGTAAACTGACGGAGGATGATGTTGTCTAGCTTGTATACAGTAATGGGAATATCCACACAGCAGTTTGGTGCTTTTATTAATCTTATCTCACGTGTTTATAATTTTGTTCTGGGCAGTCAGCTGAACGGGGATAATTCAGTTTCCAAATCATTTATCTTTGCTAAATAGCAGGACACAACAACTTCAAGTTGTTTATTGAATGTAGATAAGAGAGGGGAGAAAAATCAAAGGGCAACCTGATTGTAGAACAGAACATAAAACACTTCAGTAACAAAACCACTGTAAAGCAAACCTGGCATCCTGGCTAAGCAGTGCAACACTTCATGCTGGATAAAAAAGTATGATGGGAATTAACAGACCCCAAGAGGTAAGCCCTCTAGTAAATTAATCTTCAGGGAGATTGCACCATAGAAGTGGCCATGTAGATCCTGGCATCCTCCTGCAGGGTCCTCAACCGGTCAGGCTTGTGTTTCCCAGGTAATCTGCGCCAGGCAGGGAAACAGAGTACAAAACACCCCACAGCCCTGCAAATAATACTGTTTGAAGAATGAAATTCATTTGTTTCTCAGCTTTCATCACTCATCTTCTCACATTCCACCCACAGAGGGAAAATTAGGTGTTGATGTTTGCTGAGGATGCATTTACTAAAGGATTTACTGCAAGATTTTTGAAGGAGCTCTGTCCAGCTCTTCTCACTGAAAGAAAAACCCTGGTGCTCCAGCGTCTCTGGGGAGAAGGGACATGAAGCCAACATGAACAGCTCAGAACGTGTATGCCCAAAGAGGCAGGATCGTTCTCTATGCTGGAAGGAAATCCCAGTTCCTGCGTAACCCCCACAAAACGAGGAGGGAAAGCTCATGCTGTGACCACTTTTTAATTTTTTTTTTAAGCCAGGTATAATAAGCTCCTGGGTCAGCCAGAGCTTTGACATCCACTGCCTACGATTTTTCTTCATAATGAGCTCCCTAAAGAAGACCAAAAGCCTTTGTAACTCAAATAAAGCCAGGTTTCATCACAATAAGCCTCGAATATGTAACTTATTAAACAGGGAAAACTCAAAGCAACTAGATCAAACAGAAGAGAAATAAAAAGGCTTATACCCAGCTCTCCCCCCAGATCATGGTGTCACTCCAGGGAGGCCCTCCATACTTGGTCCCAGCTAACCTAGAGACTTCCTGAGCTGCAGCAAACCCTGCCCCACACCTGGCAGTCCCCAGGCAGATCCCTCCGTGTCCTCCCGTAGCTGCCTGCTCCTGCTCCCCTGAGTATTTCTGCACCGGCCACCAGTGACCAGCTTCGTGCCGTGGCCTCCCTACACCGCCACATCCTCCCTTCCCTGGGAGGTTTTTTGCAACGCACGCTCAAATCTCACTGCCAGCTCACTGTTTTGAGTCCTCCTTATCGGAATTTAATGATGGCCTCCCAGTTCAGCACCCAGGTGCTTGTAAAACCTCTTGGGGTCAGAACACTGACCAAAGTAAAATCTACTAGTTATTTGACCAAGAGGCACCTAGGACATCACTCCCTAGAACAGATGCTCAATGTACAGGGCAGGACCACAGAGGAAATTTAACCCTCTGAAGTCTATGGGAGCTTTGCAGCTGCTTTCAGTAGGCAGAAGATAAAGATCTATTTACATCTAAGCCTAATCCTTTTTCCTGAAGAGGACCATAAATGAAAAAAAAGTAATAACCAAAATATAATAAATTCTGGCTAGAATATCAAGTTCAAAGTTTATTTCTGCCTTTACAAGACAAATTTAAGAAAAACAAGACACGATTAGAATTAGATAGATACTTTAGACTTATTGCTTATTGAAATATATATTAGCTATTCCCTACTACTTCAATTTATCAGCTGCACCATCCCTATATTTTGTTTTCAAGAGGATTACAACACCACATCTAATTATACGAATGCTTCTGCAGGTTGTAATTGAAAATGCGATCAGTTGATGAACTGCTTTGATAAGGATTCAAACATGTATTAGGAGAAGGCAGCAACATCTATCCCTACTGGTTTTGCTCCTTTGCAGCGGCCTTAGAAATGCACAGAAATTGAATGAGCAAGAGCAGAAGAGAAGCAAAGTTCACGTCTGTCCCTCGAGATACTGACTGTTCCTTGCAGCATCTCTCTCCATGCTCCTTCCCTGGCCTCTTCCATCCATTTCCCTTTTGGTTGCCATTTTGCAGCCCTCTGATGCCAACCCCATCTCATCATCCCCACTCTGCCACCTCTTCGCTGCTCCAGCAGCATCGCCAGGTCGCCTTGGCTTGGCCCCCTTCGCCACCCCCTACAATTTCATTTATAAACACCATTATCAAATTGCAGCCTTCTGAAACGCTTAGTGACCAACACCCAGAACACAGAGGATCCTAACTGCAGAGGGAAAACACCACCAAGAAGCACAAGAAACGGCATAAACTAAACAGGGTGAAGGATGGACAGTAATCCACAATATCGTATCAGAATTTAGGGTAATCTTTATCAGCGCACTTTCTAATGGTGATTTCAGAGACAGCAGCAAACACAAGTGCTGCACTGGCTGCCATACCTTGACCACAAATACAAAGTGAATTATTATTAGTGCAATTAACACAGACAATAAAACATATTAAAAATTATAGGGGGTTTAGCTGCTCTGTGAAGCTGCTTACAGCACCTAAATCTTGTACCATAGTCGAATTTAGCTTTTGACATAGATTTGGTCCGAAGAGCAGGCAGGATGTTTTTTTAAAGAATAAGTCCATTTTTAAAAATCACTTCTGAAAGACAAAAAAACCTTGAGGGTATTTTCCTCTGTTCATAAGCTGAATACTGAAACTGAGTTATAAGAGAAAAGCAACCTCTACCACGTTGCTCACAATGTGGTATTAAACAGCCTTCTTAGGTTTCCGAGTTGCATTTGTTTTTAAATTGCTTTTAACACAGGAATATCAGGTTAATGAGTTTTATCCAGTTTGACTGGAGGCACTGAAGCACACATTGCATGTGTATAAGTCTGCTTCTTTTAAAGAATAAAGTAATTCCATACTATTTATTTTGGGGTGAAACAATGACATCTTCAGCACAGGAGCATAGAACAATCGAGAAAGTCTGGTAATCCTGATATACTGGAACATCAGAGGAGAAGGGGAAGAATTTATGAAAAGAATGAGAGACTACAGAAATCAAGGGAAATTTTTTTTAACTGAAGAATCAGAGGGGAAAGAATCTGGGAATGTATTTATTATTAAAAAAAAAAAAAGAGTACTTTTCAGCACCCCTTCTTATTCAAACCCTTTGCCTTCAGAACCCCAACCCTTCAAAATACTTCTCACCAAGGCACCATATAAACAAAGCGGAACGTGAGAGGTAGGTGTAGATTATCAGCTTTAGCTGCAAGACTTCTGCATACCATTTTCAGCAGAGGAAATGCAAAAAAAGCAGAAAAACCTTTACAATCAGGAAGCAGATTTGAAGGCAGTCTATCGAGCATTTTACTAACACCTGTTTTCATCAGTGTCTTAATTCTAGGGGGTTTTACCATTTGTGAGTGATTGCAGGAGCTATTACTTTAAATTCATTTAAAACAAAACAATTTTCATTTTGAAAGTTAAAATGCAAGTGTTCCAAGGAGACCTACAAAGCAGAAGAAATAAGGTAAAGGTTCCTTTCCCCTTACACAGTACCTGAAGTCACACTGGTTTTAAACTACCTTTAATACTGGCCTGTACAAACCCTTTGCGTTTGGCTTGTGGGACGGAGATCACAAAGGTCTTCACGGAACCAGTCTAAGGGTGAAGCTTCAGTTTCGCAGAGTCCCCTCTCCTCATTTTTTTCTTTGTCTCCTAGACTTTACTTCTCTATCACGTTCCCCTAAATAAAGTCCTTCCTACGAGTGAAAGCAGCATATTGTGAGGTGCAATGATGGATTTGGTGGCATCTCTCCATAGGGCTCTTTCAGTTCACCGAGAAGGAGCCCCCTCCATTCTCTCCTTTCAGAAGAAAACAGGTGTCCATGGCCCATACAGTCTGTGTGGGACATGAGAGCTTTATCTCCACGTCAGCCTCAGATGCACCAGACCAAGCTCCATGGCATGAAGCAGAGGCAGAGAGCCCAGATCCCTGGCCACAGCCCTGCCCACGTCCTGCTGTGGCAGCAAGGATGGCAAGGAAAAGACAAATAATCCACTTGGGCAAGGACCATGTCTTTTTCCCCTCTCCATTTCAAGTCTTATTTACCAAGCATCCAAAGCAAGACTGGAAACCTGCTTCCAGAAATAGAAGCATCTCGATAGCAAAAAAACTGCAAGAAGATCAGCCACACCAATGCCTAGCGAATAACCCAGCAGGCCACAATGTTTCTTTGGAGATCTGCAAGCAGCCAAGAGATGACAATAATTAAAATGGCAAGCTGCAAATTGTATCCAAAAGGCTTTCCTTCCTATTCAGCCCTTCCTCAGATACCAGGCAACGAAGTAAACATCAAATTGCACTGGGAGTTGGTTCCGTAAAGAAAATATAGATAACGAGGTATTCCTAAAAACTCTTCTCTTTTTTTTCTTTTAATTTAAAATTGAGAGGACCATGTGAATAAAAGGGACAGTGTCTGAGGCAAAAGGACAGATGGTTCTGCTCCCAGAGCGGTGCATAAAAACGAGGCTTATTACAAGCCTTTTATTTTACTCAGGGGTTTTTTTTATTTACTCTGCTTTCTCTCTTTACTCATCTATTCATCTACCCATTGGAGTACTGAAAATTCCAATTCTCGTTCTTCCAATTCATATTCAAATCGAAACACATACAAGCACGCAGCACAGCTTTCAGCGTAAAAGTTTGAAGAGTTTTGTTTGGATTTTGGGGGCTTTTTTTTTTTTTAAAGTGTATAACAAGCCAATTAGAGAGGCTGAATCAGTACCTTTTAGATGAATACAGAGGAAATGAGAGGAACATGGCAACGGTGACACATCTTCCAGCCTGAACTCCCTGGAACATGTGGTATATGCTATTAGTTTATGTATAATGAGTAACTTCTAATGTGTTTATCTCATCAAGAAAACCACTTTTCCCCTCACTTTTGCATTCCCTAGGTGCTTAATGAAGTGGTTTTGCTTTTGATGAAGGTAAATGCATAAATAATCTCTTTAGAACGATTCCTGCGCTTTGGCCATGGTCTCTATAGATGCACTCATGTCCTTAGCTGCCAAGAAAAAACAACCGAGGCCACCTGCTTCAAAGGCCGTCAGGTAGTGGAGATTTTCCATAAAACACAGTAACCAGATAAGGCTTGATGCTATTCTCATTCTTGAATACATGCACAACATTATTTCCTTTATATTGAGTCCCCATTCAGTGATATCCTCCGAGACCTGACTCGTGCAACAAAGCAGGTCTGATCTTGCCCACGTGTGGCAGCCCCCGTGCTACACAAACACAAGCTGCGCCCTGCAGCACCCAGTGCCAATGTCTCAGACCACGGAGGAAAGAGACGGTTCTGCCGTATGGGCCACACCACCGGCCTCTCTGCAGCGAGTCCTGGCCAGAACCCAAACACCAGATCTCTCCGGCCCTCCAGCTGATGTACTAGCTACAAGTAAAAGATTCTTGCAGACTCTAAGGTGACTGAGAGAGTCAATGGGAAAGGTTTTTCCATCTAGAATTATTGATCCATGAGGGAAAACAGGAACCTAGTATGGCAATGTCCTGCTGAAATCAAATGGTTTTGTTGAATGGATTTCAACTGAAATGTTTCGGATCAGTCCAATAACATGAAATACTCCAACTCAGAGCAAATTTACCAGAAATAAGGCATTGCATTAATAGTTTCCCAGATAAATATTAAACACTTGCGTAAGAGCTAGGATATCCTGGATTTCCCGTTAGGAAACCATTCTAAAAACAAATTGCTGTGCAGTTCTAGTTATCGCAGAGCTGTTACAGAGGTGGCCCCTTCGGTGAGGCTTGGCTAGTGACGTTAAGGTACGTGGGCTCCTGTTGTCTGTCTTGATGGCCACTGTTACCTTGATTCTCTTGCCATGCAAACACCGGAGGACTCGCTAACATGGAAGGCAGCAGCCCTGTAACAGCCACGCTACATTACTCCATGTAAATTTGGAATGGACATGAATCATATCCCACAGAGCATACAAAAAAGTTAAGGGAGACAGAGTGGGCTCAATCCAATCAGGCATGGGAACTAATAGCAATGTTTCTGCAAAGAACACTAGAGACCTACAGATATGAGAACCATTCAGGAGGGCCATCATTTTCTAATTTATAAGGAAGAGATCCTTGATCCACCTGGATCATTGCTCCAGTTCTGGAACAGCTGAGCAATTGCTACCAACTGAACCATCAGTACTATGATCAGTAACATAATAATACTTTTTCTCTCACGTATAACATATTTCCTTCCTGCACCTTTACTTCTGGTCTTTAACTTTGGGGGGAAAAAATCATATGCTTTGTAATTAAAAAGAAAAAAAAAGAAAAAAAGGATTTAAAGCTAATAGTCATTACAACCACCATAATAAATTTATGGGAGATAGATTTAACTATTATGATGGCAATCTAGAAACTGTTTTGTTATAATTAACAGGATAATTACCTTTGACTATTTTAACAAACTAATGAATCAAAAATTTGGGATAGCTTTGCCAGAGTAAATTTATTTGCATGCATTACGAATAACATGCTCTCATGCTATTTTCTCTTTAACTCATCGTGTCCTCTATATATATCTTTATACCATGTTGTAACAATTTTCATTTAGGGGACAACAGTGCATATATGCTTTCATTTGACTCAGCTAAATGCATGCAAATTTGTTCAAAGCTAGAAAAATCCATGTAGACCAAATAATTCTTTGGGCTAAAACGTACAGTTGCAGAAGCACACTTTGCAGATGTCTGTACCTCAGTTGTTACAGTGAAGAAAACCAAAATCAATTAAAAAGTCTTTTTTGTTTGTTTTAAAATACTGCCAATGCTTTAAAAATCAAAGATTTTTATCTTTTACTTTGAATTGAGTATGTTTCAATTTAATTTCAACTTAACCAGGAGTTATAAAAATTTAAACTTTGTCCTATTTGGGCCTCGACTCCTTCAAAATTGATTTATCATCACTTCATATCCACTTATCGCCATTTTTAATAACTGCTTTGTAGTTGTCACCAGCAGTGACAACCAAAAAAGCAGTTATCACACAGTGCCAGGAGGAAATATCGCTGCCATTCAGCCAGAGCAGATCAGATATGGATGAGCAAGACAGAAAAACCTGTGCGCACCAAGTAAGACTCTACATCATGTTTGCAGAACCCCTCCTATTCACAGAGGATCTTCTCGCCACACTTACTGCCTGTGTGACACGTTCACAAGAATTTCACGTATTCTGGGTGTGAAAAGCTTTTCAAGCACAGTTTTATTCAGAGCCACAATACGCAATGGCACTGGCCTACTCAAGATTACTGCATGCAGCAGGAAAACTTACAGCACCTCACCAGCACAGAAATCTACAGACCAAAATAATCTGCAAAAGTTACTTGGCAAATCATTTCAAATGCTAAATAATGTGATCAAATCACAAACAGCCTGTGAACAATTCAAAACAAGCAGAAGCAAAACAAAGCTTTTGCTACAAATCCATCAAGCTCAAGAAATTAGGTTGAATAACTCATTGTTGCGTTTTGATTTGTCACCTGTTACCGTACAGCACAGAGCAAAAATCTTTGCTGAAGAATAAAGGTATTCTTTTAGAGTTCCATTCAGCAATGATTTTATATGATTTGCACGTGTAGGTCACGGGTGAAACATAGACCATGATCCCTGTTGCTTGAAATATAGATGTCTATAAACAATCTTATAAAACAGGTACTGTCTAGGAAACTGCTGCTTTTTTTTTGAAATAGAAAAAGTAGACACATGCTTGTTACTCCGTTGAAATAAAGATGCTTCTGAAGACTGTAAAGGGACATAAATTGAAATTATAAGAAAATATGAACTGTAAGGACATCTAGTATGTAATTATTTAAGCAGAAGACCCTTAATAAGTTGCATAAACAAGCTCAGTTTATAAATTCAGTTTTAAAAACCTAGTTCAGTTTCTGGGAAAAAACAGGACTGGTGTGAGACCTGTAATATGTTTTAGCATGCCTCTTGCTTTTTATCTATAAAAACTTATCATATTGAATGTACAGTATTCAATTGGGAAGAAATGTGAATGTTAGCCAGGGGAAAGAATCAGAAAAAAGCACCTAAAGAGATTATATACATAGGCACTAAATAACCACCCACATGGAAAAACAAAAATAAAGTGGTACTTCTCGGGAAGATCTGTGTAAAATATGCTACAATGAGGCCAAGAGGATTGGAGAGCAGAACTAATGAAACTAAGCCTCAGACTTGGATCTAACAAGTTCTAAGATCTGAGTGGGACATTTCCTGACATTGGTTTTTCATAATGGTGCTCTCCTTGGCAGGTTCTCTGGTGTCCGACAGGCAATGAGATGATGCTGTGGCTTTTCTATCAGAAGGAGCCCTGATACAAACCCTCCTCTCTGTCTAGCATTTTTATTTCATGAGACTTACAGAATTCAGTATGTTTCAAAACTCCACCTTCCTCAAATTTGGTTGCAAACAAGACACACATCTCATCTCCTCAGGAAAGCAGGCCAAAACCAAAGCAACAGATTTAGACAACACCAAGGATGAAACATGATTTTCCAGTAGATTATGTCCGCAAAAAAAGCTGGTGCAGCAGGTTGCACCACAAATGACCAACATTTGACGGCACAGGTCTGTAACAATCCCTCTCCTGAGAAGACTCAAGCAGGACCACAAGGAGAAGATTGCGTGTTTTACTGAGGATATCACTGATAAAAGCCAGATAATCTAGAAAAAGAAGTTGACTCCTGGAGGGACTTAACATGGGAACAGACTTAAAGAACAAAGTACTGGTAGACAGAGAGGTAGGAATTTATCAGTACTTGACGCGTATTATGAAAAAGAGAAAGGACTTGGTACTACTAGACTGCACAACTTGCACACGATTGCAAAAGGAACTGCATCACTCCAGAGAGCTGAGGGAAAAGGGCACAGCAGTGTCATCGTTACCACGGATGGCCAACTAATCAAAGCCAACACAGTTCCCAGGAGATGCAAGGGCTGCAGAACTGGGCCTCTCGTGACTTGCTCAAAATTACCCAGGAACTGTAGGAGAGCAAAAGCAGAAACTACATCTACCTTCAATTTGTTTTAACCTTTCTTCAACAGGACCATACAAATTTCAGAATGTCATCTCCTGAAGCGCACACACACACACACAATGCCATGCAGAAGCAGCCCCACTCCGGCCTACTCTCTCACTACCAGGACGATGCATACGGTCCCTGCGGGTTAGTGTTACGCCTTTACTGTTGCAAGTGCCGCTTCACAGTAAACACAAAGCCTGAAGCCCATGTCAGTACATCTGCAGTCTGGCACCACCATGCTTTGTGGCTGCCAATTTGAGATTTTCATGGATGATAGTGTTCAGCAACACCGGTGACCATCTGTTTCTTCCTCCTTCTCTTCCTCCTCTTCTTCCTTCTCCTTTGCTTCTACTTAACTCAGTCTTACGTGACCAAGATATCCTGGAAGCAAAGGCAGATTAAACTTTGCAGTGGATGATGCAACATCTGCTGATTTAACTGCCAGGGAAAAGGAGAGAAGAAAATTGCAGTGAGCTTTTGAAAGAGGGTGTAGTCTAGAGGGTTGATGGGGCAAATGGAGCAGCTTGAAGTTGAAGTCACGGCAGTCATGTGATTTGACAGACTGCTTCCCTGGGAGGCAGGTGGAAGAGCAAGGCCCCACAGAGGGTGTGTCGGAAACAGGAACGATGTGATTGCAGTGTACTGTAACCAAAAATAAAGGCAAGCTGACCCCTGCTTATCTCTGCAGTAGCCTGCTGTGTAGGGGGACAAGCAGGAATGGAGATTAGTAGCTTCACTCAAGTGCATTGTCTCTGCTTTATACATTAAGTGCTTCAAAGCAAGCGATCATTTTGATGCCTTGCATTTCAATGCTTGCAGCCTACTTCTTCCCATGACAATGTACCAGAAAAGTTTAAACTTTCCTTCTAGGGACTTAGATTAACCAAGGCATGCCCACAACTATTCTGTTTTAGAATTAGATAGAGGCTTTGCCTTAGGACAATTCAAATCTTACGTCAGCAGTTTATCAGATGGCTTCTAGCTAAGGGACATATATAAGGGACAAGACCTGATTCTGCAGCCAAATGGCCACATGCAGGCCAGTGAACTGCACATTGCAAATAGCCATTACTCAGCTAGACTGAGGTGAGGGAGAAGAGGAGAAAACATCCCACACGGAACAGACTCTCCCGTTTGCTGAACCGCTCCTTCCTTCTGGAGGCACTGAAACCGAAAAATACTGTGGGTTCAGCAGGTCACATCCCTATCCAGTCCCAGCTCATTTCACCATCTCAAAATAAATTAAGAAACTGGCAGTGCTGCATAGAGGAAGAAACATGGACTATTCCTTTTACGTTAGGCCTGTCTGACATCAGCTTTGTGCCAGTGCGACTGTTCTGGTTAGGAGTCAAGTCAGACCACAGGCACATCTCCCTCCTCACTATGACCCCAAAGATGTCTGGAGGAGGATGTCTAAGGGAGAGTGTGAGGACAGGGCAAGCACGCAGCGACACACACCCCAAGCCCTCAGCCAGCCAGCAGCAGCCTACAGTGCAGGGACTTTCCGGGGGAAAAAAAAAAAATATTACTGAATGGATTTTTCTTCTGTAAAGATGTCCCATCCCTTTCCAAACCCACAAACTTTTATCATCTACAGTATCCTCTGGCAAGGACCTCCACGGGTTATGCAGTTGGTGAAGCAGTACCTCCTTTCATTTTGATCCTGCCAGCTGCCAGTTTCAAGTGACATCACCAGTTCTTTTTTGCAAAAGACAGTAATTTCCCTATTCACCTGACACAATGTTAATTTCTTCAGGCCTGACTCATTCTCATCACATAGGCATCTCATCACAGGCATCTTCATGCCAGTGGATATATTCCCTTTCCTGCAGAAGAACACAGATGTTGCCTTCCTAGCTGGTAATTTTTATCTTTTCTCTTCATTGAAATTACCTTCTGCATCCTCAGTTTTTTAACTAAGGGTCCTGTATGTTGACAGTAATGCAATTTATAGAAATTCAATTGAAGAATGTAGGTAAATTTCTTTAAATAAGAAATATTAGAGAGATAGCCATTAAAGTCAATTGAAATCATGGTATTCAGAAATTAAATGATTACAAGTTGCAATTTCTTTCAAATTTAGAAAGCACTCCAAAGTCGGTTCTTTCTGTGGCTGCAAAAGACATAGCGTCATGTTATTTTTTGACACGGGAGCGTTTCAGGCAGTCAACCCGACAATTTCGGCTAATTCAGCTCATGCCATTGGACCTCATGTATGGACGGAGAACTAAATGGCTCTTGCATCTAAGGAAATGGAGTAGCTTTGACTTTACCAAGAACCCTATCTATCAGCACGTGTGCATTTGGGTCTGCCAGCCACCCCATCAAACAGCCGAGCTTACACTGATCTCAGTGAGGACTTGTATCAATACTGACACAATTATCTCCTGCAAAAAAAGATTTTATACCTGTTCAAAAGCCAAAGTCTTTAATTTTTGCAATTGTGAAGATGAGATACTAGCATACAAAGCAAGGCCAACACAGTACTGACTTGACAAACAAGCAATATGTCTTGCAAAGAACTGGAGGATCCAAAAGGAAAGATGCCTGTTGCTAAAACAAGCTAACGTACTTTAAAAGAGGCAAATATCTCCGGTCTGATACTGCAGTAGCAAAAACCTGGAGTAACAATGACTGCCAATATTATGAAACCTGTAACCACAGTATGACTGAATAAGCCTTCAAGCAAGTGTTACAAGAAAGGAATTCCGGTGCTCAGCACAATGCAATTTTAGAGGGAAGTGGATGTTCTTTTGTGATATAACATAAATGAATATAAATGAATTAAACCTCTTTAACAGCTTCTCAACAATATTGTGTATCAAATGCTCAGAGAAATTCCTCCAGGCAGCAGTGATTAAATAAATGTAAAATGCCTTCATATTAAGAGGGCACAATCCTGTGTCAGGAAAGAAAGGTTTGGCTTCCTCTTAACCCCAGCTTCAAAGCACCTACATTGAGCACAGTAACACACACAGGACAGGTCAGAATCAGCATCCAGCCCCAAAGAGGAGTCTAAGGAGCAAGCCAAAGCTCATCCACAGCGAGATCAAAGCAGTGCTCCTTCGGGGAAGGTGAGGTACTATCAAGCCAGCACAGCTCCCAAGGTAGATAGGAACTTGCTGAGAAGAGGACATGAGGATAAGAGCTTATAGAAAAGAGCCAAGTTCATTAATTCCTTGTGTTGGTCAGTCTATATTACACTGTGTCTTTGGTGAACAGAGATAGTACCCTCCCTTCACCCCACAGCAAATGGCTGCCCAAGCCCAGCTGCAGCAGTCAGGTGCAGGGGGAGGAAAGGATGAACCACGCATGCCAGTGTTTTAGCTGGGGAGGTCTATGCGTTAATGATTGGTTTAAGTTATTTATGCACAAACAGTCTCCCAAATTTTCTCTGCAGAAAAAATACAGCAAACTAGCCAGAAGCTTTCAATTGACTTATTCCCCTGCATCCCATATCCATATGAATGTGACAACGTTGCACACCAAGTCATAGGCAATTCGCCTGTGTCTTTGAGCCAGTAAAACACAAAGCAGCTGTCTGGTTTTCTGCTGGGATGCAAAATATTCTTCCTCTGAGAAGCATCACATGATGTGAACCTCACCTTGACTGAAGCTCCCTCACCAAGTCAGCAGTGAAGAACATGTTGTTAGGAGGTTCACAAGAGCTTGGCAGCTATTCAAAGAAATGCCTGTTTACTGGGCTTATATTATTTAAACCTTGCTACTGGTTTCATTTAAAGGTGAAATACAAAGCAAACATTGGGGATGCGAGTCTGCGCAAAGCCAGAAAAATGTCCGTAATTCTTAAAAATAAATCTACAAAACTACTGAGTTTTAAATAGATCTTAGGAGCTGCTAACAGTAATGGGATGTTCAGCGGCTGAAATGAGCTTAACCAAGTAGCAATCACCATACCTCCTAACTCAAGCATCTCTCAGGACAGGAGATGCCCTGTCTGTGACAGAGAACCAGTCAACATCCTCAAGGACACAGGAATTACTGTGACAGAGCGCTGCCAATCTCACTGGCAGGCCGGCTGCCTGCCTTCAGCCCAGTACAACAGCGGGCACTCCCTAGGCAGATGAATAAAAAGAAACGCTTGTTACACATGATTGGCAATTGGTAGGAGAGCATGAGAAGCGGGGATACTCCAACCAGTCCTGAGGGTAACAGAAGAGTATCTAACATGGTGTAACTTGTGGTTTGGGCTATGGATCACAGCACATAAATGATGCCACTTAGAGACAGAACCAAATTTGGATTTGGAGAATTAGTCCAGTCTGTTGAAGCTTTGGTCAGCCTTTACAACACCTCTTACTTTGAGTGTCAGCACTTCTTCATTTTAAGCAAGAACAAAACCCCAGTTTTTCTGTAAAGCTTCTGAAAAGTTCAGCTTGTAAAGACTGCAATTCAGTCCCTGCTGATCTTTGTGAGTGCCAAGCTGTAATTTCTGTTTTCCGAGCAACCCTACACCTTTCCTCTTCCCATTTGCCTGCTTTGTCCCTTTCCTTGCATTCTGCCTCACACCAAGTTCACAAAAGCCTAGCAGTAGGGACTATTTTTTTGTTTCTACACCACCTGCCATTTATAATTCCTCACCTCTCCAAGGGTTTGGAAACACCATCTGCTGTAAATACTCATTCCAACGATACATTTAAATTTTTACCATCATAGTTCTTTTCCTTTGTGACTTCATTTTCTGGTTTTTATTTTTCTTTCATCTTCTTAAATTTAATCTATTTCTTAGCTGTAATATGTTTTTAAGAAAAAAATGTGTATATTCTTTTAGATGAAACCAGTCTTCTGCACTACAAACAGTAATTATTTCACGTAGCGCGCACACACACACATATTTCTTGTCACCAAGTGTCTGACAGCCTTTCAAATGTTAGGAAAAGTTTCTCTAATAAAATAGAACAAACTTGCCACAATTGATGTTTACAAGTTATATAAAAGAATCCCACCTCACACCTAGAGCAAAGAAATTTGGCTGACACATTAAATGCCCAGTGGAGTTTACTAGTTGAAAACTAGCAGAGGAAGATTTACTGAAAGCAGTTAATGGTCAGATAGCCTGAGTGGGAAGTTTTAATTGAGACTTATTAGAATTGGAGATTCAGGAAATAGAGGCCTGCAAATAATTTAGAAACAATTTTAACTGCAGAGCTCCAAGTTGTGACTGGCACACGTCACAAGTTGTAGAGACTGGTATCACCGCAGTGATCGTCAAACTGTCCTTCCTGATAGCATCAGTCTGAGTTTCACCTTCACTCTGCTCCAAGCAACGGTGATAATTTCAGCACTAAAAATGGGAATCCCTCCTAACACCTCTTTGCCAGAAGGAAAGGGAAAACTTCTCCAGCTTTTAGGATAAGAACAGAAAACTAACTTTTCTGTTCCTCAGGTCAGAGAGAAGCAAACTGGCAGAGTTAAAGACCAAGGCAAGGCACATGGCTAGCTTTTCCCCATCTCTGACATCAGGTTGTGCTGAGCCCTAAAACAGGTGGAAAGAGAAATCAATGCCTAAATGTGCTCTGAGAATTGTACCAACTCCCAGCGCAGCCCCAGATGTTATTTGGCTGCTCTAAAACAACACGATGGAGAGGGCTGGCATGCTACAGGGCTGAAACACCCGGAGTTGTAGCAGGCTTCACTGCCTCCTTCCTGCCTTAAGAGTCTCACGTTGCTTCAGCACTGGACAGAGCATCCTCCCATTGCCTCTGCCTCTTGTGGGGTTTTGGCCTGCATAAATACAAATAACTGTAAATATACATAATACTCCTATTTCTTTAAAAGCCCTTCTGCTAGTCCCCAGCACTGTGCCTCCAGGAGAGCCCTCCTCCCACGGCAGCCAGAAGCAGCGATTCCCTGCCCTCTGTCAGGAAAGCCAGACGGCTATACCTTTATGAAAGAATAAATTTACAAGCAAGCCAAGGTAAAAACAGCATAACCACCCTACGACAGCGCTCCCTTCCATGATTCCTCCTCCATCCTCATTACAGGACTAAACTGCTTGCTCTTGCATCTGCCACCACTTGTCTCTGGTTTCAAACAAAAATCACATTTGAGGCCCCCTCCCAGCAAAGCACAAGGACAGAGCTGGGCTCTTTACAGATTCAATTCCACCACCCCCGAGTGCCAGGGAAATAAATATATGGTATTTCAGAGGCATGTGACATAAATTCTGGCTTGGTTTAGAACGCTGTGGGCAGTAAAGTGCTCTGCCCATTAAAACATAAATTATCATCGGAGTATAGCTGATGAGAGGCTGGGACTTATAGGAAGTGGTACTAAATCAGAATTATAGGAATGCTCTTTCTAGTCTGACTGTGGGAATTTGCTCTGCTCCCTAGTGTGCCCCAAGATGGCAGGTGAAAATTAAGGCTAGTTTGGATGGGAGCTCAGAAGTAAATTGTTACCCTCCCCAAACACATCCTTATCAGTAAAATATCTTCTTAATCCAATCAGCTATGATTGTACAACACCTGTCACCCCCAAACCTCCAAGTCTTTATGAAAAGAAGAAATTTAATCTCATAATCATCCTCTGAATAAGGTAGCAGCAGCATGCTCAGATAGCATGACGGAAGACAGCTAGACAATCCTCAGCACCAGGAAAAGGTACAGCCAAAACCAGCAAACCAAGGAACAAAAGAGCCTTAGCCTCATTAAGGGTCATGGCCAAGGACCAGTAAAGAAGAGGGGCTTTAGAAGGAGGCTTGCTCTCCTACCATCTCCCTGGGGCACAGCACAGAGGCTATTTCTCCTCTTGGCTTAGCTCTCACCTCCCCGCATCCACTCTCAGTGAGCAGGGTGGTTCTTCCACTTCAATCCATAAGCATTAATAGTAATATTAGGTCTACAGGGAAATTGAGCCTGACACTCATTACTAGAGCTGAGCTTAAAAAAAAAAAAAATTACTCATTATGGCAGCTATTAATTTCCTTTGAAAAATCTGAACATCTAACACAATTGTGCTGAGTCTCCTGGCCCCGTGGAACATGCAGAAATCCCTGTGCTCTCTCAAAGATTCAGTCCCCAAGACCCCATACAGACAGCTGCTTCTCTATACTTGGGAGGGTGCAGATTCTTTTCCCCTCCATGGTTAGGTCCCACCAGAAAAAGATCATTGTGAGGTACCAGCAGCAGCTCTGCACCACCACGGTAATTAATCATTACTGGTAAAGCACAGTGGTTACATACAGTTAGAAAGCATCCTGGAAGACAGCAAGGGCTATCACCCCACCTCATTGCTTCATCTCTTCTCAAAGCTGAGAACTGAAACCAAGGTCTACTGCCTCCCAAGCGGCAGCTTTCTATGAGGAATTTTAATGTAAAGCTAAGCAAAAATTTTATCACAAGAGCTGTAACACTGACACAAGTTAAACTAGTAGCACAAATCCAGTTGCAGTATGTGGAGGGGACTTTGCCACAAACATTTGCTTGAGTTCCTGGCTTTAACTCACTGAGGACAGGCATTATGAAGTCAACTTGTGAGATTTTTCTCCATGTTTATGTCAATCAGTTCCTATCAGCCTACCAAGCAGGGATTCAGTTCTGACCATGCCAGCCCTTTATCTCAGGGAAGGCCCATTAATCTGATTGTAAAGATGGAGAATTGAGGCAAAGTGCAGTAATTTAGTGACGTACTCGGCACAGCACTGATGCCCACAACAGATCCAGGAATTTAATCCAGATCGTTTCAACTTTTCGCTATAGTTTTAACCCAGACCAATTCTTAACTCCTCTTCTGGGAATTAGGAAAAAGTAATCATGACAAGTTTAAAGCGCCTGGAGAGATCAGAACTGCCAGCTTAGTTATGATCTACAGATTAATCAATACATTCAGATAAAGTTTCGGTTTGCCAGTAATATTTTCTTTGATTCCTGAATTCCTTCTCTCCAGATGCTCGTTTCCTAAGCAATGCTAACTCGCATCTCTTATTGATGGTCCATCTCTGCTATTCTCTGCTCACCGTTCCACAACAGGACTAAAATAAACTATTGAGATACAGCTCCTAGAGAACGGCTGCTCACTAGCTCACGTCTAGAAATGGTTGCGAGTGTCACAAAGAAAGACTGCACTTCGCTTCTTCCATTTATATAGTCTGTAACACATAATTCCAGATGTATGTCCCTGGGCATTACTGAGAAAACAGGATTCTTGACACAGACATATATTTTTTAAATTATGATTGAAAGCCAAAATAAATCAAATGTCAATGTTTGGGAATAGACAATAGCTCTGGGTTCACAGCACGTGTAGCTGCTCTGAATGGCTGTAGAGGAATCCTTTTAACTTCATGTTTGGCTTCTTGCACTATTTGCACTACATAACTACAGTTACTTAAACTCTGCTGGAGACTTATATAGAGCGGAATAGCCACAAGCTAAAGCAGATTACAATGGCTTCTTGTTTTTTCCCTCCCAACACAGTGATGTCCTCTATTGTAAGTGAAGTGGAAAATCAGTCCTGCATTGAAACGGCAGGCCTTTGCGACACACACCACCATTGGGCTGTGTTTTCCTGCCATCTGAACTAAACAGGAGTGGAATTGTTACACAAGTCCAAAAGCGCCCACTGATGTGAGATGTGGGGTTTATTTATTGGAGAAGACACTTGCATACTCTGGGAAAAAGTTATTTGCTGGCCTTAAATCATCCACACGGGAACAACTAAAGAAAGCTTGCAAATATATCGTGGGATTTAGGACTTAATACGGAAAGACAGGGCTGAATACGCCAAAGGAACATGAGTGAAGACAGGTTTAAGAGCCAGGGGTGCAGAAAGCAACATATTTTACAATGGAATCCCAATCTTGCCTCCAGTGCTCCTATGGGCACTGCACAAGGATACTTTCCACTTTCAGAGCATGCACCAGCCAGAAGGATCACACGGTCTCACAGGCTACGGGGATGCTGGATACTTAGGGTGGGGTTTTCAGGGACCGCAACAGCTACTGAAGGACCCAGTTCAAGTTCAAGCTAGTAAGGGTTTCCTATCTCAGAGACCCTCCCTTTTTGGCATGTTTTTTACATAGGGCTTGGGATACGAGTCTTACATTTCCTTGGACCTGCAGCTCAAGGCGTATCCTGAAAACGAAGCCAGCAGAGGCGTGGGCCAAAGGGGCAGCACAGCTCCCCTGCCTCCGTACCCGCCAGAGGATGTGGGGAGCAGACTCTGCCCCTTCTCAAAAGGGATAACCGTGAGAACACGTTATCCAAGGGATTTTTCATGGCAGTGACCAAACCAAAACAACCATCTTGTTCATTTCATAATGCCCCCAAAACAGTAACATTTTGAAACCGAAAGCCTTAATGCAATTTCCTCTGTCTCTCCTTACAATGTTCTCCCCAGAGGTTCATGAGCTCGTCTGCTGGCGGTTGGTCAGAGTGTGTCGTAATGGGGTCGGCCCCAACGCCCAAGCTGAGTAGCGACTGTGTCTGACACCTGGTCTCATCGTGCCACACAGTCGTATTTGCCTACTGCACTATGCGAATCATGCCAGCCACGCCAAACTAATAGGAATGGTAAATGTTACTAAATTGCAAAGAGTACAAAGTACGCCTAACCATTTCCTCATCATTAATTCATACTCAACACCTCATAAACCTTTATTGTATAGAATGCATTTGGAATTTAAAGAAATTCTGAAATCCAGCAATATCCAATGATCATGCTCAGTGCATACTCTGCATAAGAGGAAAATTGTGTGTCTGCTGTTCTGAAGTGGTAACCCATATGTTCCTCACATTAGGAAGATATTTAATGTATGCCCTTGGCAAATAACAGACTACGGAGCATCTGAAACAAAAAGAACCATCACCCAAACATGAGACATATTTCTGTTAAAATTTTTTTTAAAAGGTTTTCTTAAAAAAAAAAAAACAAACTCCCAAGAAGCAGCTATTTACAGTAAATTAAAAAGATATCCATCAAATCTCACTTATGGTAATATAAAACTATTCCTGAACTTTAATTATTATGCTGAACTGGTCTCCTGTGGCTTGTTCATCTCACGCAGCTAAAAAAAAAAATGTTAACAGTCTTCTAATTATATCAGTTTTCTGTGTAAAAAAAACCTTGGCTTGCATTTATTACTCTGTCTAGGGAAGCTATGGATCATCTTGCTATTCACTTAATGCTTTTAATTTACATATCAGAAATACTAATAAGTGTGGTGTTATTAGATCATATTCCCTTTCACTTCCAACCCAAGAAAATGGTCCATTTTGTTTAGCTGCCACAATTAAATTAATTTATTTTCCTATGGCATGGTTTTTGATAAGGGCTTTTATCAGAAATTTGACTGTATTAAGCTTAATGGGACATCTCTCATTAAAACAAAATGGAAAAAGAAAATATGTTTCATTAAAATCAAACAATGGCTTTGCCTCCCACCCAACCCCATTTTGGCTTCATTAGCATATTTAATAGAGGAGATAATTGTGCATTTCGCTTGAACAAGAGCCACAATCTGAAGGTCTGGATTTATTTAAAATTCAATAGATTATTTCAGTATCACATGATGAGCGGCAGTGCTGTGTCTAGAGATGGCCAAAGCAGAAACGGCAAAGAAGCCAGATTTGACACATTTTGGATTTGTTTGACATTTATTTTCTGTGGTGCTCACAGCACAGCACCCAAGAATTTGCTCTTCACTCCCTAAAGTATTTACAATATATTCCAATGGTATCAATTAAAAGATAGCCTATAGTCCCCCGTAGTTCACTCCTAGAAGACATACAGTGTCTGAAAAGGAACTGACCCACAGCCTAGAAAATCAACCTCTACGCACACTTTATTGGGAGAGCTAGCTCTTGTTCCCAGCAGAAACAATCTCTGGTGATCCTTGGGATCATTACTGGTTAGGTCTCCAAAAGGAACAAGAAAATACAAATAATTTTTCAAAAGACAAAAAAAACCTACCTGAAAAAACTCAACTTTCAGAATGAGAGGGATGTTTCAGAGAGAGACTGAAGTTTTGACTTCTTGCCATTTCATCTGATTTCAACTCCCACTTCTAACTGATTTCATCCAGGTAGGATGCAGCATCCCCTAACGTGCCTGTCTGTCCAATGTCTCTGTGCCTTTGAAGCTCCCTTACCACTTCCAGTAAGCGGGGGTAGAAGACTAACCCAGGGCTCCAACAGATACCGAAAGTTGACAAAGAAAAGAACACCACCTTCTGATTTTGACTTGATNTCCCCTAACGTGCCTGTCTGTCCGATGTCTCTGTGCCTTTGAAGCTCCCTTACCACTTCCAGTAAGCGGGGGTAGAAGACTAACCCAGGGCTCCAACAGATACCGAAAGTTGACAAAGAAAAGAACACCACCTTCTGATTTTGACTTGATGCTGCCTAGGACAGGAGAAGGAGCTTAACAAAGATCTGAGCCATACAGAGATCCTTTCACGCTGCCAAAATAGTGGAGAAGAGTCTCCATGTAGGTGAAATTTGGGCCTTTCACAGATTAAGTGGAAACTGCTTAAGAATCTGGTAGTACACTCTCCTGGTAGGTAATAGACAGGCTAAGGAAATAAAATGTGCAGTGATCAATGTTGTGTACACATCTCATCCATCATTGCCTGAATGGATACAGAGAGTCATTTTATTCTAATAATACGATGTCAGTTAGGATCATTCTTTTGTTCTTCTGGCACCTACTCCATTCTTCTTCTTAAGAAGTTTCTCAGGAATTTTGTGAAGTTGAAATTTTTGCCTAACCAGCTGTATTGCTATCTCATATCCTCTTTAAACAGATTTCTGCTCACAGCTGAACAGACATTAGCTGCTGTAACAAAGCAGCAGCCCATATGCAAAGTTTGCTTGTTTGCATCATAGTGTCCTGTGCTTTAACTCAAAGCCAAAATGCCCATATGGCCACAGGGAAAAAAAAGTAGAGTAAAATGTTGAGTTGTTTCTGCTGGAAGGAAAGAGGGATTGTCAATACGGAAAGTGGATTAACACCTCAGCAGTGTAAACGTAAAATTTGTTACTCTGCTGTACAATACAAGGATTGGGAATTGAACAGGCACGGCACAGCAATTTCTTGTAACTCCTCCTTATTTCCTTCCCTGTTCTGGGCCCAGTCTCCTACAACAAGGGACCTCCGAGACCTGCTGGGATCACAGAGTGCCTGTTGCAGATCTGAGCAGCCCACATACATCTAATAAAGACAAAATGGCACACTAAGTTCATGACACTGTACAAGTCAAAATTTTTCATCAAGCTCTTATCAAAGAGTACACTTCATAAACTGCTCCCTTATCACACACAGAGGAGCTAAATAAAGAGGGGTGTCTTCAGTGCCAAGATCAGTTTTAGGGGAGAATTTGGGTTTAAAGCCAAACCAGAGCTAGGTTTGAATTTTTATTCAAACAGCTGGTAAGCTATACTCTCAAAATTCTTGCCCAAAATAATGAAAAAAACCCCTTTCAAAATACAAGCCCACAGATCTCTGGGTACTTCTGCTTTTTAGGGCTGGCCCACACATAGCACCTTTTTAAATTGCAGTCCTCTCAGAGTCCCAGCACCAGGAATACTTAAAGTAGAACTGAAAATTATTGTGTTGGTTTCAGACTTGCATTTGGGCAGGAGAATAGCAGCAGCAGCAACACAAATGATTGCACAGAGGAAGTAATCTGCCAGCCCCTGTGGAGAGCACCTAGAGCATATGTTCAGGGCAGCATGCAAACATCTCTGATTGTACCAGGCAGATCGACAATGCTCTGGCTACACGTCTTTAACAGTGGGAAGCAGGAGACTGTGGCATGAGCCTTCTCTAACTCTGCTGCCGCTGTCTGAGTTTATTATATTTATACATTTTATGGATCATCACTTCTGCAACTCTGAACATACAGCATGCTGGTCACAAGAAAGGCAAATGGATGGGGCGTACAGTGGGGTCCTGGTGACAAACAGCCTGGTTTAACTGCTTGTGCTGCAGTTTTCCTTAGCCTTGTCTGAATGCTATTTGCATTTTCATTCCTGCTGGTGCTTCTATTTGCTCCTGAGCTAGAGTGAATTCAGATGTTGTTCCTGCCTTCACAAGGATTCCTTGGATACAACCCCTGGCGTTTCTTCCGGCAAATCTGACAGAAATACCAGTGCTCCGTGTACTGTCGTGCCTTGTCTTACCTAGACAGCTCCTAGACTCAGTTCTCTGAAAATCAGACTTGTTGGCCTGCAAATGCCTCTAATATATACAGCTGTGCAAAGAATTGATCTTTTTAAACATGATTTAATCTGAAAAAGAAAAAGGTTGCAGTATTTCTTCAGCTCAGATCAACCAAAATTAAAAATTTCTTATCATTCTTGGAAGGTCAGAGTCTGCACCTTTTCAAAGCCACAGTAAGAAAATTTTAAAAGAAAATAACAATTCAAAATAAGGATATTAAAAAAAAAATCCAACAACAAAAAACCCAACCCATCTATGTGTCTGAGGTCTAGAGAAAATAAGGATCAAAAGTTTTTCCTTATTTTTAGCCTAAATGGTGTAAACATATAACTAGTTTCGGCTGACACAAAAATTTACTTTTTTCAGTGAACAAATAAATATTTGTCCAGTTCCACAGGTAACTACAGATAATTGAGAATGGATGCGATTGTTTCAAAACAAAACAAACCAACCAAAAAAAGCAAGATAACGAGGCTAGAGAGCTCCTTTCTTCTCTCTAGCTCCCAGTAGACCACAGCAGTTCCCAAGTGCCTGCCACGCTCTTTCCATGCCAAATTTCACAACCACAATAGCAAGGACATAAAGAAGTTATTTTGTTTCATTCACTTGCATTTTGAAATAACAATAAACTTCATAAACTTGAACAATTAATAGCTTCAGATAATTGAAACAACAATGGAAATTTTGATCTACAAAATGTGATTACCCAAACCACAATTGGGTCAAGACATGAGGAATTACAGCCATGTTTCTGAGAATAAAATGTCAGCTTCCCTCATATCTCTAAGTTTTAGTCTTATTTTTACCCCATCAACAAAAATTAGCACTAGACCAGTCTTTTATTTTCTTTTCTTCCTGAGAAGAAACAGCAGAGCTTTTCCCGGTGTACACAGCAGCCCCCTTTTTACCACTTATTCCATTTATTTTCTGAATCTTGGCAAGATGCTAACCTAGTCTGTATAACCACAGGCTACAGTACTCCAACTGCCAGACATTAATATATCTGTTTTAGTCACTTATCCACCCCCAAAATTGACAGTTTGAAGAATTACTAGCTCCAAATACATGAAACTTAACTAAGCCTGGACAGCTGTATCAGTGAACAACCTAGCTTTCCGTGTTAATATGACCTTGCTCAACACCAAGCACTTCAGGTATTTTATCAGCTTGTCTATGAAAAGCATTTGATCTCTTTAGAGGTATAAAGCAGGAAAAAGAAAGCACATTTTGCCTAACTGTGAATTCACCATGCATAGTTGAGATGCAGGGCTTAGATCAGCATCCATAACTAAAATGAAATGAACAGCCTGTCAGGTGTGAATTGCAGGCCCTGAACATAATCCCCTTCTCTCTTCCAAATGCTCCTCCAGTCCAGCTTAAAGTAACACCTATGAGAAAAGCAAATAAATTGTTCTTCTGACAGTAAGTGAAAAGCCTAAAAAAAAAAAAAAAAGAACAATCTTTGAAATATGGACGAGGACAAGTCTGCACTCTGCACTCCCCCAGGCCCTACATCTCCCAGGCAGCCAACTTGATTGAGGAATGCAGGCCAGGTCCTGCTCAACTGGTAACCACTCTTCATGTGCAGTCTCCTGCTCCATTCACACACTATTCATGCTTCATATTGTCATAGCTTAAAAGTTTGATGAGGGTATGAAAAAGAGAGAATGGTATACAACTACATAAAACGAGGAACAGCGCTGAACAGATGAATAAAAAAACAGATTCCTTGCTCTCATAACAAAAGAAACTATGGGACATGTAATTGAACTTAAAAGCAACAGCATTTTAGAAATATTTTTATTTGTACGCTGTTCAATCTTAATTTATTGTAGAGTTTATCTTAGGAACTGGCTGGCCCAAGATACCACTTAGGTCTAGAATTTAGAAGAATTTAATTAAAGGCTAATGACTAATTTCTGGAGTTGGAAAGATTTTGCTCTCATTTCCACAAAACAATTTGCTGAGCCTTCCTCAGCAAGCTCTAACCATGACTTTGATCATGGCCAGTAAAAAGGGAGCTTCCAGCTCAAACCAGCTGTACAGTACAGACCATCAAAAACACAGAACAGCCTCTCAGGCTGCAACAACGCAGGGAGGCTCTGGGCTCATAAGAAGTGTTTGATAATAACGGAAATAAAAGCTGGGATGAAGAGGGAAAATAAAGAAAACGAAAACAACGCTCTCCTTCCTCAAAAATAAATAGTACAGGATGACAAAATAGTGCAGGATAATCTAGAAGAGACTCTTCAGAGCAGAGAACAAGAGACAAGAAGAGCTTTCAGTATAAGAGGTAAGAGAGGCCTGAAGGTCAAAACAAGGACCTGCAAATTACTGCAGAAAGGGAGGAAGGACCACAAATACCTTCAACAATTCTATGGTGACAGCAATACAAATGGTTGTATGGCTCCTTCCACCACAGAGTACAAAATCGTCATTATCTGAAATGGGACTTTCTTGGACTGTCAGTGGCTAAAGAAATGTCTGCAGGCTTGTAATTGTGGGGAGAAAGATCATCCTAGAGCAGGCGGGATAGACAAGCTAGAGAAAAGGCTGGAAAAGAGGAGGGATGAGTAACAACAAAGGAAGAATCTATTTTCTGAGACACTACACAGCCATGGCTAACACTGTTCTTCAGTTGAGGGAGCTGGGCCATTGAATTCAATAAAAATAAGATCGGGCCTTAAAGTTGTAATGAACTATTTATTAATTAGTACGCCTTAAATGTTCAGAAAAAGCTATTACTTAATGTGGATTGTTCTCCTCTAATCTTCTTTAAATGAAAGGAGTTGATTGGATTGATGATAGGATTGAGAAATACAGACTCTTGCCATCTGAAGATGCCCAGTTACATCCTTTTTTGCTTAAATTTCATCAAAAGCTAGCACGAAAGGGATGTCAATGACACAAGAGCAGAGCCAAATGCATCTGGCTTTGCTGAGTATAATTGTAATATCAAGTGCCTTGTTGCGTTGTGTCTTTTGGAAACAAAAACAACTCATTGTGATACTCTGGAAAGGTTCCTTCTCATCTACATGGAACTCATTTAAAAAGGATGATTTAAAACAAAAGAAACATTATCCAATATTAGAAGTAACCGTTAGCAAGGCTCATTAATGCAATGCACTGAAGCTACAGCCTCTGCAATTCTATTGCATAGCTAAACTACTGTAATTAAACCATAGTTCCTCTGTGTTATTTAGCAAAGTAAATAATTACACCATGCCCCTGAGGTTTATTGTTAATTTGTAGCATCAGGCAGAAACCCTTCATGTCATTCCTAAACCTCCATTTTATGGGATCATATCCCTGTAGTGCTGCCCTGTTACTGTACAGAACGTCAAAGTGACTGCACTGAAATTTTATCCTGCTGTGTTCCACAACACGAGCACCAGTCATTACACTGCCTTATATACATTGGCATTTGTATCCACGGCAGCCATCAAAACTTCAGACCTTACAGGCCGGTCTTAAATAATCAGCGTGGGTTTATTTCACAGGGTGAGAAAGCCAGTGCTTCCCCTATGCACCAAAAAGGGTCTGGATTCATTCACTTACTGTAGTTTGACTTTTTCTTTTTCTGTCCAGAAACATAAACGTTAGCACAGCAGGACTACAGTCACTTCCAGCATCACTCCTCCTTCAATAAGCGTGGCTCTTCCTGCACTCTTATTACAGACAGAGACTCAGCTCTTGAGCTCCCAGCCTGCAGGATTGCATCTGAGAACAGAAATTCACCCCGCTGGAGAATACCCATTTTTCTACAACCTGCTTATAGCTGCCCAGCTAATTTAACTAAAGTCAGGAAAACTGAGCAACAGGTAATAATAATTTTAAAAAAATTAAAAATCATTCAACACCCACTATATCCCTGAAGTTTTTAGGGCATGTTAAGGGGGCGCAAACCTGTTCTGGAAGCCCCAGAACAAAGGCATGGCCAGCAGGATTACAGCTACATCCCAGCCCAGGAGCTGTAACAGGGCTGGGACTGCACAAGTGACAACCGGTCCATTTTTAACGGCACACATAGACAAACGTCCAACATCCCTACGCAGTTTCTAAGGCTGAAAGGGGAAACAAAAGTACAAAGACCTAATAATCTCAGTATTCAATCCAAAAAAGCTGTATTCGCTGACATCCCAAAAGATGAGACCGCCAGCTTATTCCCACGTATCAGCAAGAAAATTAATACAGATGTCAACTTTAGTCGTTCCAGTCTGGGAGTTGCAGTTTTCTGCTCCTCAGGAGGATGATGTGGTTTCTCTTGTTTTCATGCTCCTCCCAGTGGCAGAAAGGAAAGGCCTGTCTGCTGGCAACAAAGCAGAGAGACTTTTTTCCCCTTCCCTCTGGCCATTCCCACAGTGTNGATGTCAACTTTAGTCGCTCCAGTCTGGGAGTTGCAGTTTTCTGCTCCTCAGGAGGATGATGTGGTTTCTCTTGTTTTCATGCTCCTCCCAGTGGCAGAAAGGAAAGGCCTGTCTGCTGGCAACAAAGCAGAGAGACTTTTTTCCCCTTCCCTCTGGCCATTCCCACAGTGTCTTTAGCATAGAGCCAGGAAAGACTCATCAGGATGCTCTACACGCCCAGGATGAATCAGGAAAAAGCTCTCTTACATGACTATGAATGTAATATTCCATTGCCTTGGAGAGCCTATATGTCAAATATAGTAATAGCAAAGGTGATGAAATAAAAGCATCCAAGATAGGGAAAACAGACTCAAAAGAGAAATTTTTAAAAAAACTTTTCCACAGCATATTGGTTTTCTCCAAGAGACTCCTCGTAGTTGCTAGCATTTAAATCAGTAGTTGTATCTAGTTGCCCAGGACAAGAGATTACATTTCACTCACTCACAACAGATTAATAAGAAAAGCTCTTTAAAGTTGGGTGTTTATGCATACACACACATAATAAGACACTGTATTTAAAACTCTGTATTCAGTCCAGTGTGGTTTGGAGACTGTGATGTTGGGCCAGAATCTCAGCTAGAGGTAGGATGTTACGTTGATTAGCTCAATACGACAACCGAAAGGAACACACATCAACATCATTCCCCCAGCTTCAGCTGAACTATGCCAATTTGTATCTGCTGCATTTCTGGCCTGTTGTAGTCTGCATTATTCAGCTTCCTAAGGCGCTGGGATGACAACTGGATTATCACAGGTTTCCTATCTGTTACTACAGAGCAGCTGCTTTTCAACACAGCTAAGAGTATCCTTCCCTGATGAATGGAAGGACCGTGTTACTGTCACTCTGCGATACTGGTGATACTGAGATGCTTTATAAGTATCTATCATGTGCTCAAACATATATATGGTATGCAGAGGAAGCCAGAGACCCAACCTATACATACAACTCAGCCCTTAGAATCTTCATGGTAAATCGACATCAATAGCATTCTGAGTACTGCAGAGAACACAGTAAAAGTTATGAAATACACTTTGCAGTTCAGAGAAGGAAATGTGGATCAGAGTTTGTAAAGGATTTGGAGGTCCTTCAAAATAAAAGACACTGAACTGTAAGGTATTTTTATGTCGCTATTACGGTGTGCCATCATTTCTCTTAGGAAATACGTTTTGAAGTTGACATTCCAACATAAGTAAAGAGCTTAAGGATTTATTTATTTTTTGGCTAGAAAAGCTATTTTCATCTAAAAATTCGAGTCTTGAGGTAAACAGAAATAGACTTCCTATGCAAGTAGCATTAAAATCAGAAAAGCGTCACATAAAATCTGTAGCTTTCTACAACTGCTGTAAATCTTAGTGGGTCCCTGCAAAGTTAATTAGCAACATATCCGACACTTGGCATCACTGGGTAAACTTTGAGCTCAGAGTGATTCCTGAACATCAAACTTTTACCTCTAAAAGTAGTGTGCTGACTTTTAATATCTTTACTTAAGCTGACAAATGCTGACACTGCCCAAACAGCCTAAAGTTTGCCCCTCATGAACTTTTTTATCACTGCTGTCAGATCTCTGTATTCCCTAACAAAGGAGAAATAACAGAATATGGGATGGCAAAAGACCACGTATAAGCTATTATTTGTTTTATAGTAATAGGTTGTTACATTCTTTCTTTCAAAGTTGCCATTTAATTTAATGAATAGCCTTTCTCCATAGTTGGTTTTTAATGTTCTGTGCCATGTTTCTCATGGTGCCTCAGCCTCACTTCATTTTGCTTTTCCTGTTGGCATTTAATTTGCCAAAACAAGGATGACTGCTGTATCTTACAGTTAGATTGTGATGATTAAATGCCCACCACCGTATTATTTTTTAGTAGCCTCAGTGAATTGTTACCTGTATAACCCAACTTCATTGTGCATTGTGATTTGGAAGGTAAAATACTGTCACTGCTCACGTAGTTCAGGACACTCTAGACTGACTCCGAGATTTCCTAACAGACAAGAAAGGACAAAGTAAGATTGGAGGTGACCTACTGAATCACCTAGACCATTTGCTAGCTACCACAGACTACCACGCTGTATTATCCCATTTGTAAGTTCTGTTTTAGCAGTGGTTGTTTGACTATTCCTTAGGCAGCAGTAAGTATTCCAGACCCTCAGCGCCAACGGGCACAGTAGCTATTGGATTGAAGTAGCTACATCTCTGTTGCCAAAATATAACACAAAACTCCCCAAAACGGCTTTACAATGTAACAGTGCTTGTGAATCCTAAACACTCATGGAAGAGGCTGACATTTCAAACTGTAAGTTAATTCATCCACTTTGAGCTGCAGAAAGCGCACCTCTCACAAGATAAATCTCCAACAAATGCCAGCCCCAGCTATAACCCATCTCAGGTAAAACCAGAGCCTATTAGAGAACCTGTGTGCATGCTGTTGGTACCACTCAAAACAAACATTACCTTGGATTTTGTTCAAGGAAGCCTCAACTACTCAGCCATGATGCTCATGATAATTAACTGTAAGCTTGCAGTTAAACACAGCTGTAAGTGCTTTCCTCGCACTTCCTTTCCACTTAAGTCCTGTCCTGTACCAAAGCATGATTCCAGATTTCTCCCACCAAAGGCCTGATCCAAAAAACTAGAAATCGGTGGAGGCCTTCCCACCGGCTTTGCTGGGGTTTGGATTACAGCTCTCAGAAGAGGAGCATACACCGAGTTTGCATAAACAGCCCACTTACTCTTGGCAATTCACGTCAATAAATCTTAGTCTCCAAAACCAACAACTTTCCTTTTCCAAATATCTAGATGGATTCTTTCTTTCTCTGTGTTTCCTATCCCTTGTCGTTCTCTGTCCCTTGGGGGTGGGGGGGAAGGCTACAGAGTAAGCCTGGACAGCTCCACTCCCAGCATGGACTTGAACTGACTTTTGCTTACATACTACTCATGCTCCTCTGAGTCCCTGACTCTGCTCTCACATTGCATTCCCACAAAGCAATCACGCAATCACTTCTCCAGACAAGTCTTCAGCTCTATTATTCAAATACTTAACAGGTCCTTTGCCTTATTGGTCCTTATAACACAGATTGCCTCATTAGTACAGGTATTTTGCTTTTCCTGACAATTTCAGATTTCATTTAAGTTAGTGAAAGAAAGACAAAGAGTTATATAAGGAAGGATTTGTCTTAAGAAGCTTTGCAGACAGCAATCCCTCATCTTGACAGTTTTTAACAGGTAGTTGCCTTCTTTTTCTTCTTTTTTCCCCTTCTCCTATTAGTTTCTCTCTTTATCAAAGTACAATTAAGTAGGCTGACGAGATTGCAAAGCTTTGATAACAGAAACGTCACTTCTCTTGCCTTTTTGGTTGGTCTTTTCAAGCTTGTCTGTAAACAGTGCTGTAAAAAATTGTTGCTACTATAAAAAAAAAAGAAAGGAAAAAAGGCCTTGATAGATTGTAAACACAGTCCTTGGAGGCTTACTCCTTACCTCAGTCTCTTCAGAATTCAGCTCAACAACTCCTTTACAGCCAAGCTCTTTTCCTAAGAAACTGAAATACGCATGATATCGCTACTCTCTTCTCCTTTCTAATTTCCTCTTAAGCCCTGTGGAGTGAAGCTTCTTAGGTTCCAGCAGAAGGAGGCAAGGCTGAAGTTCACAAACCCTGCCATGTATGGGAAAGAACAGTATTCCCATGGGTGATGTGCACAACAACAGCAATAGGCCAGGGCATAAAATTCTCACTTCTACAACAAAAATCGAGAAATCTCTATCTCAGCCATTAAAAAAAGAAATTCTTAATATGAAGCTTGTTCCTGGAGGCCTGCAGAATACCTCCTTGCTTTTTACACCTTTCCTGTATATGCCAAGTGTCCAAATCCATTACCTTGACAACACTGTGTATCACTGTAATAGCATGAGTCAGACTTGTGATTTTTGTGATCATAACACAAGAGGACTCCCATCGATTGGCATGATGCTCCCTGTTCGGAACTATAATTTCAGAAGGATACTTACTTTAAATCTTGTTGGCCTTTGCTTTGGGTCTTGCCAAACTTGCACATATACCCAAACTAGCGGTTTGTTTTATGGTCTCATTTTAATGCATTTGTATGTATTCCAAGACCCGGCAAACAGATCAAAGACCCTTCATAACGAGTTTCACTCACAGCTTCTTTCTCATCCTTTACATATTCAATCTTAACAGGCTGTGCTTAGTGTCTGAACCATCTCCCATAGTTTCCAAATGACTGTTGGGATGTTCTATTCCAGACTAAAATCCAAGCGTGCAGGTGTTTCACTTAAAACCCTTTGGCATCTGCAAAGCTGGAGCAAAGGCTTAGACCAGTGAAGGAACGGGCTGAAGAGGGGATGGACCAGCAAAACTGTATGTCAGGTTTTCTGTCGGAAAAGCTACAGCTCCTAGCACCTATCGATTCAAAGACAGTGATGACTGGCTGACAAGCCAAGAAAGTAAACAGGTTACAATAATGACAAAAAATAACTGCCACCATGCACACAGCAGTACATCTTCTTTTACAACATCCAGGAAAAAAGGGGTCAGATCTCTTGTGTTTCAGTTTCCTTCCCTTGTCAACATACCCTTTTCATCAGCTGTGCTGTATCTAGCTTAGTTTATGGATGCATGACAGGGACACATCTTGCTATTAGTTTCCGGCAGAATACTGCAGTGCTATACCAAAGAAGCACATAGAAAAGCTCATGAAATCCAGCGGTAATTGGATTTCTCATCAATAATGTGGGCTATGCATTGCCATATAGTGTACCCAGTAGCGCATGATTTGCAGTTTATGCCTGGTACCCCTCCTCAGGCTTGTGAGCATCAACATCTAGCACAAGGAAGAGAAGTATAAGACTCCCACTTTATCAGTCCTGTAAGCCACTGACTGTTACAGCAAATGCTAAAGCAATGAGCAAGCTGATTTCTCCACTTGCTCTTAGTAGATATTAGGACATTACTAGAAGATGCAAGCACCACTGAACATCAGTAACATTGTATGTGTTACATGAGAAAGATCTTACCGTACCCATTGAAGCTGTGGTGTGGAACTGTACAGAGAGAGCGCACATTTTTGAGAAGGAGGAAAATTGAGAGAAACCAGTTCATATAGCCATCTGAAAAGATGACATCTGCCCTGGTAACAAAGCAGGAGATTAAATAAGATACGGTGTGTGCTTCTGCTAAGTCAAAATCCATTACAAGATCAGAAATCCTTGCAGGAAAGAAGGGCAGCTCACCCTGCCACTTCCATAGGGCTGCTGAGGTGCAGAGAGAATGATGGAGGTTGCAGCAGGGAGGGGAACACCATAAGGCCAACGCAAGCCTGCAGCACTCCACAGGCAGCAGAGAGAATATCCATGTTGCGCTTGAATGGACCCTCACAGAAAGCCTCGATGGAGATGACTGGTATTGATGACCGAATTTGTGAAGGGGTGGAGGACCGCAGAGGACGATCCTCAGGTCTCTTAGGAGATCTCAAATATTTCACAGCCCTGAGCCTCCCATCTGTTCCTGAAGATGGGATGAAGGATCTAATTAAGGGGAGATTAACATGATAGGCTTGAGGCAGCAGAGTCTCTGCTGGAGAAAACTCAGTTACCTGATGGAGCTCTTTGAACAAGTTAATACAATAGCAGAGAATGGTGAAAGAGAACGTAATTTTCCACAAGTTTTCAGTGACCTTCCATGTAATAGAGCAAGGGCCCTATCGTGTCCTTAGGCAATATAATGCTATAGTTCAGAGAAAAAATAAAAGAGAAGAAAAGTTAAATCAAAACAAGATACAAATTGACTTTCAGCCCAGTACTCCTGGCTATTTGGTAATAAGTAATGACACACCATCGTGGCCCATTCAAAGAAAGGACCCGACCCTGGGAGGGCTTCAGTGTCCCAACCTACATAGCACATGCTCCATCTCCAGAGCACGAGGATACCAGTGATCAGGCTGTGCTGGACAAACTAACAGCTGTCAGAGAGAACTGAGAGGCTCTTCAGTCAAGTACCATGAGGTGATTCATGGTGCAACTGAGGCTCATGAGGCAACACTGCAACGAACAGTGTAAGGAAATAAATAGCCCTTGACTAACGGGTGAAATGAATGACATAAGTACCAGAAGACATAAACAGTAAGTGCCGAGAGGGATTTTCTGGCATCCTGCTGCAAACTTCAACAAGAGTTAGGTACAAAGTATTTCTGAAAATCCCAAGGAAGCTTATCCACATTTTTAGGCAGAGGAAGAGAGCATCTATTTCACAGCATCCTCTTAATTACTCCTCTTTCCATGGCTATCAAAGACTGGAAGTTCAGTTGAAGCTTTCCTGTGGAACTGAAGTCAAAACCTGTAACTGGAGCATTACTCTGACTCAACTAAGGACACAGTCCAAGCCAGAGTCAAATCCATGGGTGTTGCGCTCTGCCTGTCTGAGGAACATGTACCATTCCCCCCAACAATCTCTCTGAGCATTCAACTCTCTCTGATCACTGTGTTCCTAAGTCCCATGTAAGACAGGTAGATGTTAATATTCCCATTTTATTATTAGAAACTGAGGCATAGAGAGTCTAAGCAACTTGGCCAGGTTCGCAGAGGGAGCATCTGGTTAAGCAGAGAGCTGAAGCCCAGCTCCCTAGCGCCAGGCAAGCAGCCAAACTCCTGGAACAGCTTCTGTCAGGAACAATTCCCATATGGAAACAAGCCATGCACACAAGGACAGCCTAATTACAATTAAAAAGGAATCTTCCCAGACCCAAATAGGGTAGCAGCGCACAACGTATAGTTAACCCCTTACAGCAGGACCCTGCACTTACTAGGCAGGGTCTTACCATCCAGAAGGGTTTTGGAAAGTGCCTGCTGCTCACTGCCACTGCCACTACCATAGCATGGGCTGAGGGCACAGAGATAACCCACACCCTAGGTTTGCTCCTCAAGATGGTCACCCGCAACTGCCAGGCAGCCCTTCTTCTCCATGTCCGTTGTCCTGAAGCACCTGTGGAGCCACCACACCAACCCCATCAGAGAGCGCTCTGCCCCAGTGCAGCCAAGCTAACACTAGAGCCTCTTCTCCCCCCACCCTGCTCACACGCATGCTGTCATTTTACTGCAAATACACTTGTTCACTCCAGTTAAATCCCCTCTGTGCTTTCCTTTGGAAGGGAGGATTTCAAAATTTGATTTGTTTTAGTCACTAAGTACTCTCTGGTATTCTCAGCAGCTCCTTTAGCTGACAAGGTTTATCCTTGTTGCCACTTTGTTGTGTTTTATGAATAGGGACCCAGCAAAACCCAAGACACCATTTAACATAGCGTACATTAGTCTTTTACCCTGCGCCACTCGGTGCCTGGTATCGCTCTCTCTACCAGAGCGTTACACACAAAATGGTCCCTCTAGGCAATGTACTCTAGTCAGGAACGATATTAACTCCCTTCAGCAGAACGTGTGACTGAAATGCCGACAGTCCCTGAAGTTTAAAGCATGACCGATAAAACATTTGTGCATATCAGAGGGACGCTGATCTCGTTCATACCATGGCGGCCTCGAGCGAGACGCCCCGGACAACGCATGGGAGTGCCAGCAGCACCCATCTCGGTGCCTCGCAGGGTGGTGCATCGGCCCAGCCATGCGTGAACGCCTCCTCGCACACCTCCTCTGCGCTTCTCAGTGCTTCTTCCCAAATCCCCGTGGCAAGAGCTGGGCACAGTGTGCCATCCCTGGGAGGCACTGCCGCTGCAGGGAGCCCATGCAAGCAGAGCATCCTGTTTCCTTCCCCTCAGGCGGCACCTCACCCTCCTCCCCTCGCTCCACTCCTGGTTAAAGCAAGCGACAAGCACCTAAAAGTCTACTAAAATCTATTTCAACTGTTTCTTCCTCAACCAAGGACACAACTGGGCAACTCTGAGGTGCTACGGGGAGTCAAAAGTAGTTTCACCAGTGTCGAGACAGGGTAAAAACCAAGTCTTGCTCAATGCAAACTCTCCCTGACCGTGGAGCAAAGCCTGCAGATGAGATCGGCAATCACTGCACTGAAAAAGGTAACAACCTAAAAGGGAGGTGCCACCCAGCAAAACATAAAAAGCTGATACTAGAGCATGATTACCAACTGCAGGCAACCACAGATGCTAAACATCAAAGAAATACAAAGAGAGGTAATTGGAACAAGGGAAACGCAGAGCTGTGGACGCACAGAGATTTGGAGTCTGTGTTTGCCTGTTGCAACGCACACACACTGATCTCCCACAGCAAATATAGAATAAATATCCGTAGCAAAGAATTACAAGAGAGTTGTTATACCCATCTCTATCCTCATACTTCCACGTGAGAATATTTGCACTAGTACAGTGCTGCACTTCAAGGCTCACACAAGAATCAACAGTGGTCCTCCTTTCCCAAAGTCATGAAGAAAGTTTGCTGTCTTTGAAACCATGCATTTTGTTAATTCTGTTACATTGAGCTCTCTGCTGAGCTTTTGTATCTGACGGACTCGAGTAGTTTTGACCTTGCAAGCCTCTGAGTGCCTTATGTTATACCCAAGAATCCAGACAAAACCACCCCTGCTGCTGTCTTGCACTGAGAAAATGTACCTGGATGACAGCATAACAGCTTGCTCAAGTTCCCACTGAAATTAGTGGGAGCTTTTTCGCTCACCTCCTTAGAAACAAAAGACCTCCAAATAATTCCAGCCTCCCACTACTCTGCTGCTCAAAAATCTTTTAGGCTGGCATTCATCAAAGCAATCCATAAAATTTAAAAGTGAATTTCATGTATGCTTAGGGTCAAGCATACAGCCCTTAAAACTCCCAGAATCATACCTTATTTTCAACAAAATTAATTTTCAAAGCATTTAATAAGGATCCTTCCAAGTATCTCTGCTTTGAAAAATTATGATGTATGATATTCATTAGCATCTGTCACGTTACGCTGTGGGACAGAGTTTACTATGAGTGACAGAATATGGTAAGTTAGTACATGCAGGTGTGTGACAAACAAAATCAGTGTAATCATGAGGCTCAGAAAATTGCTTTTAATGTTATGTTTATATATATAATTCTGTTAAATTACCTGGGCAGGATATAGAAAGATTTTACTTTATACAAGTGCCTGGAACTCCCAAAATTGCATGTATAGAGGTGGAACTTCACTCACATTTTACTATAACGAAATAACGCAGAACGTAAAGATGTGTGAAGCAGCAAAGCAACATTCCAAATACTGGTAATAAAATGGCATCCAATTGTTTCAAGTCAATGGTGGGCAAAGGTTTTATATACAATTAAGCAAAGAGTTGAGCAGGTGACTGTATCCACTTTCAGACAGGGACATTATCCACATGAAAAATTTTACTCACCTAGGCCCTTGAACTTTAATGGAAAGATTTTCAGGTCGGTTTACAGGGAAGTAGCTGGCTGACCTCTGCAAGAGCTACAGAAATCATCCCAACCCACTCGCTAGGCCTGTTCTGAGACTCAAGAAGTTGGTAACAGGATACAGAGCATTTCATTGCTCCATCACTAGTTCAAATCTCGCATAAACCAGTGATGGCCAAGAGTTATTACCACAGGAACACAGTTTGGGATCCTGCTGTGAAAGGAGCTATGAATCTTCCCCTCCTCAGCAGTGAGCCTTACCCATACGTATCATAAACGTCCCTACCATGTTCAGTGCTGTGTGGCCTCCTTACTGGCAGTCATGGACGTTTCAGGTAATCTTGCCTGGTCAGATAAGGGGCTATTTTGTACTATTTCTGTTCTGTCTTCAGGCCAGGGAACAGAGCCTTCTAGTCGGTTGTGTAGACAGTCTAGGACCTTTAGCAAATGTTTTAAAAACATCGTATTTGTAACTAAAAATAAAATGTCATTTCATTTGGTGGCTGTATAACAGTGATTTTATACCGTGCCATTAAAAGTAAAATTCAGACAGGCGGAACTGCTGACTGCTGCTAAACTGCAGAATTTTTAAGTTCTTTGAGGCAAGAACATGTCAATCTTTTATATGTCTGCAAAATGCCATGAACATCTACAGCACTTTATAAATCATAAAGGGAATGATACAAGCAAACAGGACTTATGGAATCTTATCTCCCTGGCAGATTTTGCCCTATGGATAAGGTAGCTTACAAAGCAATAATGAAATATTACCAGTGAAATAAAGTTTTAGTGGCTTTTTATTCTTAACAGCATTTTCCTAGCACCATGTCAATAGAAGCGAAGCTTCATCTGGGACCAAAAAGTTCTGATTTGCATATGTTATCATGCAAAATGAGATTTTATTCTACCCTTGCCTTCAGAAACACTGAGCTATGCATAAGATCAGATCACAAAATTAAAACAATTTATTGTACTGGAAGTCTCTTCTGTTAGTTTTGGCCAAGTTCCCAGTTCAAGCGATTAGTGAAACCACAGAAATACTAATTAGCAGTGCAGGGATCCTCCGAACTTACTGTGTTTGTGTTCAAGTTAACAAGTAGACTGACCATGTTCATCTTAATATTACTGTCTGCTCTGTCGTTAATTGCTAAGATAGGAAATCAAATAACCGCTTTCAGAAGACAGATAAGTTATGTCCAAAAAGGTGGAAGCCCTCCTTACCACCGCATGCAGTCCAACGGTTCCTAATGCATGGGCTCTAAGAGCAGTCGTCCTCTGCATCACCAACATGTAAAAATCACGTATCAGATCCTGCACATTCATGGGCTCATCCTAAGGATGCCTAAAGTCTTTCAGTGTTCTTTCTTTGCTTTCTCATCTTTTGCGTCTCATGAAATTGTCAAGATTTTTCATCAGTCACAACAAGAAGAATCTTACTTTCACATTTAAATGCAAGTGGAATCCTTCTTCAGAATCACTTGACTTCAGGAGTCTGTGACTTAGGAGGTAAATACTTGAAAAGACATGATAAAAACTGCAAGACTTATCAATATGCATCACCATCACTACTTAATAAAACTCCTCTGTACATGAGTACCAGCATTGTCCCCATATTTTATGGTAAATAAGTAGAACTACAGCTGAAATTAACCTCGCTCATGTAATCCACGAAGAGCCTATGTATCACACAAGTCATTCCTCTGTAGCATTTTGCAAACTTACAGAGGAGTTTAACCGGTTGCCCGAGGGCCAGGTGCAGATCAGGGAATAATTCAATCCTGACCGACCCCAGGGTCTGGGCTTCTGAACAGCCTTCATTATACAAGATACCATTTTGCACCTGGCCAGAAGTGAACATAAGGGCTCATCCAGAGACCCAATTAAAGCTCTATTTAAAAGAAAATTAAGGCTCAGGTACAGTACGTGCAAATGAGTACATGTAAGCCACCCCAGTCTTTTGGGGCACAATCTGTCTCCAGGGTTATACGCTATCCAGCACCAAGCATATTATTTGCAAATATAAACAACCAAATAAGGCTTTGAATGGCAAGGAATCAAAAGTGATCAGCTACGAAGGGAAACGGGTCTGTCCTCATGTCATCACATGAAGAGTTGTTTCCTGGCTTTTGTCAAACATCAGCTGCTGGTATAAATTCAGGGAGTTCACTCCTGATCTCCCAACATTAAGTGGTACCACATACATTAAGAAAGCCCGGTAACATGGGACCTTCAGAAAGAACACTTTCCTCTTGCAAAAACTGCTCAGGAAATGGCAATCTAACTGGCAGGTCTATATAAAATATCCAAAAAGCTAATTAAAAGGCTCCTCCTAGACCGGGCCCTCACCCTGCCATATCCCAACTGCACACACACTTCATATTCCAGAAGGCATCTCCCACATACTGATTTAGCAACCTACACTGTTGCCAGGAATAGAAAGGTACATCAGACTTAAGCTTTTCTGTGATACATAAGCTGGTGAAGAACCATAGGAAAAAAAATAGCAGCACGGAAAATGAACAGGATGGATTACAGGCATCAGCATTAACAGATAAAAGAATAGCTTCTTTCATTCAATAATATATTCAGAGGAATAAAGCTTCTGCTGACAAAGAAAATTGTAACAAGCAGGACTACAAATAAACTTGCAGTTAGCATTCATTTTGTCAGAGAGAGTTCAAACTTCAATTTAAGATTCACATTTTGTAGGAAATTTCTACCTAGGTCATAGACTTATCCTACAATTTAGGGTCAACATGAACCTTTAAATTGAATTTTATTTGGAACAGGAGGACAGACAGAGTTAAGGAAGGTCAGGCATGCCAAAAAAACATTTTCATTTTGTATTTAAGCATGAGGTATTTGTGGAAAAAAAGAGAATAAAGAATAAACTGAAGCTTTTGTGTGTTACTGTGCTTTGTTAAAAAAAAAATCCTTATGTATAGAATAAAAGGTACTAGAATCTAATCAACTGCTCACAGCAGGAATCCAGAAGTACCACTTACGGTGTGCAGCAGACTGACATATAATCATGGCTGAAACAGAATTACAGCTCACATCACCACATCAGTTCTGTTGATCTCTGCTGGAGCTTGGAGGTGGAGGAAGAGGCAGAGGAAAGAAGTCCAGCAGATATTCCCTCATCAAAAAAGTAAAACTTGAGGACTAACCGACGCCAACCCAAAAGCCTCATGATTTCACTGAATCACAAGAGGCAAAAGCACAAATTGTCCCACTGCAGGTGATCAACTTCTTGTTCCATTCAACTGGCTGAAAGAAATCCCGCTCCCACCCATCCAGTTCTCCAGCTCTTTATGATATTTATTGTTATTATGTTTTTTCTTAAAAAAAATCCGAGAATTTGTTCCGTAAAACACAAATAAAGGAGCCCTACAGTGTTTTTAAACACTTGTGCAAAGAATAAAGGTATCAATGCCTGGGCATCTCCAAATCAACAGAAATCTGCTGGTATTTTCAGCTTCTAAGAACATATTTGACTTTTTTTTCCGTACACCATAGTCTTTTCAGAACATGCTTATGTTCACCTTGCTTGGGGTAACAATATATGTAAGACATGAGTAATTGGAAAAGTTGAGCCAATTGTGGATTGGCAAACAGAAAGGGAGCTGCAGCCCTTGACCAGTTCTGCTCTGCTGCTATCCCTACAAAATCAAAGAGCAGTTCCAGCAAGACTGACCACATCTGCTCCGTCATGTGCTGTGATGTGTACCACCTGCATCCAGCTGCAGCGAATATTCTAAGAAACTTGCGAAGGTGCAGGGAGGGGAGTGCTGTTGGTTGCAACCACCAAGAGCAAAAGCATTTTTAATATTGTATCTATGACAGCCTTCTTCCCAAAGGCCAAGGACTGATATTACCCCGATGACTGCATCATTTCACAAAGCTTTGGACACTGCCGATAGAAATGCTTTTGGCGGACGGAGAATATACTGTGATGAGGGCTTGGACTTCTCCTACCCTGTCTCCTTGTAGTGAACGAGAAAAACAGATGTTCTCGGGTGTGTAGTGAGGAACAGAGCATTTTTATATAGCTTAATCAGATGCTGGACTGGGACAGTCAGGTCCTATTTCATGCAAGTAAATCAGTTTCAAGTTTTCAATGTTACTGAACCCCAAACAACTCTCAGTCTAAAATCTAGATTGCTGGCCACATTGCAGAGGAGCTGAACATCCCGTTTTAAAAAAACTAAATAAAGGCATACAAAACAGAGCAGACAGCTGCTCTTTGGCTTTGTGAACTTCAGCTGAGGCTCTGTAATGAGCTCTCCAAAAGGCTCTCCTGGAACCAAGTACCAGCCTACAGAGACGTTTTGAAGACAGTGTCCTACACTTGCTCTCAGCGCCTGGCGCATATGCCAGAGGTGAAAAGGACTTTTTGGAATCCTGTAGTATTGATTAATAAACAGTTCATAAACAACAATAATAGGATGACAATCAGTAATCAAATGAAAATATTCAGTATATGTCAGAAGTGTAAAGGAGAATAAGGATAGAGACAATTCTCCTTTAAAAAACTGTTTTTAAGAGATACATTCTTTTCACTTCTGGTAAAAATCCCATCTTTCTGAAAATTGCAGGATTACAAGATCCATCTCCCAAACAGCGCAGGGATGAAGGCACTCACCGATACAGCCTCATATCTACAAACTACTCAACTCACTATTTTTCCATTGTTACACTAGCACTAAGTTTACACAGAAGCAACAGGAAAATCCAATTAATGTATTTTCGTCAGCAGCTCGGGGTAGATTAATAAGGACGACACTCAGCAAAACAGAGTCAACATTTGCCAAGGGCTATCACTCAGCCAAGCCATGTCTTGAACCAAGAGAAAAGCTGTTGTATCCCAGATAACAGTCCCAGCTGAGGAATCTCACAAATTAACTCCTTAATGGTATCAAAAAGGAAGCAAAAAGTTTCCAAGAAACAAAGGCTTGGATTAACCTCACTCCATTTAATATTTCTCTAATTTAGATAACGTCTATCGGAGCTAGCCCAGTAGCCTCCCTGTATGTTCTGTGCAGAGAAAAAGCACTTTTATTGCACAATTACTTGGGGGCTGCTTTAGGTACCTCCCTTGAGATGAATCATACCTGGAAGCACTGCACCTGAACGCAGGCAGGTCGGACCCAGGCATTTCCCACTGCAGGCACCTAAACGCCTCTTCCAGCATAGACATGGGATTCCCACTCAAAACACCTGAGTATAGACTGTGGCCAATCCACTTTCATGCCAGTGTGCTGCTACGGTATAGAATCAATTCAATATCTGCCACAAGAAAAGTGGTGAAATACAGAGAAGATAAAAATACCCCATCTCTTATGCTACACCCTTTTTTGGAAGGCTCTTGAAAGAAGTTTTCTCCTACAATGTGTTGGTCAGCAGGGAGTCACAAGGTGGTGTGCCCTGAATAAGTAACAGTTTTCATTATTAAGGCATTAACAGTCAACATGTTCCATACTCATCATTACTATTTTTAATTTAAAAAAAAATTATTATCTACTTTTCCTTTATGGCAAGGCTTGGGAGTGACAGATGATCCTTCAGCTTATCTGCTGATTTTTAATGACAGCATTTTGCATTCATTATTCCCTACTTAAATCACTCTTTTTAAAAGAGGAATAACTAATTTCTTCCTCTTGTCACTAGAGAAATTAAATAGTACACCATTAAGAAGAGTCCTTGGCTAACAAAAAGATACACCAGTCACAGATTCAGAAAACCAGCATGGGCGAAAATTGCATAAGAGAGCAAGAGGTAGGAACTCATATCTTCAAATACCTCCACTATCCACTCGCTGCTGAGGTCAGTAACTTCTAGAGTTAAATGTCTGCACTGAAGACTCCTAACAGGAAAGACCAAATAATTCTTTTTGATGGCGCAATGCTGAGTACTCCCTTGTTTAAAGAGCTAAAACGTGTTAAGCATGCGGGTAATGCAAGGTAGACACCTTCGTGGCTGCCAGTAACAGGCACGTTGGCTTGGGGGAGCCCAGCAGTCTCTCAGTCTCATGCCAGCAATTGCAGAAGCACTGTGAAATATGGGATCAGAAAGAGTGCAATGCTGTCGGTCCTGCTATTGCACACCAGCCTAACACAACCTCAGCAAACATCAGGGAGGATCTGTGTTTGCCTGTCCTCAGCTCAGGGCTGCTCACAATCTAGGCACAGGCTAAGAAATGAAAAATGCAGCACCTACATGGCACATGCAGAAGAGCAACCCTCAACAACAAAGCTCTTCGTGAGACTTGTAAGTGCCAAGCTTTAGAGCCCAGTGAGACCAAGAACCTCTGAAGAATCAAACCTGTTCATTAATTATACCAATTAAAAAAAAAAAGAATTTTTGTGAGATTAGGCTATTGGCAGTTGGTTTTACAGAAAGCTTTTTTGCTAAAGGTTTAGCGATTTGCCTTAATGACTGCAATATTTCACATACCTTAACAAGTATCTTGGGAAAATCCGCATAGACCAAATTGTATAGAAAGAACAAACACGGCTAGTTTTCAAGTACCTGTGTGCAAGTTCCCAAAGACAGTATGTCCAAGTTTATAACAAAACAGTGTCCTACATTTCAGCCCAGTGACAAGGGGGACATAACTCTTCTCCTGTTACAGGCCTAGTGAGATAAGCTGGTAAACAGTCCTGATGCAAGCTGTTCCTTTCAACAGGGAAGCTACCGTGGTCAAACCTACTCCCTGGTATTTTGCCTCTTATCACAGAGCTTTCCTAATCAGTGCTCCCTGGAAGGTCCGTTTTATTTATGGCCATTCTGTACTGGCACAAGCTGCCCTCTGGAGTGGTACAACCTCTACACGGTTATCCTTCGGACACCCCGGAGGATCAGGGATCTTGCAAAAGTGCCCAAGTCTCAGTTTACAGATTCATCGCTCTAATGAATGTGCAAGGCCTTTAGCTTAACTCCAACTTGAATATTCTTCTCAAGGAAACAGTGAGGTTTAAAAGAAACAAAAATCATACTGTGACACTGACAGCAGCACCAGCCAATTTTTATTTTATCATTTTACAAGAGTTCATAACTTTTTAAGTTATAAACTTCTTAAGTCATAAACACAGGTGAGGAATATCAGTGGCAAAATGAGTGAAAAATTCTAACTACAGCAAAAAGTAATTCATGCAAAGTTAACGCTGGGATGTTTATAACGTATTTGGCACAGAGGATTCAAACAAATCAAAGTAGCAAACTTAATATTTGCCTGTCTAGCAACAGCACCTTCTAACAATAAAATGAGTTTAAATTTTGGCTAGATGCCTAATAAATGAGTTATTAACTTTCGTACTTTAATGCACTAGCTGTTAAGTAAGCAAGTCAACACATCTCATACGGAATTCAAATGTGTGCAGTAGACTCTGCTACAAGTCAAACTCATAAGCTGGTAAAAGTGGGATTTAAACATACCTCAAATACCAGCTCCCCAATTTCACATTCATTCAATAATCTTTTCCAGTCCTATTATATCGAAGAACAATCCAATTATGGTACTTAAATCTCTGTTTACAGTTGCCAAAAACAAACTCCTTAGCAACACTTCCAATGTAGTCAGAAAGATTTCTGTGCTACAGAAGATTTCAGTTTCTGATTTCCACAATATTTTCAGGTGTGACACACTAACGCCTCTCATTATCTATAACACTGCTTGCCATCAAGACTTACATTTTCTGCGTATTGCTGTCTCTAATTGCTGACTGAGTACCCCCTTATCTATTATACCTGGCATCAACAGAACCAAAGTAGGTACTTAACACCAAGTAAGTATTTAAGTGGCACCCTACATAAAGATGCTCTTCTGAATGGAAACTTAAGTTTGCCAAAAGAATAGGTTTTTAATCTGGAACTATTTAAAGAAGTACAATATTTACGGAAGAATCAGGTAATGCTTTTGTGGCACACTGGCTTTGATGATGTCTCCTCCCTGTCTCTGTAATCTCCACAAGGCTCATTGAAACTTTCCCGTCAGTAAGGTGGTGTTAGGTACCTAGAGGTACTGCACAGATACCTAAACATGTGCAGGCTCCACATTTATAAGATGAACTATGACTAAGAATTGTGTTTCCTGGAGATTCAGACCAGCATACACAAAGAAAAAGCTTCTTTAAGTCTAAGTTATCAAGGGATAAAAAAAAGGTGATTAAATTATAGGAACAAAACCCCAAAATCCAACACAATCACTTTTGTTCCTTGAGTCAGAACATCTTTTATGGGAGTGACGAGTTCAGCAGCCATATTTACTTGGGCTTTATCACTCAGTCTTAAGTCATTAGTTAAGCATGGCTGGAATGTGCATGAATATCTCTGTAAAGCTTTAGAAGTTTTCCAGAATTGTACGATTTTTGTCATGGACCTCCTGTGGTAACGTACGTGCAATCATCCACATGACCAGTAAAACACACTGCATAGGAAATAACTGATAGTAAACTGGTAGAGGCTCAGAGAAGTCCAATGACTCTTGAATATGTCATCACTCCCTTTGGCATCCAATATGGAAAAAGCATGCAAGCACCAATGGATGAGTAACTATTTGAACAGTCATTCACTCATCAGCATGCATTTGAAATTTGCTCCCAGCCTCCCTGCTATATTCTTGCAGTCCTAATTATGCAGACTACCCTAGCCTGAAATTAAACTTTTCCAACTGTTACATCAATACTAAGATTCACATCTAGGAATAGTATACCCAAAATGAAGTTAATTAGGTCAGATTGAAAAAACAAAACTAATTTCAGAATGATTTGGTTCATCTTTCAAACGTAACGTCACTCAGAATAGGCTTTGGATTAGGTTCTGTGGACCACACTTGTCAAGTGGTTATTTAAGCCACTTCTTCACGTGTTTGTTGCTGCATCAATGAAGAGACCAAAGGATCCAGGGAGTTCCACCAATTTTTTTTTAATTTGCTCTTTAACCTCACATTATATACAAGAGCAAAGTCAGGTATTAAGAAATGGCTTGCATTTTCCTTATACCAGCTAAAATGTCAATACAGAAAAAGGAGATATTATAAGCTAAAAATTTGCCTGTCAAACCACTTCTAGAAGTAGGAACTAGACTTCTGGAAGAAAGTCTTCAGCCACAAACACAGCTGACAAACAACTGCCTGATCTATCAAGTTGACCAAGGAATCAGAATTCACTTTTTTGAGCCAAAGATCAAAACTGGGCACAAACGTGACCGGGTAGTCAAACTTGTATGTTCCTTTTCTCATTATAAATCAGCTGTTTCTCAGAATTTTCTTGCCATTGCTACCAAAAAGGTAGAGGATGGGATGCAAGAAGGGGCTTGCTACTTCTCAGTACATGTCCTTCCTTCTACACTCCAGGAATTTTCTCTTTTCCTCAGTCTAAGTCTTCTAACTCTTCAGGCCCTTGCTCACCAAGATATGCTACACATAGCCCAAGTTTGAAGCTTCTCATGTAACATCATAACTACCCTGCACAAAGACAGCTTGTAATCAGAGGCTATTCTACCTAGCAGGGTAGGTAGGACTATTTTTTGAGGTATAATCAAACCTTCTAAGCAAGGTGCAACTTTTAGAAGATAAAAAATATTTTTCCAATTCACTGTATGACAATTAAACAAGCATTGTTAGAAGAATTTTTCTGCACGTTTCTCTGGATTTACACAAAGTTTTCTACTACTTTGGCAAGTTAAGAGATCTTTATCAAACATTAATTTTCTAAGTCATTGTCATGCCTCTGTTTGTCTTGTATCATCTTACTCCACTGAATATAGGTGAATACTATTGTGTTCTTCCAACAAGACGTTCCTCAGTTTCTAAATTTTCAAGACAACAGTTTATTTACTTTGTTGGGGCTCCCTGCTGCACTGCGCAACAGGTTTTTCCAACTACCAAAGGTATATTTGCTAAAAAATATATCCTTGGGTCATAATAAAGGTAGCATTCCAGCACAGCAAGAATGGAATAAGAAGACTCACTAAGTCATTACCTTCTTGAACTGCTGAACTGCGGCCAGGAAGCAATTATCTGGACTACCAGTCAGTAATCCCTCTGACCCATCTCTACTGGAGTCTTTACCAGAGCAGCAATGAGCCTAACTAAGAAAGAGGAAGGAACAGCCATCCGAAAGAGCTGGCTGGCCAGGAGAGAACTCATGTGGCTTCCAGGCTATTAGGCTCCCAACAGGAGATGGACAGACAATTTCATTGTTCATGGCCTTGAACAAGGAGAAGAAAAAAAGAAAAGAAGAAAAAAAAAAAGAGAGAAAAAAATCCTTCCAGAAACCATACTTTCCTATTTGACCCTAGAACCACAGCTTTCTATAATAAGTTGTCCCCCCTCCCACTGTTAATTTGTCTATTATTTTTTATGTCCTCTCTAAGCTACTGAGAGGTGTCAGTGCTTTTATCCTACAGAAACATTTCGAAGCAGGCTTGGGTTCTTTTATACAAAAAGGCATACATGTAAAGAATAAAGGTTAGTTAAAATTCTTGTAACTCGGGTTTTCTTTGTGACTCTATTGAGTCATTTATGTTTGAAAATGTGTGTGGATGCTTCTCACTGGAACACTCTTTACACAAAGCAGAACAGACTCCATCATTCATAATAGAGGTCACAACCTCAAAACTGGTGCATTAAAGATAAAATCCTCTTCATCAGTGGCTCAAGAGACAGTGCCGTCTTGGGATCTGGCCAAAAGCCAGGGCATGAACTCCTGCAGGATCTATAGGCCATGTGCTCTCTACATTCAAAGCACATTTCTTTGCCCAGGACACCTCTGACCTAAGGAAAGCAGCAAGTGCGTAAGAAGAGGAGGGAAACACCCAAGCCAGTCCACTGCACCACATAGTCTACAACTTCTTCCCACATCTCAAGCTCCTCTATTTTTTAAATCAAAAACCTTCCTTTTCAAAGTAGCTGAAGTGTGGCTTCATGGAAGTGTGGCCTTCATGGTGGAAAGAGGCCCTAAGGAAGTCTGACTACTTCACCTACATCAGACTAGTCTGGCAGGGGGTGACAGCCGTCAGCTTTCCCTTTCCCACTCCCTGGGCTTTTTTTTCCCCTCATCTCTCTTCTATTCTTTCCTGTCTGCTTTACACAACTCCTCGTGTTTCTCTGCTCCTCTTATTCATTCACTTTAGTACTACGTGAACTTAATGGCATCCAGCCCATTGCCTTTGCATGGGCCTAAAATAAGACAGAACAAGGCTGTCTGTCTGTACCAGTTACTGCTCTTTTGCGTAAAGCAACACATGTAATTGACCTTCTGTCAGCCAACTGTTGCTGCTGGTGGCACTTTACATGCTCAGCGTCCTGGGGCCAAGCAAGTTCCTTTGGCAATATACACATCAGTAAGTGTTTCACTGCATGTCCTGATGCCTTCCACAGTGTGGTTAACAGCACACTGCTGTGTGCTCCAGCAGGCTGCAGCCACGCATCTTTATAGGCTTATTTATCTTACAGAAGCAACCGAACTCCTCATTCTAGCTTCAGCATGCCCCGTGCTGTACCAACCAAGAGCACAGACACTCCAGATACAGCCAAGCTGCATGCTCTGGAAAGCCAAGTCACTGCAGTAAATCAGCTCATCAGGACCACAGCGGGCTCTGTTTCGGAGACAGTGGGAATCTCTGCACCAGACTGCTGTTTCTTGATGGCATATGAGCTTGGAGGACCCGAGTTTGTCATTATGGAGCAGAGCGGTGGTGAATTCCTTGCAGAAACATCTCCAAAAAACCGGTGAGAGAGAACTCAAATCTGGCAGAGCTAGTGCTGAGTACAGCCAGAAAGCCTCACAGCGCCCAGGGGGCTTCCAGGTGGAGTATTTGCTTATTGCCCTCGGTAAAATGGGGGCTGGAATACGTAGTGGGGAAAATGGTATTTCCCACAATAAAGGGATAAGAGTCTCAAAGCTGTCTGTCAAAGTGAGAGGGAAGAGGGGAGAACCTCAGCTTTTATTTTCAATACATACTCAAAGCTTTAAAAACAAACCCAAATGATACATCTTTGCTCAGTGGATCATCAGCAGCAATATAACACATATTTACTTTAAATAAATATATGCACATATCTTAACTGGCAGTCAACTTTACATCTTCCTTTTGAACGGTATTTCTGGTTCAAAGGGTATTCCCAAGCACAGAAAAAGAAGTGAATTATTTTAAAATGGGAGGATCTATTTGCATACCTATAAATAAATAACTGCTTTTCCTGATTTAAAGATATATATCTATATGCACACGCGACAATTACAATTTTATAACGTCATTTAAATTATTTGAATTCTGTAAACACCTCTTAAAATGGTAAAGAAATGGAATGATCATTATAGAATCTTAATTCTTTATTAAAGTTTAAAGATAGATGATGGTAAATGCCAGACAACTGAGCTGGTCTGCATCAATTAAAAAAACATAAATTCCCAAGCAACAGAATAAACACTTCTGAGGACACCTGAAAAAAATCCCTCTGAAGATTTCACCCTCCCTACTTTTGCATTCTGAGTCTCCCTCATGCAAGTTTAATTTATGCAGTGATGGATATCCTGAGAGATGGAAGCTGTATTACAGACATGGAGATCAAATAATCCCTGAGTGAGAAGAACCAGTTTGGTCTCAAAAACACTATACTCAGCACTGCAGGTAAAATCAATTTCATTAACTTTGCTAGTTAGCATAAATATTAACTTTGCCAGTTAGCATAAATACAACCTTTCTGATTAAAGTACTAGTTTGTCAGAATCAGACTCTTCTCACCTGGGTAATAATCCAATACAATCTAGTGACAGTTTTCCTGGGGAGGGAAAATGATCTCTTCATACACTCTCTTTCAAAGCAGAGTTGCAACAGTCTGGCCTAAGTTTTTGTGTCTGTGCCATCTTGTCTCTCCTGAACCAAAGGCCAAGTCCCATTAAGTTTTTGTTCTTCATCTTTCCAGCAAGGGGACACTGAGCACCATGAAATATGTCATTGTGGGGCCTTTCAAATGAGACCATGGAAACCCAGCTCCTGCTCACCAATGATTTGAAATAACCTAATCCTATAAAATGCTAAATCACTCTGGCCAAGTTCCTGAAATCCCATTCCTCTGGATATCAGCATGCAGTTATGAGGTACTGCAGCTTGCCAAAGATGGACCATGTTCTCAGGGCATCTTCTCAAGCCCTCTGGCTCTAGTCCTACTGCAGCCTAATTTGTGACGTGTTCCTAAGATGCTTTCAGAGAACTCTGAGGTGCAGCGGACAGAAGAATTGCAAGGCCAAATCCATCTTTTCGCAAATACAATGGAAAAAGCCTGCATAGTCTTTATAAAAATAAGATCAGTTTTTGGGAAACCATGAAGGATTCCTGTCTGGTTGACTCCCAAATTTCGGTCTTGTACTTCAAAAGCATTTTTTGCAATAATTCAACATATAGCCCTACACCACAGGGTAAGATCTCAGTCCTTCACAGACACATCTATTCTGCATGGGAGGCTGAAAGCACTCGATTTTTATCTAAGCCTACCAGCCCTGACTTCCACTACTCCTTGCAAGATGCACTCTTCACTCAATGCAGAAATCCATAAAGATCCTTTCCTATGGAACGGAAGTACTGGCTCCCAGTTGCAGGCATAATACAAGAGTATTTGTGCTCCAAGCAGAAACTGTGTCTTTTTGAAACAAAGCACATTGCTGCTCCAACTAACCCTACCAAAATGAGATTCACAGAGTTCCGCCCCAAGGAGAGAATACCAGGGAAAATAAATGCAGGTGGCAACAATCGATCTCCTCGCTCAATGAGCTACCAAAAAAAGTCCTTTGAGATGGCAGCAACAAGGGCAAAGCAAGGCTCCACGCAGATCAGAATAGATGTGTGCATATATACTTGTGTGTGTAGATTTAAAATAAATCTCTTCTTTTTAGGCTTTTTGTTCAACTGTATTATCAAAAAGAGGTTTTAAATACAAGCTTAAGGGACTACTAAAGAGGTGAATTTATGAATGTATTCCTAACAAAACACACTCTGGAAAGCTTTAATCTATGAATTGTGACAACCTTGGACAAAATGGATTTTTAATAGAATATAATGTAAACTGCCTGAAACATTGTGATAAGGAATTTTTTTTTCAGTAATGCACAGAAAAGGCATGATGCACTCTGCATGAAAGGAGGAAAAGTCTTAATTTAAAGCATTTTAATGAACACTCAATTTGCACAGGGAAATGTGAGAAATGGAGATGAAAAACTCACGATAACGATAACACTGGAGAGGGGAGAAGGAGAAAGATTAGAAAAGTAAGCAAATTTGAAAAGGCTCCAGCCGATAACACTGGCTAAAAGAAATGCAGACTGGATTATGAACGTGTCACAGTCCATAGCCACTGTTCTCCTTGCAGGCAGTGTCTGTCGGTGGCTCTTATCAGAGTTGCACACTGGGGAAGAAAGATCAACCGAAGTGCAAAGCAGTGGAGAACAGACATCTCTGAGCTAAGGGCAACGAGGGTAGTCAGAGATTTCAGTGAATGCAGCTGTGACTTGCTGGAGTTTCTCACTTTCACTGAACCTCCCAGAGCTGCACCAGCCCAGCTTGCAGGGCTGCTGTGGCTTTCTGCCCCTTTGCAAAGCCCAAGGGAGGTTGCAAAACCTTAGCAAACTCTGCCATCTCTTCCTCAGAAAAAACTATCTGGGTTCAGGAGCTCAGTCCTGGCTTACCCGCTTCTCTGCTACCAGTTGCGCCAGTCAGCAGAACTGAAATTACTTCCAAGAGAGAAAAAACTGTCTCACCCGAAGTAGATAAGATTCTGTTTACTAATAGCTTCTGTTCTGCAATGAAAGAGATTGATCCAGCACTCTCACTCATACAAACTCTCACTCAAACTGCCTTTAATGAAGCTCCCTGAATTACTAAAAGAAGGAACAGATGAATCGGCTCTAGTGACAGTTTTGCCACATGGACCTTAACAGAAGCAAGTTCAGGCCTCTGCTCATTTAAATGAAACAGCAGAACCCCCACATAAACACTTACCATTCTTCAAAAGAAACAACAGGGCCCCCATTATGACCAAAAAGGCAAATTAAAGATCAAAGTTATATATTTACTCTAAGCACTACAATATTTGCAAATCTGGAAACGATCTTTCAGCAGTTTCTATTTGCATACTTTAATTAATCCAAAAATATTAAACTAATCTCACAAAGGAAAGGGTCAAAGTATTAATTAACTTGAGATTCATTGCTTTTGTGCAATTTAACAGTTCAACACAAAGCAAAAATCAGTTTTAATAAAAACTAAGTTACTGTGACAGGTATAATTTCATGGATTACTGAAACCACGTACAAGGCAGTAAGTTGCAGTGTTCATCCTATTTTTTGCCTAACTTTAAAAATAGTTGTTTCATTTCAATTGAGAGATTTCTCTGTAATACCAAATGATCTTAAGTTTTCCTTTAACCTCAGCATTTCCCTTTCAAATTGACGGCTTTCCACCTTGCTCTGAACAGAACAGAGGTCACAGTTTTTTCGCAAAGAAATCTGATTGCAATGTTGAGCAGAGAGCAGATACTGCACAGCCACCCAGATCAGCTGCCCCAGCTCAGTCAGGCTGAGATTTCACTACTGGAGCCATCACATGTCATTGCACGGCTCCAGAACAAGCACGATGGTTCCACTCTGAGCCAGTATCTCTGCTGGCTGAGCTCTCCCCCCACCAAAGCGACCCGCTGGCTTCCTTAACAGCTTTTGGAGAAACTGGGAAATCTTGCCGAAAGACAAAAGGTTTGGAAAAAAAACATACAGTGCCAAATTCAGCTGCCAGAGCGCTGCTTTATCAGCACAGTAGCCCATGAAACCCCAGCAAAATCATGATGGAAGGTAGCTTCAATTTCATACATCACAACCTCAGAATTGCAACTTTGACAAATGTGATTAGGAAACAAGAGGGGATTTTCCCCCCACTCCACCTTTTTCGGGTTTTGGTTTTTTGTTTGTTTGTTTGTTTGTTTAAAATGGGAACGAAGTGCCTGAAACAGCTAATGAACTGAAAGGTTTACCTGGCATTTCATGCCAGAAAGCTTTGTAGCACTTCACTTCACCAGAGACACTGAGCGGGGAATCACCTCCCCTCACTTCCCACGTTTACAATGCAAATGTCTGCAGCCCACTCAGTCGTCTCCACTCTGCATCTTTACTGGAGAGAAAAGGGCACTTTTCGCTCACTGTTCATCAGGCGTGTTTTATACATCCAAGAGGATTCTCACCTTAACAACGACTATTTATCCCTGTTGCGAAAAAGCAAACTCACGTTAAATAGCTTTCACCTCAACACTTGTATCGCAGGTACCCAGAGCTAGATGGGATTCATTAGTTCCTCAAATACAGCTTCAGAAACTAAAGAGTGGAAACCCTCTTTGCACTCCAAACCTCTGGAAACAATCTTCCTAGATCTAAGCAATTACTAACAACCATTTTTCTCCCTTACAGGAGCTTTCAGAAGAAGTTGGATGCAAACGACTCCTCAAATAAAAATTTTGACATAAAGTTTTGTGATTTCCTAATTACGATACAATTTCAAGCTAAATTTATGCACAGTGTTCTTTAAGTGTAGAGTAACTGCATGATAATGGATAGAAATTGCTTGTATTGTAAAATACCTAATTCTGACTAACAATGTAAATTTCTCATTATCTTCGATATAGCTCGTGGGAGCATTACCATAACAAACGTACACAGCATTCATAAGACAGTGCATAGACACTCATTGGTGTTTTGCAGCAATAATGAATAACACTTAATAGCTATTACTTTCATAGCTTTTCAAATAAAGACGACAGCATTGTTCTGTATTGCTCGCAATTATTCTTCATATTTCTCTATTTTAATCCATTTCTTTCTGTTGGCTCTTTGGCAACAGGAATTCTCCTGCTGCCCTGAAGGTGCATGAAAAGCAAACGTGAGCCAGGACTAGTTGGCTGCCTCTAGTTTAATTAGATCATCTACTTCCAAAACTCAGACCTGAAACAAAAGGAAAAAAGCTCTCATCAGATCACCAATAGCTTTTCCAAGGAGGCTGAAGAGGAAAAAATACTATTAAAAGAGCAATACACCCATTAAGGAAGCGATTGTATTTATCTCACAGCATTTTAGCGAGAGTTAATGCACAAAAGCGCTTGGCTTACCTGTTCTCTATGTTTGGGTCGTTGTGCATACATGTGATGGTGGCAGTGGTCCTCGCGCTGTCCGTCTCTTCTTGAACCCCCCACTGGTCTGCATCACTGACTCTGATGTCCGTGATCCTCACACCTGGGGCTGTCCTAATTCTGTTAGGGAACAGCAGGGATTGCTTTAGTTATAGATCTCCCAGAAATAAATCCAGAGAGGTAAACAAGGAAGATGAACGGAAATATTCCCTCTTCCATTAGTAATAGACAAATTGCAACTGTAAGTCACTCTGTTTTAAAAATATAAAATAGGTCCAATTATTTTAAAGAGATGAAGTATGAGTTTCATTATGTGCAAAGCCAGTTAATTTTCAGCTTGAATAATGTGGAGAGAATAAGAATGTTTTCTGCTTCAGCGGCACCAGTTCGATATAAATGAAACAGATGTGACTAAGCATAAGTTGATTTAATTTGTTGTGTCTGTCCTGCAGTTTAAGATGGAGAATCAGAGCACCGTGATATATAATACATCCTCCTCCTGCTTGCAAACCTTTAGGAGCAAGGTGCCTTTTAATATTAGGGCAATCTGCATGAAAAAAATGTGTTTCACTGCTCAAAGACCATAATCCAGGAAGGAGAGAGAAGGAATACGTTATCCTAGATCTGGACTGAGGGATGAAAACAATTATGCCATTGTACTGGGATCTGTCAAATTCTTACTGATGAAAATAATATGGTGCAGACATGGAAAACCTTGATTTCCTAAGCATGGCTAGAGTCTGGAAGCAGTTCGGTGGTTGGTAAACATCACCATTTTTTGGCTTAAAAAAAATATGCTGGAAAAAAAAGAAAAAAAAAAGCCGATGAACTCGGTGGGACTCAGCGTTAGGAACAGATTGCCAAGGAATAGGAAACAAATGGCTTTTAATAGCAGGGACTTCGTTTGTGCAGCTTGACTCCCAAAACAAGCCTGGGATTTCAACAGGAGTCCTGCAAATATGCCTGGAGAACAATTAGGCAGAAAGCAACTGCTGCAGCGCCGCATTCGCCACTACTGTGACTTAATTAATTAAAAGCAAAGCCAAGAGAGACCTCTTAGTTGTATGGTGGAATGAAACAGCACTGCTGAGACTTGAAGCGTTACTTAACAGTGAATTGTGATGCATTTGCCCCGATGCCTCATGGCCAGTTGGTGCTCACATTACACTATTAAGAATCTCCTTTAAGTTCTAGCTGAGTCCATGGATTTGGATCAAAGTAACTTCAAGACTCAATGGGTAGTCTTTTCCTCTGAAAAGAAATTAATTCATCCTGCTTTTATGATACCCTTATTTTTGCCTGTAAGGCTTTCCCGACTTGATGGGCCAAATTCATGCCTGACATAACTAATCTGATGAAAAATGTTTCCTGTAAGGAGAGAATTTTACTTGGTATTTTTCTAATTGTCTCCTTCATGATTCTCCAGAGACATTCATATCTCCAAACACGCCTCAAAGCTTATGTGCCCTTTTCCTATCATCTCCTCTTCTCTTTTCAGAGGAACATTCATTTATTCTGTAGTAATTACAGTGGACCAAATCATTCCTGCAAGAGACGAACATGGCTTCATTTCAGACTTGTAATTTACATCAAATAGAGAATTAGGCCTTCAGCAATGGATTCAATAATTCTTTTTGTTAGACTTAGTCAACAAGTCTTGAAAAAAAATCATTAGGGCCCTGACAAAAAAAAGAAAACCAACCCACCGCACCACTTTTAAAATTTTCTCTCTCTTTCCCAGTCAAAATTATAAATTTTAACAAGTTTGCCTCCCCACCACCCCCTCAATTTCACTTGTTTTTTCTTGACAACATGTCTGGAAACCTCTAACCCAACTTTCCACCCAAGTCAAAGCTCTGGTTAATTAAACGTTAACCGAAGGGCAGGAGATCCTGGGCAAGGGAGGGGCAGGACAGCTGGATTTCACCCATGATTTCAGGATTCATCAGCCTCTTTCCATCTGTCAGAAGCTTGTTATGTCCTCCTACACAGCTTTTGCACTACAGATAACTTCACTCTGCAGCATTTACTTTCTTCCACTCTGATCCGAATCTAGCAGGCTGGTTTACCCCAACAAGGATGAAAAGCAACGTGGCACAATTTCCTGCCACGCCTGAGCAGGCTGTAACCATGCAAGACCCCTGTGCAGCTCCCTTCTTCATGGACCCTGAAGCTGCTGCTCCTCTGTACCTCCATCAGCGGTCCCCACACAGTGTAGGCGTAAGGACGTAAGAGCCTCAAACATCCACATCTATCTACACACCCGGCTGTTCCAACCTCTCCAGACACGTTGCACCCCAAAACACTGGCATCCCTCTTGGGCCAACCCCTCAACTGTGTCTACCTCCCTCAGCCAGGGAGCTTTGCTGTTTCTTGTCTTGTGCCTAAATACAGCTACGAGATGCTTTCTGCCTGTCTGGACAGCAGATGAAACCCTCCCGATGCCTGTCCTTGGGCTCACCACTTGGCTTCTCCTTCAGGGTCCTGTCCCTTAACAAGAGGCCGCCTGGTTTTTGGCAATGCCGTCTTGTTGACTGTGCCTACGCTTTTCACTTGCTGCGTATCTACTGTCTTGCTGGGTTAGCATCAAGTGAACATCACATACTCTGCTCCCCAGCTACATTTTCCAAAAACGTCTCAGAATGCTGCATTTTAGGAAAATTTCCAGTCTAATCTCCTGCAATGCATCTGCTCTGGTGGGCTGAGACAAGATGTCATTTTGCATTTTTGGATATCAGTAGAGCCAGGAAGGTTGAAAGAAGGAAGAAACTGATTTCAGCTTCTCACTTAGGAAAAGTCAAGAAATTCAAATTAAACCAGCCTACATATGGGAGGTTTGAGCCTACTATTCTTCTGATAAGTGATTCATATCTTTAAATCTGCCCCCAAACTCCACAGGCACAAAAATTGTTCTAAGAGTTGGGGACTCCTACCAGAGCTGACATTAACTAAAGAAAGGACAGCGAATGGCTAGTGTGTGAGCCCAGGAACAGGGTTTATTGACCCCCTCTGTGCCACGTTTCAATTACAAGCTTAGGTGGATCATTTCGTTTTCTTCTACCTCCCTTCTCCACATACAAAATACTGGGAAGTGCTGTTCTTCCAACTCAAAGGGAGCTGTAAGGATAAACAGAATGCTTGAGAAAAATCTGATGTCCTTTAAATTTACCAGCTGACAAAAACTCTGCCATCTCTGGGCTTGAAAACACGAAAACAATCTACTGAAGTATTTCACAGAAGCATGACCCCAGAAGTAACTGTTAGCACTAAGGTGGCTTAATTCCTTTTTTATAAAGATAATTGTGAAATGGGAAAAAAAAGAAAAAAGGAAAAAAGGAACAAAACACGAGAGCCAACTGGGAATTCGGCAATACTGGCATCTCATTTCCATGAAGCACGTGCTTTCTGAAAAGCAGAATTTTCAGACAGAAAACTGTCCTGTTCAAAAGCACTTGCCCACCTTTAAAACATTACAACTTATGTGGCATTTTGATAAGGCAATTAGCAGAGATGTAAACGAGACAGAGGAATACTGAATGAGCTCACCAGAAGTTAGCCTGCAACAGAGCCCCTGCTTTACAGCCTATATCCACAGCCTGTATCACAAATGAGGTGATCACCATTTACTCATGATACTCTCTTCTTTAGGGGCGGAGGAGGTCCAACAAGACTGTGACATCCTCAAGCACAGCATTTCATGACACGTGCCCATAGGATCTTAAGAGGAGGTATCTGGGGTGGGAGGGGAGTGTCAAAGCTGTTCAGAACAGGGAATCAATGAAACAACTGCTTCATGAGTGAATTCAGCCCTCTTCTCCAGCAAACGCAGAATAGAGGAAGCCGCTTTCAATTTAGACCGCAGAATACATTTGGTATACGTGGAAGTCTTTTTTCCCTGAACAGTGTGTCCTCCATTTACTGTGGAATATAAAGATGGAAGCACGCTAGACTGAATGGAGCAGGCAAGCAGAAGCATCCTCAGCCGGCCAACTAGGAACAACCAGAACCTATTTTCAAATGCGATCCCAGCCTTAAATGTATGCGACCCCACGAAACTGGCCGCTCTAAACCTCTTCTCTCAGTTATTACAACAGAAGGAAAGGAGAAGGTACAAGTAATCACCAGGGCTGGAAAGTAACTTAAGGGCTGCAAGAGGGATTTAAACAGCCAAGCACTTAGCGGAAGCGGTGCAGGGACTTCCACTGCCTCCCAGTCAATTAACTGCAAAATCTGAAAGGTAAATGCTTGCTTGCAATACACCACCAGCAACAATCCCGGCAGCAGTAATAGGGAAGTAAAATCTTGGCAAAAGGAACTTTAAAATAGAAATAGAAGGAAAAGATATTTAGGAAATAAAACAGGAATGTGCTTGCAGCAGATGGAAAATGCTCAAAATGATCAGAAAAAAATACTTTTTCCAGAGCTATTTTAGAAATCCTCTTTTCTCCCCCCCACACCCCATTATGGGAGAAAACACGATCCGAGCTAAATTCACTCTCAATGGTGTACTAATAATAATGGTTATGATAATAAATTTCATTTGTAACTTCCAGCCATTTCTGTTGTCAGCCATTCAACATGCATTTTGAGCCGAATTAAAAATAAAATCATTATCCTTCCCCTACAGGAAATCCAAGCTGTAGGCCAGTTCAGTTAACTTGCCTAAAATTATACTTTCTGAAGAGTCAGAATGAGGGTCAATCCATCCTGATTCCCAGGCTTACACTTGAGCTAGACACCCCCACCCACCTTTAAGACCAAACCAGAGCAGAGCTGAGTAATTCCAAGCCCTCACAGAGCATTTTACGTATTTGAAGAATTGCACAAACAGCAAGCAATTAGTTCTGAATGAGGTCCCTGGGGAGTTTCTAGTTAAAATACATGTGTTTTAACATACATTAAGCCAAGCACTATAAATTAAAATAATCACTGAATTCAGATGTAACATCTGGGGACTTTTTGGGTGTGGGTGAGATGGGCAATGTTTCTACATAGGAAGGAACAGAAGCATCCCCGTATAGGGGAAATATGAGGAGAAGAGGGTATGTGATTCATAGTTGCCACCTCCAAGCGCATTCCATGGCACTTGGGAGAGAGGCACAGACTGTCAGGAGTTCATTGGTATGAGTGCATGAAAGCAAAACTGTTTGGGAAACTGTTACAGCAGATGGAGGGCTGAGGCGGGACCAGAGCTCCCCCAAAGACAGGCACCATCCCTCTCTTTTGCGTCTTCCTAAGCTTCCCAGCCAAAATTCTCTATGGGTAATCCAGAAATAGGAGGAAAACGAGGTGCCACAAACTTACCCAGAAAACACATGGCAGAACCAGGAATTGCACCTAGAGCTGCTACAGCATATTTTGATAACTTCACCATAAACCCACCCAGCTCTTCTGCTCCTACTGTAGGCCCACTAAGAACAGACAGGGTGTCCTGCAATGGCCACGCAAGACCAACCAGCCTGTGGGCAAACACGCTGTCTGCTGCTGTGGGCTTGCAGTATGTGTGAAAACAGAGCGCCCCACCTAGCAGATAATTGTCCTGCACAGCCTCACCGCTTATGGAAGTCAGATTTAGAACAACTCAGGGGATCAGGTCCTAAATCTTCACAGGCTAAGCAAGTGTTTATTTTCTAAAGTATTTTTCCAAGAACTTTACATCTTTGTTCTTTCATATTTTAAAAGACCTGTCACAGATATATGTTCAAACTACTTCCCTATCAAATTCTCCTTAAAATAGCAACACTAGGCCAGCTGTGTTTGTTTCCGTGATTCCACATTAACATCACTATAAGTAAAACTATCTAAGTATGTAAAATACACATCAAAATACACAAAGATCCTGCAAAGATCCGAGCCCTCTCCAAAAGGTCACAAGTGTAGAAGCACAAATAATATGCGGCTTTATTGCAAAGTCAAACAAGCAGCCTGCAAAGCCCTGTGGAGAGGCAGAGGTAGATGGCAAGCAAACGGCAATGTGGAACAGAGGACAACTGCAGTGCATCAAACAAAAGGAAATACCAGGAAAAAGCATTTGAGAAATGGTACTGGCGCATAAAAAACTCAACGTGGCCCTGGTATAAAGCCAGCAGCAATAGGTGTTACCAGTGAAATGATGGGAACTCATTGTGGGACAAAAAAACCCACACGTTTGCCCTTGGGGATAACGACAGCTCAATTCTTATAGACAGAGGCAGCAAATTTCAAAGTCACCTGGAGTTTTACTTAAGATTTGCCCCCCACATTTCATCCATGCTAAAAACTGCTCCAGTGACCGCCCCTTCATTACAAGTCCAATGCATAATTGGTCCAAATTTGTTTTCAAAACAAGACATGGATCTGCTGTGCTCTGCCTGCCTTGGCCCCGTTTCCTCACGAAATGTCTCCCCACTGCAGGGCCAAAGCTTTCTCGGCCACCACTCACCCTGTGGAAATGCCCTTTCTGTATCTCATGGCCTCAGCACTCTCCCACCTTTACACCATATCAGGAAATTTGCCTTTCCTTCCCACCAGTATACCTCAATTTCTCTCTGCATCTATCATTTTCATATAACCTTTCGTAGCTGTCTTATTTAACCCTGTGAAGCATTTGGGGATGCAGTTTCTATGAAAGCAGTTATTACTGTCATATATCAGCATATCTTTATCCAACACGCACTCAAGGAAGAAAGTCAATGCCGAAGCACCAGGTAGGACAAAGCAGACAAAATGGGTACCGTGACCAGCACAGTGCAGGCGGGACCAATGTTGCTCATGGTGGTTAATATGAAAAAAGCCCAACAGCTCAGAGAACAGAAAACCTTTTGAAATCATGGAGGGGATCAACACTAAAGATTTAGAATGATACAATTACCACTCTTCTACCCAAAAAGGTGAAGCTATCAACCTAATTTTTTTCAGCCCATCAAATGTTTCAAAATATGCTAAGCATCAAGCTCACTAGCATATTGGATTTTGAATAATGAAAAGAGTAAACAGGATTTTAATTTGGATTCTGACAGTAAAGTGCTTTCCATGTGATAAATTAACTATTAGGGAAGACAAATTAACACAACCTACCCTTGAGTATGATGGCTCGTGATTTTGACGAAGCTTTTACAGAAGCATGATGAAAATAAGGCAGGATGAGAAACAGGAGATGATGATGGAGGGGAGTATTTTATCAAAAATCCTCCCTCCTCCTTTTCATCAAACAGCAGGTACAACTTTTCTAAAAAAGTGCAGCAAATTTGCTCAAGAGCCCCTCATTTTTCCTAAGAATGTCTAAGCATTTTAGGAAAGATCCTCAGCTGGCCTAAATCACCAGAAATTGATGAATTTTATAGCTACTCTTTAACACTGAAAAGTTAGATTTCACATCTGTGAAATAAGGTCAGAAAAGGAGGTGTTATCCTTTATGAATTTTTTGGAAGGGGAAGGTGTCTCAGAAACATTTTCTACATATAAGACTGTGCTTATAAAATCAGCAAAAGAGCATGTGAATTTCTTCAAAGCAGTCTAACATCATGTTGTATTTCCATATCCAATGGAAAATTCTCATATTTTGCCAATTTTTTTAACAGAAAGAAGACATTTTAAGATTTCTTCTCCATATTTCAGCAGAAACTCTATTTTTCAATCTGCGCTCTCTCTCACTCAGGTAAGCACAGAGAGGTTAAAAAAACAGCAGAAAGACATCCTAATTGGCTTGAAATTAAATCTACTAATTTTTATTCTTGTTTATCCCTGTCACAAACAAGAACAGTTTATATGGGTTTCTAACACTGCTATGGAAACCTGAGAGGTTCTGAAGTCCTTATGTAATATGAGATGAAAATGCCATCTCCCACAGTGAACACTGCTTTCTTTGAAATATGTCAATAGTGGAATTTTGTCCCTCTGGGAGAAAAAAGGTTGCCAGGCACTGGGGCAGGAGATATCGGGTCCAATTCTATCAGCTGAAAGCAGTTTATTAACCATTTAACTGCCTGGGCAACTTCAAAATGGGAATAAGGATGTTTACTCATCTTTGCTCAGAAATTAATCCAAGGGAAAAAAAACTACTATTTCTATGGAGAGCCTGTGCATTTGTGTACAAACATTGTGCAAGTACTGTATTTCAATCTATTTCTGTAATTTCTCAGTAGGTACTAAAAACTGCAGGTCAAAGAGTTCTGTAGCAATTGGCATTTTCTTAATAAAACTAAAAGCCAAAATTTGAGTCCACCTGGAAACACCGTGTGCCTTTGACATACAAATTACTTTAATTATAGTATAAGCAAACGTAGCTCTAGATTGTGCTGAAAGCTCTTAAATTCCAGCAAACTCTTCACACCAGGAGAACAGGTCTGGTATTTGTGTTGCCGACATCAGCATGCCACTAGCATGGCTCCAGCGACTCCTGCTACACCAGCACGATGAAGCAGATCAGGTCCTCTTGTCCTTTGCCTGCCTGAAGGGCAGGAAACATTGCCCATAATTTGCAAATAAATACGCAATTCCTAAAACTCGCTTGACACTTTACACTTTCAAAGTATCCAATAAACATGAACTAACCATTATTACTATTGATCAAAAGGAGACAGCAGATCTTTTTCCAAGTCTAAATGATCCTTGTGCTACCAAATAACTCCTAACATCCCTTTCTCATTAGGATGCACAACCAGCTCACACCTCTGCCTTCCCTGAAAGAGAAGAGATATTTTCCTTTATTCCATTGCCTCCGTTCAGTTAACTGAGTTATGATGTGTTCATCATTATTCAAAGAGCTCAAGAGTGCCTGCTGTCATGTGCCCTTAGACATCTCCAAGAACTGAACTATGTGCCCTCTCTTCCCCAACACAACAGTCTGTGGTGTGCCTTCTCTGAAGAGGTAAAATGCTGGAGTGGTTTTCTGTAACACATGTCTACAGAACAAAAATCAAAGCCCGCTCAGTCTCTTCAACCTTTCTCTGAAAGATCTATAACACTCAGGCTATGTCCTTTAAGTTGAAAACAACGCAATGCTATAAGAGATGAAACTCTTCCTTAAAGCCTAGAAGTACATGAGAAAATGCATTACCAAGTCTGAAGGGTCCAAAGTATTTGAACTGGGGATTCTTGCAATCATGCACAAACACAGCTTTGAAAACTATAATGAAAAAATCAAAGTAAGTCAGAGGTCTCCTCCTGCAAAGACAAAGATACTTACAGGTTTCCTTTTATTGAAAGGCTCCTTTCAGAAATCAGCACTGCAAAAATGTTTGCAGCCTGAATAGAGTTCAGGCCTCCTGGGAGACAAAGAATTTTTATAAAGGGGTCATTTTTCTACCTCTACAAGTGAAAAAAAGCCCTGAAGGTCATGGTTTCTGGAAGCACCTAAACAACAACAAAGTAAAAACTTTCCATCCCTCTCCCTGCAAAACTGGATAACGAGCTCCATAGCGCTATTTTGGTCTACATTGGATTGGGGGTTACAGCATTTAAAATCACTGTGACTAAATTTGCTCACCACCCTTGGAGACTCATACATTTCCTGTAAGGAAAAAGTTTATTAAATACAATTCAGACTAATAGAATTCATTATCTTTTACCAGACATCAACGTATATGACTTACGACCAGAAAAACTTTTCTGGGTTGACTACAGTCAACCCTGGAGTTCGTTATATTCATCAGACTGTTTCCGGCACAATCCCTCAGCTCAGGACGTGTTGTGACTGCAAATCCCCTGATTTGCAGATGCCCAGAAGAGGACGGTGGTAGCCAGTCTGTAGCTAGTCTTCAGACAGCGTGTGTAGTCTCGCCCAAAAAAGTACATAATACAAGCAGTCTGCACGCACTGAACAGGGTCTCACCGTGACTTTCACACAGCTAATATACTTCTTCCAATGGTTTAAAAAGTACAAGGGAGAAGACCAGCAGCGAGGTTGATGGGCTGACAACACGTTGACACATCCCCTCCTCTTAGAAGGAGAGGACACTCAGTAACAGTCTTTAGACCATTTAGATCTTTACCTAAAAGTTTGCTTAAAATTGCACCAGTAAAAAAATAAAAAAAAAAATCATTAAAAAGAGCACATTTTTGAAATGTATGCACCTCTAACTTCTACTGAAATCAGTCGCAACCTTTGGCACATACAACAATTGCTTAACAGCATGAAGTGGTCTTTAAGGGATCTGTCATACATTTTTCCACACTTGCTCAGTACTCTGCATAAAAAAAGCAGCACAGAAAAGGTTGTTATTAGGAACTCCACCTAGGCTGTGGCAAGGAGACATTGACCTGAGCACAAGGGATGGAGTTAGAGAGAAGAGGAAAAAAAGCACAGCAATGAAAATCCTTCCTGAATTAAAAAGGCCACAAGAACTTTGCCTGAACTAGTAGTTGTTGTTTTTATTGGATTATTTTATGGGGTTTTATGTTGTTTAATCGAAGAAAGAAAATGGATGCCATAAAATATGCAGAGCTAACTGGGGCTGCAGAGTACATTGCTGAATATTGCTTGTAATGCCATTTCCCCTTCACTGTCAAAAAATAAAAATATCGTTCTTTATATCCCTGTCACATGCAACAGCGGTCCTCTCACGCTTGCCAATCAATCATCTTGGAGTGCACCTTTACCTTGAGCAGTATGTGCTAGGATGGTGAATAAGGAAAGCTCAGGAAATAATCTCCTTTTCCACAAGATAGAATTCAATTTTCAGTACAGCTCAGACCAGTACTTTTCTTGAAAAGGTGGCACCATATATTACAGCAAAAAAGCATTTTTCTGCTGCTAGTGAAAACTTTAGTGAGCATTATGATTATGTGGTTTGTACTCCAAGCACCAGTGACCACGAAGAAGGCTAATAATGTGCAAATTCTGATGAGAACCAGCCCTCCAACTGGGATAAAACATCTTTTTTTTTTTCCATTCTGCTTTCTTTATGGTAAGATTTTTTTCTAGCCGCAGACAACAACTTTCCAAGATTCTCGTACAGATGAAGCACTTCACAATAAAATTATCCGACTCTGGTGCACAGGTAGCCCTAGTTAGCTCTTTGGCCACTGTCCCAACAGGCTTTTATCTTCGACGGTCCCAGTTTGGTTTCTTCAGGTGGTGCTTCTCAGAAGCTTTTTGAAGACTCTCTGCAAGTAGATTCAGCTTTCACCAACTACTCTTTGAATCCCCTTTTGGAGCTCCAAAGATTTAGCAAGGATTTTGCAAGTCCCAACCTCTGTGTCTCTGAGCATCGCTGACAAAGGCTGTGCAGCAGACACTGGGTGGACCCATAATCCACTGAAATAAAGTCCAGAGAAAGCCCCAGAAATGGATCGTGCTAAAGCACTGGCTCGCTGGATTTGTCTGCAATATTTCTAACCGTGAAGAGGAGGAGACAGTTTTTCCCCTCTAGACACCCTGAAGCTCCAAGTCCCAGCTTTTGCTCTGCAGATCTGGCCAAAATACCATTCTGCCAGCTGCTGCCTGACAGACAGACCCCAGCAGCCCCAGAGTGTGAGATGGGCAAAGAGGTTAGGAAGATTCAGTCCTCCAAAGTCTGTTGCTCAGTGCTGCTGCAGCTTAGAAAGCTTATCCAGCCTTGCAAAGCTGTCAGGAAAATTCACCAGCCACCGCACAAAAATTGCTTGCCGGTTACCACAGTGATTGATGATAATGCAAGAAACTAACGGCATTTTACTTGCTTGTCAAAAGAAATTACTCACTCTGGTCCAGCAGGATTGGGGAAGGATTCTTTAATCCTTGTGGTGACTTTTAAATTAAACTCTAGTGTTCGCATTGCTGAAGACTGGTCAGACAGCAGTCTGCTTCAGGATGGATTCAAACATGATATAGCACATGGGCAGATAGTTCGGCACAGCAACAAAACAGAGTGAAAGGCAGATGTACACTGCACTTCTGACTTTTTTTTAAAAAGTTTACAGATTTCAGGTGCCCAAATCCATTTCCAGATTGTTCATCCTTAACAAAGACCTAGGTCCTGGCACTGTGCATGTAACAAAAAGTTGGGGAAAATACAGGACAAAAAGGCCATAATCAAAAATTGGAGGCAACTGATCTAAGTGGTGCAGGAAAGTGCTCCCGTCTGGTTTATATGTGCAGAAGAGTATAGCAGTATAAGGGGTCAATTCACTTCCTAAATCAGTGCAGTTGATAGGCTCATTCCCTCTGTGACTTTCCCTTTCCTTCCTAACACCAGTACTAAACCTTCCTTTATCCTTTAGGATTTTTCCTTTATCATTGCAACAGGCCTGTCAGCCACCAGGACTGCTCCATTCTGGTTTTACCCACAGTACTAGCATTCTCCCTGTATGGAGAGCAGATCCTCAGCCATGGTTCAGTCACAACATCCTTGTTAAATGAGCTACTTCAATAGTTTGGGGACAGATAACATTCATTCATTAGCTGGCAGGTCAAGGGTGAAAGACTAAAAAAGGTCCTTCACCAGGAGCTGATTCTTACAAGCAGCAGCACAGCAGGCTCCAACACCTAGCACTGCCCTCAGGGAATTTCAGTAAGAGGAATAGCAAGGGACATGCACAGCGCTTTTGAGGATAGGAATGAGCTACTCTCAGTTTTGATTTTGGTTAGCCTCTGTTTTCTTGGCTAGCCTTGATGATTCAAGCTCCTATACATCCTCAGAAACCAGATGAAAAATTGTTTCTGCAAAAGGTCACGAACAAAAAAGAAGGAGAAGAAACAATTCAACTTTCACAAAGGCTACACATGCCTAGGTGCTAGCTACTAAAAAGTCACTTAAACTTTCAGCATTTCAAAGCATACACTTTTTTTGCAATAACACTCTAAAAACAGGCTTTCCCACTGGGGGAGTTGGAGGGCACTGAATCAACTACCTATAAAAATGGCTACAATCCTCTACAACATATTCAGTGGTTTTCAGTGAAAAACACACACAGTGAGATACTGTGTCCCACTGAGCATTAAGCACTTCCCATTTCTGTTCTGCTTTTTCAATTCTAACTAGTCCCTAACCCTGTTAGTCATGAATTTGCGATTAATGAGCCTTGTTTAGAGGATGTGAATACTGAAATTGTTCTGATATACAGGCTCTAACCACAGAAAGACTATCTAATTCAGCAAGGGAATCTGCTGTGCTTAGGAGGGATTCCAAACCTTCAATAAAGGAAATCAGCTGTTAAGTTGTTTTAACAAGGGGCAGCATGCTGTGCTCTCTGCTCCGAGGTGCCACACGATGGTCTCACAGCTTGGCATCTGGGGACAAAATCATCTTCGTGCATTAAGGATGCTTAACATCTGCTTGTAAATCTGGGGCCAGTCAGAAAATAGCTGTGACTGAAATGAGGATGGTGCAACTGTGGTTTTCCACCAGAATTCTTAACTATGAGAAACACGCACACATACACACCCGCACATACACTCTTTTCATCTAATACAGCAAAGGACTAATAACCCAGGGCTAAACTAATTATGACTAGCTATGCTTGAGCAGGAAAACAGCAGTCACTCCTCTCCTGCTTCAAGGGGACAAGTAAAACAAGTGCCTTCATGGCTCTTCTTCCCTGTGTCTGGATGGGCAAAACCGTCCCTTGGGAGTCTTCCTCTCCCAGAGTATCCAGAGGAGCAGATTACCTCCTCAGTTGGGGACAGTCAGGACAGATCTTCACTCCAGGCTTCATGGCAGGGCTAGAGAAAGCCCTGTATGCAGTCTGATCAGCCCAGCCTTCTTGTTGACTGTAAGATAAAATGTATTTCCCAGGCCATGAAAAACCTGATAAAACAGCGAAAAACAAGATGACAGTATTTTTCGTTAAATAAGATCACCCATCATGTGCCCATCAATATTTGGAAATAATTCGGGGGGCGAGAGAGGGAGCTTAATTATATTTGAAATGGTTTATAAAATGCACCAAGACGTAATAATCATTCCTTGTTCTGCTACAGCAGTCACTTTCGCCTATTTCAGGAGGCTAATCCTGGAGACCAGGAGATTAATTCCTGGAGACAAGCCCTTCTCCTTCAGCTCCTCCCCAGCTCTTCAGAGAAAATGACCTGGTCTGATCTGAACACATCTTGAAGACGACAGAAAGATTAATTATGCTCCTCCCTATTTCATCTTCATGGCACATCCAAGCAGCTTCTACAGCTGTGAAACCTTTATTTCCAGGGTCCTTTTTATTGTACCGCTGAGATATTCAAAGACTCATAAACCTAAGGGGAAGTCCCATGCACTGAGACTTAGTATGGAAAGGAGGTGAGGGAGGGAGGCTTAAAGCTATCATGTACTTAAAGAGACAGCTGGAGAAGATTTATTCATAAATCAAACTCTCCATCCACGAAGAGTCACCTATTCTTGTAGTGCCTTGCACACAGGAGATGCTATTGGGACAAAAGGGCTGAGAAACACAGCCTGCTCTGACAACTGGGTGACTCTGCTTGTTCCTACAGAAGAACAAGGGATGAAGAAGGGAAAGCTAAGCACCCTGTCTTGTATTTTTGTAGACATGATTTTGCACCTACAAATTGCAATTGTTTTCCAGTTGCAACACTAACACCAAGTTAGAGCTCAGTTTTCAGACTAGTCTCCTGCAAACGTGGTGTTTGTCGATGTCTGCATGATTGTGGTTGTAATTATTTCCTCCAGCAATTACTGTCACTATATCTGACCTTATCCTCAAGTCAAGTACCAAGGCATTAAAGTGACAATACCTTCTGTGCAAGTAATTGCTGATACAAAACCTTATTCTCAATTACAAACATCAATAGCTTGTGGATATTATAAAATAAGCCAATATATTACTGGACCTGAGACTGCTTTCTAATCTGATAGTAAGGTAATAATAAATTATCTGATTTGCTGATGAAGAGCTCAAATTACAAAGGTACCATTCAGAAGAGCACTAAATATATGGATGACTTCCTTTGATTTTAAGTGGCATTGAGAAAGTGTTCCGTTCTTTCCTGGTGGTGTTGCCTTCCTGGCTTGAATCTTCACTGTCAAGCTATCATCCTCAATGAACTTCAGGCACAACTATTTTCAGGTATAACACGCTGCCCGCCAGCATAGCAGTAGGCTTCAAAAAATGGCCCGTCAAGCTATACTCTAAAGCTCAACTATTAGAAACACCAACATTATCCCTCTTTTTTACTTTTTAGAATTGTGAAACCTCAGCAGTACCATTACAATCAAGGTTGTACTTACTTCTGGGAACATTTTATTTTATTTTCACATGGGAAAACCCGTTCTTTATAGAACATTCCTGCAGTTAAGATATCTCTGCAGTTTTATGTGAAATTAAGTAGCTAATGTCATACACGTGGTGCTGCAAAGACTAAATCATGATATTAAGGGAAGTCAGGGTTCAATTTCCCTGCATGCAGCAGGTGAGATATATGCATTGGGAAAAGCTATAGCTAGAGAACGTAATAAACAGCCACAGATGAATATAAAATATAAATGCAAAATGCACTTCTTCGTATTTATTACATCTTTTACATCTAAATCAGGCAGATTTCATTCCACAGATTGAGACTGATCTGAAGTAATTTAGTGGGAGGCTGGTAGTTGAAACACATAATCACATTTCTAGAACAATGTAATTACATTGAATTTAATGTGATTTCCTGCCACTGGTTTAAAAGTGCAGCCTCCTCCACATTCTCAATTTACGCTGAACATGACACTTGATGTAAGATTACTTTTATGTAGCCAGGTGAAGCACTGCATAAGGGGAGAAAGTATGCTATGACTCCTTGAATACCCCAAGACCACCATACAAACATGTCACTTATGAAGTAACAGTAAGCTCAAATCTAAAATTTCTAGAAAGATGCTCTCTCAGCAGATGACCATTGGGTTTAGATCTCATTTTCATTAAACATCTCACAAGGAATAATTTTGCTGACCTTAACAACTTGCGCACCAGTCAGCTCTGGTCTGTGGGGCAAAGAAATTCGAAGGGAAATTTACTCTTAGCAGAAGAGTTTTCAGGTTTTTGTATGTTGTACGTGCTTCTGAGTGTGCTACATTAAAGACTTTTTATAAAGAACAGCCTAATAAATGGACACAGCAGGTCATACCATTTAAGAATAGCTAGAAAATTCTGGGGGAACAAGTAACTGCAATCTGAATGCAGACCAAGAATTTGAATCTTAAAATAAACACAAGGACAAAGGGCTGGAATTTTATCAGAGTTAGGAATAAAACAGCACAGACATTGATATTCATTTAACTCCTACAAATCAGTTAAATTCTGATCTAGAGAGAGAAAGCGTGCAAGCCAATATGCTGGGAGAGTCCATGCTGCCAGCCAAAGCATACTACATAAACAGAAGAGTTACTCTTAAAAAAAAATACTACTGAGCTTACAGCTGATCAGATGAAATCCTGCAAGCCCACCTAGTATGAAACAATCCAAGTAATCTCTTTGCAGAATGATTTCAAATAGCAACCAAAGTTGTAAAAAACGAGGCGTATTTACAACCAATTTGCAATCAGAAAGAAAAATTATTAAATTGATCAAAAATGCTATTTACTGCTGGCAGCTCCTTTTGCTTTCTGCAGAATGTTTCAACATTTATATTCCTTCATTGGAATAAATAAGTACTGAACTATAACAGATAATGAAGCAGATGCTAAAAGACAATAAAAGTGCATAGGATTATATTTTTTTCAGCAGACCAATATAAACTTGAATGAAATAAAAGTTGAAAAGCAGATTTTAAAGCTGGGGACTTTTATGAAAAGTAAACGAACGATAGATTTAAAGCGGTATAATTACCGATGAATCACAACACCATGGAAATGGCCTCAGAGAGCTCCAAATGCATTATACACCGTGGAGGGGGAGGGCAAATGAGGGAGAAAAGAGCCCCTAAGAGGAGCCGATGCTGCAGCCCTTGCTCAAATGAGCAAAGTCAGCTGCATTTAGGTTATAAAGCCAAATCCTGAGATTCTTCCTTCCATTGATGTTTTCTTTGAGATGAACAAAACCAGAAAACTCTCAAGACGTGCAGGCTTGCAACAAGCCAAGGAGGAGACCTCGGCACCTTCGAGCTGCTTTTCGACACTGTCGATGTCAAGCACTGCTGAGCAAAGTGATGTGTTGCAAAAGGCTTGCGCAGCCGGGCGACACTATGCCGAAGTGGCAGCGACGAATGCAAACGTGTTACAAAAAACAACGGAAAAGCTTTGTCTGGGAAACAACAGCATGTATTATTGATAGCTCAGCAGCCAGAAGACCTCAGCACATGGAGAGAATAACGGGTTTGTCATCTCTCTGCCAGGAAGGGACTTGAACACAGCTGAAGAGAGGCAGTGTTTCAGCTCCATGCCCACCCTGCGACCCTGGCATGTGGTCCTGCAGCGCACGCCAGGGAAAGCAGCACGAGCTCCTCGACAACATCCGCCTGCCACAGCCGACCCCAATACGCTCAACCCCACCGCACACCCAACATCTCAGTTCTTTCCTCTTGAGCCAGACAAGCTTCCCAACAGCCTCAACAGCATTTCCAGATTTGAAATCCTTAGTAGGATTTCTTCAAAGAGCGAACGCATTTGCAGAAATTAATTTGGAGTTGTAGCTTCTTAAAAGCTACCCATTTCTACATCAGGCAGATTAGCAGCAGAGCCTGCTAGAAGTTACAGACTTAACCAAAACCAAAAGTGTACTAAGCAGATTTTACCTTTTTCTTACTGAAAAGCCTACTTTCTTCAAGGTGACTTGATACAAGAGGCAGTTTGCTTAAAAAATAAGAGATTTGCTGGATGCTAGAAGGCCCCCTTTTCATCCCTGATCACCTTCTACAGCTCAGGGAGAGAATTCTGCAAAGAGTACATGGAAATACGACAGGCGAGTCAGGACCTTTAAATCATTCAATTGCAAACCAGGACCAACCAGACAGAAGCACTGCGATTCAAACTTGGACAAAAATGGTTAGAAATGAGAAACAATTTGGCTATGGCTGCATTACCACTACATCAGCTGGGAGGTCCACCCAACTATTCAGGGCGTCCATTACGCAGCAAAATGACTGTGAAAATTTCTGCTCACTCGATCACCACTACAACAGTTACATATTCACATTTCTTTCTGGAATAAGTGCAAATTTGCTTTGATTGACTGACATTTCATCACTTAATACATTCATAGCATGTCAAGGGAAAACTTGACTGAATTCACAATGCTGTACTGATTGAGTTCCTAATAGGAACAGCTGTCAGAAGGACTGTAAGGATAACTTTCAAAATCACGTTTGCTAGTTGGCAGAGGACTTCCTGCACCAAAGAGTCTCTCCACCTATGGGCTGGACTTCCTGAGACACAGAGACGTGTTCTTCTGAGACAGCCCCTCTCTTCCCAGTTGTCATCAGCCCGTGACATGGCAGCTGGCTGCAGCCACCCTGATGGCTGCACAAGACTTTTTCTCCAAAGTCCTGTATTTGACATATACAGTTGTGGAGTCAGAAAAAGCTTTGCTGGAGACTCATAAACAAGCTGTGGAAGATAAGCTGGAGGCCAAATGGGGCACAAAGCAATCCTTCACCCCTTCCACCCACCAAAAAGTCCTCCAAGTACAAACTACCCAACCACAGAGCTCGAGCGTGGACAGAGGACACAGGAGGTAGCATAGCTGGAGGTCATTGTCTACCCTAGCTGAAAACGAAGAAAGATGACAAGGAGAACCGTCACAAGAAGAAACCCAGTTCGAGTTTGAGCCCTTGACCAGTGCCTCAGCCTCAGGACTTGCTGCTTGCCATGCAATGGGCAGCTTCCTGCTGCTCTCAAACCCTGCCTACAAATGGAAAAATATCTGCAGAGTTTTCCTCTGCTCCTGATCCCTCCTCTGAAATTTTCAGATTTGTTCAGAAAGGTCTTCAAGATACAGCTTTCAAATGAACCTGAGCATTTCCAAGTTCCTTTACCTCTCTGCAGACACCTGCAAGGCCCTGAAATGTCCTACCTTCAGCCTTCATCACATGGGTAAACAGGATCCTGGCTGCCTTCACCCTGTTTTAATTAGACAAAGAGGGTAAAAAAGCAGTGCTCTTCAATACTTAAAACCAACGAGTTTCAAATAAATATTTAAAGTTGTGTTGATTGTTAGATAAGCAGCTTCTGCAAAGCGATTGCAGATGTTGCAATTGTTTTGCCATACGGTCGCCAGCAGCTAGAAGCTCCAAGATGCCCATTCCAATCAGAAATTTTCCATTTCAAATGCATTTGTGGTGAGAAGCGCTTCTCAACACGTGAGCTTTCAGAAGACTGCAAGGAGTGAAGCCCAGGTGGCTTTTCTTAAAGCCTGGGTCAAAACACAGCTTTCTGTAAACACTTCTTTTTATAAGTAAATAAATAAATAAATAAATAAATAAGAAAAGGTGCTGTGCCATACCTTCTGCACTGCTATTAGGCAGCTGAAAGGCTCCTGCTAGACCAGACAAAGCCTTCAGTCAGTCTCACAGAATATTCACAAGACAAATGAAAAGAACAGTGGGAGGAATTGGCTTAAAAGTGCATTCATTCTACTTTCCTTTTCTTTAAATGTAATAATATGCCATAGCTGCTTGTGGTGTTGAACAGACAATACTATTAACTCTTTTTTCACTCCAGCACTTCAACCATTTATACTTACATTCTTCCACCTAATCACTACCTAGATGTTGTTAAAATCCATCATGCACTACAGGCCGAATCCTTGCGGTCCCCACTCAAACCCTCTCTTAAATGAGTTCTTAGATTAAGCATCACAGATGTTTTTGCCTTACTGATATCTGAATAAAGAACACGAGAATTTGCCCTGATCATTATCGTAATGCTTTCATGTTTTCCACAATGCCACTCAAAAGCCTAAAAATATGGCATAGAATCCCTGTGGGGAATTAACGCAAAGTGTCTGCATTTGTACCAGGAACCAATTGCTGAAAGAAAGAAAAAGGATATTTGAAATAAACCTGGAGGATGCATTAGCAGAAGGACTTCTGAGCAACTTGCCATTTAAAGCACACATGGGACAAATTCATCTTGAGAGTCACTTCAAAGGGAATGGTCCGTAATCAAAATTAATCACAGTTAGTTTGGCCCCAGTTTTCTGCCACTGAGAGGCAGGTTCCCACAGCCAGAGCTGCAGGTAGCGGATGGCAGGAATCACATCCACAGCATCCACCTCTGCTGATATTGCCAATTCTTCTGCTATGCTGGTGCCATCGTAAAACACGTCAACAGGATTCAGGCCAAATTTGCTTATCGGCTCTGAACCATGAGGCCAGCCAGCAATATGTGCTGAATGGTGCTCTTTTTGAGGATGTCATCTTTCTATTTATATTACCTAATTCTTCTTCTCCAACTCCCTTTGGCAAACCAACAGTTGAAATCATACAGTATAAGCTAATAGGGTTATGTAAGTGTCCATTTGCTGTGCATATGCTCTCCCCCCTAAGGCAAGCAATCACCACGATTCTGTAGCAAGAGAGGTACACCTTCCATTTTTGATGTCTAAGCACATCAGAGTTTTGGAGGTGCTTCAGAAAGTCTCTCTACCCTTGTTGGAGGAGGACAGGCGGGTAGCTGAGTGAGAAGCAGGCAGCAGAGAACTGCCTTGGAGGCAAGATTAAACACGAACAAGAGGTGCCTCATCTCCTGCCCCTTGTCTCCCCCATGAAACACAGCTGCACTAAACCAATACAGAAGATGCCAGCTCCACATGTGGCAACTTTCAAGGTACTGCTGAACAGATGCAAACCTCAAGCTTTTTGCCTAGACTTAGTTCCTTGCTCTGCCTGCACAAAAGCAAAAAAAATTCCTTGATATGGAAAAAGCAACTTTCGTGGGTTTTGACGCTTCTCAGTCTCCACTAACAAGATTTGCATTTTCGAGCTAATTCTGCTCTCTGTCCCCTTCTGGCTTTCCCAGCATCACTCTCCAACTCCATTTTTGCGAAAGGCAAAATGATTTACATAAACCACTAAGCTGTTTCAAAGTAAACTCAGGGTACAAACACAGACACTTCCTTTGTTTCAAATATATTTGCCTTGCATACGTACATCTAAAAGAAAGAATATTAATCCCTGTAATCTATGAATTCCTGTATCCTTCACCCCAAGGTATGTAAAAATGGCACAGACCTTATAACATGATGGACTTTTGGCCCCAAATCTCCTCCTCTCTGGAAGCATCCAGGGTTTAAAACCTCAGAAAACATGTCTAGGAAATCTAAACCCATACAACATAAAGTTTAAAGTATGCATTTTACTTATGCATATGCACTCTTTTTTCTGTTTGCTGTGTTCTACTGTGTTAAACTGCTCTAAAATTCAGAAAGACTCATTTCTATATATAGTTTGAAACTCTCGCCAGAACAGCACGAATACACAATCCAGTAGAGGTGGGGTCTTTGCTCTTTTCCACACATACCTACTGTATATACATGTCTTCTTATTTCACCCACTGTGTAAGATTGCTGCTGTTCCCTCCTTGGCAGTTTGGAGGGCACAGATGCTCTGAGCTCTCGGGGAGACTCGCACAGACAGCAGCGCCACTTCCCAAACTGGGTTCTCCCTTCAGTTTTCTGGCCAAATCCATTAACCAGGCCTGATCCGGGGTGTCCATGTGTGCATGTACTGTAAAATCCCCTTACAGAGCACCATTTTCCACCAAAATGAACCTTTGCCAAGCTCCCCCATGGCACACCAGCCAGGGAAAGCAGATAGCACAAGCAAATGGGACCCCGCACGAGTTCACTTGCCATACATATGCTATGGATACTCTCTGGAGCAGGTCTCCGCTTCACTGTGTGACTGAAGGGAAGGGACAGCTTCCTGGCTTCCCGCAGTCCCCATGTTGCATGCACAAGAGTTTCTTTCAAATGCCTTTGCGCTGCAGTGTTGCACTTCCGCCCGTTCGTCTCCCCTGCAGACTCAGCAGCCTTCTCCAAGAATTTCTTTTCTCTAGTTTGCTTCCTCTGAGCAGTTACATCAAACAGACGTGTATTACCCAGTTTGGAAACTGCTGCTTTTATCCTCCAGGTGAAGAACTGAAGTAGTTAGTGTGCATACCTTTCTGAATGGTCTTCAGTGAGAAAATTCAATGTTCCTGTTCCAGGGAATAAAATAATTGCTTGCTTTTCAAACTTCCTGTTTTTCAAGCTGACAAAAGCTGGTGTTACAAGTGACAGACAATTTCTAGATCTAAACAGACCTCCCAGTTCTCAGCTACATTTTGCAGTGGTTTTGAACATTGTTTGTCTCACCATTTCCCTCGCTGATCTGCCACCGATGACACCTCCAGCACAGTCTGTAGCCAGCTCCCGTTCCCCCAACAAACAGAAGCCCCCTATTCAGGCTGTAACACTGTGCTTCTCTCCCTTCTCCCACTGCAAGCAAAGGCAGTTTGCCTGACTTAAGCAGCAGAGTACCAGCTTCAATGCAGCTACATCCTATTAATGCTGATATATGGAGATCTTTTAAAAGGCCTGGGGAAGACAGATTTCACTTTGTCGAGATAAATTTAGACACTAGAAACTATAAAGATGAGGGAATCCAATAAACCATCATTTATCTTTCTTGTTCATTTGAATAGAGTTCACCAATGCGCAGCACTACGGTTTTGCCTGAATGCCAAAATCTCCAAATTCAGTTCCTCAAGGTGCTCAGTCACATGAAGACAAAATTTATCCGTACTGTCCCTTCTCCCATATTGAATGTGTATTCTGGGAGAGGAATCTTCCCAGGATATAGTATTATCACTCCCAGATACAGTATTATCACTCCAAAAACGCTCTGAATTTTTAAATCTAAGTTCATGTGTCATATACCCAAGATACATGAAATTCAGCAACAGCAACTGAAAATGTTGGATTCTTCTCTGCAGAGCACTTACTGCCTCCTGCCAGCAGACAGTCTTTACTGAACTCACTCAAAGCAATATGAGCCTGTGTCAGGCTCCAACGTCGCAGAAATAGAATGAGCCATCCCATCAAATAAGAAACATGTCATTTTCTTCATCTTTTCTTGGATGGTAAAGCAGAAGCACAAGGAAAGCAAGCAAATCACTTGAGGCCACACCAAGAATAGCACCAAAATCCCCAGCCACAGGACATGCTACATACTTGTAGTAACAAAAATATATCTGTCATTGCATGTCACCCAAGCTCATTCAAACTAAAAATTTATCACTTGCTTCGGACTCCAGCCAGGTGGCGGCAAATATATCATGGAGCTGTCAACAATCTGCTAATCTGGGCTGTGAAGTACAGGAATACAAGAAGCTTAAAAATACACTGGTCCTTCGGAAACCATAAATTTTGCTGACTCCTTCTCACGTACCACTGGGTAATAGGTCTGCTCCAGCTATTTCACTCCCACCTCCTGCAGTTAAACAGTTTAATTTTGCATGTCTACTTACAGAATGACAATCAGACGTATAAGGTAGTGGAAATCACCATTGGGTATACAGATAAACAAAGACCGACCCCCTCTGGCTCCTTGATTGAGAAGAGTTACCGGTGGCAGGGTTAACTGGAAAGTCTGTACAGAAACCCCAGGACACACACACACCTGGATTTTTCAGAACCTCCACAGACACAGCTGGAGTAACATCTCTGTCCATCTGAAAACTTGGTCTGCTTTGCTTTTTTGAGCAGAGAAGAAAGCAAAGAGAAGCAAACGAAGACCTTTCCTCCTCGTCCATCCAAAACCAAGCCCTGTGTGCAGGCTTGCGTCTTTCCAGAGAGAGTGCAACAGGATGGCATAGTCCCATGAGTGAATATTCAGGCAGTGACACCAGTTTCTCCTAGCACATATATTTGGGCAAAAATTTAAACTAGGGTCAGGGGAGGATCTTTGATTATCAACACAGTAGAAGCTTCAAAGGATATTTCCTCACAAATTAGAGCTTGTTCATGACATTTCACACTGGGCACATTTTTGGGAAACTATAAATAAAAGGCAAACTTCCTCGTTGTTCAAGTTATGACGCTTTATGTTCGGCAAGCTCACTAAGGACTACAATAGCCTGCTTAGTCTAAACACGACTACCCCTACAGCTGTGTGACGTGGCCCAGCTATAGAAGGCAGCTTAACTCACCATTCTTTGTGCAAATTCAGTTCTTTAAACGAATTTCTTTTACGCCAAATGGCTTGGTGTACCTGCCATTCTTCATTTCCTACTCCAGCCACAAACTTCAATTTTCTCTCCGCAGCGCTTAAACAGCGCATAATTACAACTAATTATTGATCACTGAGGAATTACTAGTTGACAAATCCAATTTTCACACTGTTATCAAGCATGACTGACTCTGGACCAGAGAGAATAAAAGGTGCCTGTGCTGTCCTAGAAACCTGCAGGTCAATAAGCTGGGTTGGACCAGCGTTGTCACCGTCACCATTATTAAACACATCAGACTGCAGTGGCACCTGAAGGCCAGTGTGTTTAGGGACCTATTACGTCAGGTGCTGTAAGTCTACACAAAGTGACAGCCCTCACCCCAAAGAGTTTTGCAAGCCTAAAAAAAGCCCAGCCTTTTACATCTGTAAATGTATTCAATTTGGCTCCGTTCGTACCGCTTTTGCATTCCATTTCTGCAAATACTCTCCCAAGCAAGCTATCTGGCAGCAATGCTCAGAGAAAGAGCTCGTTTCAGGGAAAAACACCACTCGGTTTTCCTCAAAGCAAATTTTAAATTTGCATGCTTTGGTGCACCTGCTGATCTCAACAAATTGGATCAATGAAGGAAAGGAGAGTGCTGTGCAACCCTGGTGCCCGGGGAACGCGGCTCACACCCAGCCCATTAATGTTATTTGTTAGCTGCAGCAGTCCAGTTGCCCAGAATTCAGGAGTTTGCTGTCGCATGGTCTATGCGCGGTACAATCAAGGCACTGTGCAAAGAAGATTTAAGAAAAGAGAATTAAAAAAGATCTGATAGAAAAACACATGGAGTTGCTCAAACATCGCTGAACGGAGTAAAAAGCAATGTTTTCATAATAAGTCACATGATGAATTTTTCCCAGTTGTATTTCAATGAAGTTATTCACATAATTCAAGTCGACACAAATCCCAGTGTGAAAATATCTGTGCTCTTGTAGCTCAGTGGCAGCCCTTCTAGCATGACTTACAACAAAAGATCGAAAAAGTCCACTCCCATGGCACACACAAATGGGTTTATTATTAGAGCTCATCCAGCACCATTATTTTCTGACAGAAAATGTGTTTTTAACAGAATTGAAATTTCTGCGAAGAACATTTTTCTTGCAAATGTTTAACTTTTCTTTTGGGAAAAAACACATTTTTGTTTCACGTCTGTTTAACATTAAGATACATTTCCCTTTCCATTCTGTTCCAAAGGAGCCACGACAATTTAGAAAATGCTGCACTAAATCTCCCTCGCTCCTAAAATAAAAAAACTGAGAATAAGCCTCACATAAAGAAGGATTGCAAGTGCCTTGCTAAGGACTTTATTCATTAAAAACGACTCAACTCTATTCTGCTTCTTGTCTATGAAAGTGAAATATGATTTTATTAAATGAAGCCCTTAATATGTTTGCTAAGACTCCGTCAGGCTAAGCATTAACTACATTTCCATTGTTTTTCAAGTCCAAAAAGTTGCTCTGCAAAGAGACAAGCTCACTTCTAGGTTCTTAACCTAAAGACCAGTGGAGAAGTTTACTTTATAATGTGTGTTTGCAATGTCTGTAAAATCCCCTTACAGAGCACCATTTTCCACCAAAATGAACCTTTGCCAAGCTCCCCCATGGCACACCAGCCAGGGAAAGCAGATAGCACAAGCAAATGGGACCCCGCACGAGTTCACTTGCCACACATATGCTATGGATACTCTCCGGAGCAGGTCTCCGCTTCACTGTGTGACTGAAGGGAAGGGACAGCTTCCTGGCTTCCCGCAGTCCCCATGTTGCATGCACAAGAGTTTCTTTCAAATGCCTTTGCGCTGCAGTGTTGCACTTCNTGTGATAAGATTGCATACAGGAGTACACAGCCATTGTCTACTGCCTAGGTGCACCCCAGGGTGTGCTGAGAACACCCCAGCAGAGACCTGCTCCTCCTCAGTAAGAAATAATACCTGGGGGAGTCTTCCAGGTCTCCGATCCTTTGCAGAGGGCTTGCACCACAGAGTGAACAAGTTGCTACATCTCCCCCCACAGATTCATTTGTGAGGCAATGCGCACAGTCCTTTCAGGGGCATCACAGTGGGTGAAGTGGCTTCCCATCCCAGCCGTGGCACCTGCACCAGCACCAAGCCACGTTCTTGCCCAAGAGGATTTCCCCTCCTGTCCTGCTGTAGACTTTCGCCTGGGTTTTCTGCTTCAGACACAAGTCCACTCTGCCCTCTCCTGGACTGCATACAGACCCGAGCCTGTGCAGTCACCTACAATCTTCCCTGTGTGGAGGCCAGGGGATGGAGGGGACAGAGGTGGGCTGGGAAAAGCCAGGGCCTCTGAGGGACAGATGGAGGGGCAGAGCCCCAGGGAACATGGGCTGGGCATCACTGGGGC
>VZSC01007512.1:373751-422874 GCA_013398225.1 Steatornis caripensis
GGGGGGGGGGGGGGTGGGCAGCACAAGATGTACGCACAGGGTGGCACCTCCCTGCCCACCAACCTTGCCACCCTTGTGTTGGGTACTCTCTTGGCCATCTCAAATACATTTGCCCTAGCAAGAGAGCTAAAGGAAAGGGCGGGAACATTTTTTTGACCCAAAAGTCTTCATTCAAAAATAACAGTTTGAGGGTAGAGGGGGCAATGCCTTCCCTCCTTTTGGAAAGCATCTCGTATTTGAGGTGCATCACTGGAACATTAGCAATAAAAATAGTAATTTCTAAAATGAAAGCAATGACAGACGTTTCTTGTAAAAACACTGCAAGACATTACAGATAAAATCACGTTACATAAATAGGCTAAGCATTAGAACAATTATCATCAACAACAGCACAGAGGACGTAGCAGTTTAGCAAAGGAAGGGAAAAATAGCAAGCGTGATTTAAGAGACAGAGAGAACCTGCACTGGCAAGTTGTAATTACTGAAGCTGAAACCCAGCCAGGATCCTGGTTGATTGCCTCTGGGCTTGCAAAATGCGACCCGGAATCTTTAAATGTGATATTCGGACTTGGGTTTCACGTCACCAACAAGACACTGCCATCGACACAGCCATGCCAGGACAGACGTTCAGCACTAATACAGAGAAGGATCAACCACAAACACCAGCCTCCATGGTACTCCCAATTCAGATGTCTGCAACCAAATATTGACCTGAACCAGATCTGCTTTGCATGGTCATTTTTCTTGCCAAAGTCGTAAAGTTGCAGGTTTCTTTCAACTGTTCTTCAACTTCAGCACCTTGTAAGCATCTGATGTCTAGTCAAAGGATATCATTCATCCATTTTATGGTTCCCAGAATGCAAAGATATCGACCCAATTTCCTAAGAAACATTAATACTAAAGTATGGCTTTCTTAGCCCAAATCATGCAAGCTGAACAAAGTTCTCCTGACGTTTTATGACAAGGTGATTAATAATACCAAGAAGAAGAATGAAATGATACCAGATTATAAACTACTGTAAATCTTTCAGTCATCCCAGGAATAATGAATGTAGATTTCTTAGGAGAGCAGTACAGATTTAAACAGAATCATTTTACTTTTCTCGTCAATCAAGATGCTATTTATATAATAGCAGAAACAGACAATGAACTCAGTCTTAAAATGAAGGTGTAGCACATTCAAGGCAAGGGTTATAGGCCCTTCTTTAACCTTTGTTTTCTTTTAAAAAAAAAAAAGCAGCAAAAAATCATCCTAAGCTAGAATTTCCAAAGTTGTTGAAGAAAATGTTCCATCTTAACCATCGTTTCTGATCACTGACCTTTCCCTCTTCAAGCAAAAGCCACACTGACAAGAAGTTCAGTGTTCAAGTCACCCAAATGCACTCAAACTTGAAGTCTGAGCTGACATGATCTACATTTTTTCAAATACCTAAGTATTTTTTCAAATACCTAAGTAAAAATGTTTAAGAGTATGATCAAAACTGTACTGGCCTAAGCATCTACTGGACTGAAATGCCCCAAACTTCCTTGGCATGGATTATGGAGTCAAGCAAAAAGCAAACACAAACTCTTCACAAGTTGTTCTAGAAATGCTGCTGAGTCTTCAACCCCCATCCCAACACAAGGGTTACGACCTCGTTCTGCATCTGGCTGCACAGGAGAACTCTGTGCTCTCTGACCTCTTGAGGCAGGCTGTCCTAGACGTTATCTCAATGCAATAATTAATAAATAATAATACCGAACTTGAGCTCGGGCAACTTGTACAACCTAAATGTTCCAAAGAAAAATGAATAATGCATGCTGAAGAGATTCATTTGGGGGAAAAAAACCTAACTTCAGTTTGAAATAAAGCCCTGGTTGCCTTGGCAAAGAGGATTTAATTGCTGTAATCACTACATCTCACATAAGGTCGCTGTTTGAGGGAGTCCACAGCACTGCTATTCATCCTGTATCTGCTCCATAGCAAATAAAGGACTACTGGTCCCGAGAGCATCAGTGAAATACTTCTGAAAAGATTTAAATTATTTTTAAAGGGTTATTAGCTTTGGCAAATGAGTCAAAAGTCATCTTAGCTGAAGAGCATAGGTGCTTATGCCACATTATGGAGGTAACAGCAGGAAATGCCAAAATTAAGACGGTACCACTAGTGTTACTGTGTGTCATTAAAAACAGTACCCAAAACACGACTGTTTCCTATCCATCTGTGTCCTATCCACCCACCCACCCACGGTTACTACTGCCCCTAACAAATTTCCCAGTAATTATCAGAAATATGAAGCCAGAACACTGGCACACACACGTGCCTTGCAGACAACCAAATTCACATAGTTTTACTGGCACAAACCCTAAGCAACTCTACGGAAGTCAATTAAATCACCCCTCTTTTCTGTGTAAGAGAGAGAAGACTCTGGCCAGGCAAATTAAATTAGAGATGGGCCAGAGCCAAACTCCCAGATCCAAAACAACCCGAAACTCACAATGCATTTGGATCCTGGTGCAGATTCTCACAGTCTGCCACCACTCCTCTCTCACCCTCTGCCACCTCCCAGGACGGGACAAACTTTTCAGACTGTCCCCAAGCATCACTTGGTGCATTTTATCACCATCTTCCAATCAGGCATCCGCATCAAAGTGCTCATACGTGTCCTTCCTGTGGCCACTTGGCACATTTCTCGCCCAGACCCTCATTAACTTGAGCAGATGCTTAGAAAGCCCATGAACAAGGCACCATCTATCCCACACTACTGCCTCTCTTCCTTTCCCACTTGCTGTCTTCTAGAACCGATGCAATTAGAGGTGAGGATTCAGTGAAAATGCATTTGAGGACTCCTTCATTAATCCCACAAAACCTCAGGCCACATAGCGAGAAAAAAGCAATGGAGAAAGTTCACTTGGCAGGAAAATTTTAGAAGGAATATAGTGGGGAGGGGAAGCTATATCTTGGTCCTAGTGAGTAACTTAAATGAAAGCACGGCAGGAGCAGAGGGAGACCTGCTGGAGCCATGCCTGATAAGGGTGACAAATTTGCCACACAAACATGAGGCTGCTCGAATACAGCACTCCCAACAGCACCACCCTCCTCTTTGGGATACCCCTGGAAATCCCTCTGCTCCGACCAATTCCTCCTCTGCTGGGAATACCCACAGCATCTCCGCAGGGATCCTAAGGAGCATCTATTTTAGAGATGTTTTCCTCCTATGTAGTTGTATGTAACTGTCAACACAGGATGCAGCACTGCTCCATACAGGGCACTGAAACTCGGCACTGCTCAGGGCAGGGGGCTTTTAAGCGGCAAACTGAAAGCTGAGGGGAGATGAGAGATGAACCCCACCACCCAGGAGCAGCTCCCTGGGCTCTGGCAAGCTCAGGAAGAGCTCCCGCTGCAGTCCTCCCATGCAAAGCAATGTCGGCTCCACTGCATGGAGGCTTTCTGCAGCTCTGCCGGCACAAGGCATCACCTTCCTTGTGCTGCCCTGCTCCCCACTGCTCACGCAGCGTTGGAGGGCTTGCAGCCAAACAGTGCAAGAAGTGAAATAGCTCTAACTGTAAGCACCATTTGCTGTGCCTCGGGGTGGCAGACTCATTTGTCACTGTTTCCTTCTCCTGCAGCTCTTTTGATTCATCTGGGATCCAGTAACTTTGTTAATATGATTTCTTTCATACCCTGGCCCAGTACAGCATCCCAGGCACGTGTGGCAGCTATCTGAAGCATTAAATACCTCACACAAAGCACAGGTCCCTGCTCTGCTTTGTCCAAAACCATTTGTCACCAGTCCTTTATTGACATAAATTGTGTGGGGAGCAGGAGGAGCACCCAAAACAAGAAGACAACATTGACAATTTTCTTGCAATATTCTGTCTCCTGCTCTTTCTGAAAGTCCTGCCTCCACAAAGCTGTCATCTAATCATCACACTGGTTGTCTTGTAGCAAACCATGCAAAAACTTACAGGTAAACGAAAGCAACTGTCTGTTGCATCAGCAGGAAAATGAAGAAACTGAGATCAATGTGCTCACTCAAAGCAATACTTCGTCAGCTTCATGGGATAGTAATCTGGTTTTTACCAGGATAAAATGACAGCAATGTACAGCCCAAAACATTTACCTCAGGAGGAAAGTAAATTTCAAAGCAGACACATTTTTATACTTTTCTTTACATACTATTCATTACACACTAGAGGTAACTGCATCAACGACCAAATCGCTGTTGTGTCTGACTTGTTTAAACAAGACCGTGATTTACTGCACTGCTAGCTAATGAAGAGCCGTACAAGAAGCTGATCAATGCCATCATTGTCTGGCAGCACAAAGCAGGGACTACTCAGCATATTGTCCAAAACAAAGCCCCCCGCCTCCAAGCTCCCCACCAGGGACTCGCTGTCTAGGACACAGTTTGCAAAAAGCCACAGCCTGTCCCCAAACTTGAAATGATCGCTCAAAGACAGGAACATTTTCTGGCCTGTGTTCCCAACCTCAGTACAAGGTGGGAGGAAAAAAAAAAAATGAAGAAAATGTTTATCTTGCAGCTGTCTTCCTTAAGTTACCCTTTGTGACACTGTGCATTTAAGCAGTTTCATCACCCAAAGGCAGCTTTGTGTTCATTAACGGAGGTAACGGAACTCAGAGTGAGGTGCTCAGGCAAAACTACTTATTCCATCTTCGGTGGCTTTTCCTTCCCATTTCATATCTGCACCAATGTTAATCACAGCAGGGGTAAATCATCTGTCCCTTCCCGCAAGGCAATAACTACAGACAGGATAGGCCCCAGCAAAAGAAAAATCTTGAGAAAAGCAGTGGCAATGCCCTCTGCAGACTGGAGAGGCCGAGCCTTGGGCAGCCTTTTAGACAAATCTCCTTACCCAAGAGCGATCACTACCCAGCACAACTTCACATTGCACAGAGGGAGTCTGAACAGATGCAACAAACCAAGGGTGTCCTTTCAGTGGTGGTCATGTCCAAAATCCACTTGCCTCTTTCCCAGGCACGCTCTGCATGGCAAGCATTTTAACCACAACTCCTCCCTTGCTCTCAGTGCAACCGTGCCACACCTGCTGACAGTGCTCTGCAGATCTGCACCTAGCCCCGAAGCAAGCATTGAGTTGTGCAGGAGCTGCCTGGAGTTAATTAGCAGGAGCTGTCATGTTGAAGATGTGGATCAGCCTAGGAACAAGCTTGTAGAACCCGAACCCCTTAAAAATGTAAAATCTATTTCTATTACCATCAACAAGGTTGAGCTTATGTCAAGTCACATGGCATATTGGCACCTTCCAAATCCACGGGAAACACTTTTCACATCATCTCCGTTTGCAGAGTATAGCAGTGTCTGCTAACATGCTGGCAGACAAGAGGTTGTCAGGGTTCCTATTATAAACCTTATTTGTCACACACGTGCAAAATGATCTGATGTGTCAAACAAGATGCACTGCCACCAGTTACACACAGCACAGCTTACCCACTTGTAGTTCAGTACTGCAGAGACGAGATGCCTGCTTGCACACCGACTGACTTAACATAACTAACTCTTTCTTTTTTTCCACTTCATGGTTCTGAATATGCAATACAGCAAATTAATTTCCATAACATTGCCACATCCCTTAGTGCTCATAGATGCAGATGGGCAGATGAATGAGATAGCTGTGCTTCTGGCAGGACTCAAATAGAAGAAAAAGTAGGGTTTCAAGGCAAACCAAACATCTTTTCCAATGGAAAGGGGGTCCTTGCTTCATTCCAGCTGTGCTCAGCATTCCCCCACCATACATGTGAAATATTCCCAAACTGTCAAAATTAAAAATAACTAGCAGTCAAACTATTCTCTTTCTCAGTGAAAAACACCAGTGAAATACACATGCAGGCTAAGTATTTTTAATTAATCTAATTCCGCATTTTGGTCAACCCCTCACCTCCAACTCTAATGAACGTTTCCCACCTCCCATGGGAGAAGGGAGCATCCCTAATCCAGGGCTCCAGAGGGCAAGGGAAGGGGCAGGCAGTGGGGACACTTCCCACAGTCACCAGCACTCAGCACCACAGCCTCCCATCACTGTCTCATCCTCCTTTACCTTAACAGCACCTTAATAACACCACAGTAACAAGCAGCTGTGTTTCCGGACAAAGCAGCGCGTTCAGGACTCCTTTTGCAGGGTGACAGAAGTCGCCATCAGAAAGCGTCTCAATAAAACGGAGCATTTTATCACCCTGCTGCTGCGATCCCGTCTGGAAGCACTTCAAAGCCCATATCCAACAACTAACAGGAGCTTCTCGCTGTCGTGTGGGGCTGCTGCTCTGCCTGTTTTATTCCTATGATGAGTGATCGTGGACAGCTGATTATTGTAGCAGATAGTTGACCTTTATCTAAAATTCCATTAAAAAGCTTTATTGACTGTAGTCTTGCAGGGTCTTTCAGGATTCACTGGGTCATTTATTCATTGCCGGATATCCATTGCGTTTTAAGCTTTTAGGACTGCTCAAGCTCTAGGAAGGACCATTTTCTTTTTTTTTGTCATTTTTAACTGTTTTTAAGACTGTATGAGGAGGTGGTTTCTTTTCTTCTCCCTCTCCAGTGTGCCTAGGGAAGACAAGGTTATCTTAAAGCACGTAAAAAAGAAAGAAAACCTGGCAGTGTGGTAAGACTACTTCCAGGGCAGGTTGGCTCATGCACTGCCTGTGCGTACCCATGGAGGATGCCTTTTTCATTCCAGTCAACACAGATTCAGGTCTAACTACTTCATACAACATCCTTGTGAAGTTTGTAACCCCATACCATCACGCCAGGCTTTCATCAGCTGAAGCCACTTTTTCTGGGCCACATGCCCGTCTCAAACGGAAATAAGAAAAACTAAAGAATGGTTCAACCCTTGCTGAAAGAGAATTTATAGAAATGGTTTATCCAAGCTAAAAAAAAATTCTAGCAACAGGTCCCTCAGGCTTTGCAAGAGGGTCCTGAAAGGGTGTTATTCCCTTTCCCGCTCAGGGACAAAAAGAAAAGAAAACAGCGGGAACAAGACAATGTACCCATCAAATGAAGCAGGAGACCTGGAAAAAAACTTTGTCTTCAAGGAATATGTTATAATGCATATGTACATGGAGACTTAGTTAAGGTTGCACAGACATCTCTGGCATTTCCAGACTTTGTAGTGCTTCATATTTTTAATTAATATTCAAAAAATACCATTTCATATTTTAGATCTAGTTCAGTGCACATTCAGAGAAAAGAAAGAAATAATAAATTTAAACATTCATTCTGGGTTTGTTAAAATATTTGGGTAAAACCCAAATATTCCCAAAGTCACCAGTAATGCTTTAATTCTGTAATTATTTCTAAATTTGAACAAGCATTTCTGATTAATTTCAAAAGGATATTTTTTCCCTTTCTCAACGCTTTCACTTCTCCTGAATTTCATCCTAAAATGATGATTCAGTTAATCATTTATTTCTCTCTCACCCGTAATAATCCTGCCCTGCTTCCCCATTCATACCAGCTTGGTTACAAGCGACGAAGGCCACACGGAGTCTCCTCCTCACACGCAGCCAGGCCACATTCGCCATAGTCTGTACTCTCTCCTTTTCTATGCGTTTCCAGATCTAAAACCTTCTGTTTTCTTTCTCTTGTTTGCTCTTGGCAGGAGACATCCTATTAATGATCTTTTTCTGGCCTTCTAGGCGACTGCTCAGACTTCTACAGATCTTTCATTATTAACGCAGAAGCCTTGTAAGTCAGTTTTAATGGCCTGTGCAATTTTTATTCCTTAGCAGGAGACATAACCTCCTCCATATGGATATATGTTTATTAATATAAATCCTTAATATCATTTTTCCTAGTGAGAATAATCAGTAAACTCAACCGGCAGGTATTACACCTTGTACTGGTTCATCCAAAAATCAAAAAGCAATCTTTGCCCTGCAATATGTGGAGCATGGCAGGGAGAAGCAGATAATCCTTTTCCCTGAGGTTGCCTAGGCACCGAACGACAGCGAGGTTTCTTTGCACGGTCCCGTCATTCCCCTCCAGACAGAGGGCCACATCCCGACTGCAGACACTTTCATTTCTCTAGCGTGGGATTCATTACCTGATTTTAGCCCCTTACTATTATTCCTGGAATATCTCCAATCTCCGTTTCTATTCTGATGGGGGATAAAAGAAGGATGGGTCATTCGTGTTAGGGACGTGTAACGAATGCCAACAAACCCAGTTTTTGTCTGTGACTCGACAAATTGCTGTTAGTGCTCAGCCTTCGTTACCAGCACATCCTTGCTGACGGCTTAAATGGGGAAACTTGGAAAACAGGACGGAACTCTGCCGTTTATTTATAAAGAGAGTGTCCTGTCCTGGTTTCTTTCCTATAACCAAGAGGTGATTGCCCATTTATTCCATTAAACATTCTCCTGCTGTACAAAATTACTCCCATTTTTCTTTTAAATACACCCTTTGAGTCTTAAGATGAAGCTAAATAATAACATACACCACAAAAGAAATGCAAACTATTCCCACTGCTATTGGATGAGATTTCCATCCTTCCAGTTAAGCAAGAATTGTTTTCTCCTCTCTCCTTTTTACAACTCCTCCATGTGTATCAGGAGACTACTTCTGTTTAGTAAATAGCACAAAAGTTGGTGTTACTCTTTCTTTAGTCATGATTTCCATCTTTCCTCATTTACTATGTTTCATCTATGTTTGTCAGTAAACAACGTAGCAGAGATACTTCCGTGCATCAAACAACAAAAAGTGCCTGAAAATTTGTGACACTGGTGGATTCTCAAAGCTGTGCTTAATTTTTCCTTTTTTGTAAACTAGGTAGCCCATTAAAAAGTTTAATCATGACCATTTCACCTATCTTTATGGTTAAACTATGTTTAGTGGCAACCCACCTTACGTAACAGTAACAGGCAAAATTTTTGTTCAGAGATGGTAGATTTTACAGTACAGACCAGACCAGCAAGGCCACAAATTAATCTCCAGTGTCATAAGAATTTCATTGCACACACATATAGATCATCTGTCAACAAAGCGAGCAATACGACTGTCAGGCACTGCAAAAGCATTAAATGCACGCTTAACCTCCAAATTCTGCCCCCTGACGTGTCAGAGTCCCTCAATTACACCAGATCACACTGGCTGGACTGCAGAATGAAAAGAAAGAAATTCCCCAGACCACAGCACAACTGGAGCTCCAACTCAACCTTAAATTCTAGTTATTGAATGAAAACTAACAACTAAGACTTAGCTTAAGCAGAGCAAAACCAGTTTGGACTGATGAAAGGGACTGGAATTGATAGCTGGAGCTTCACCTATAACCCGCAGCATTGCCCTGCAAATGACATTACTGGAAGGACAGCGGTTTAGCAAGTGAGTATCTTTCGACACAGCACATTGCTGAATCAAGAAACTGTTTCCAATTGCTTTTCAGCTTCCAAGCTTGGTTAAGAATCCCAAAGAATACCAAAACAAGGAAGAATCTGCTCTCTTACGAGAGCTGTAGTTATTTTTGCCAGAACAAAATCCAACATAAAATAAAATATTACACAACACAGCATGAAATAGTAAAGAAGTGCATAAAATTGAGCATATCTGTTCTTTTGCATACCGTCAGAGCTCGAGGTTGGCATCAAACACTGTGTTGAGAATGACTTGATTTTGATCTATCATCTCATACGAGCCAGACTGCAATTCACCCCGCTACACTTATAACAGATATGATTAAAAACAATCAGTTATATTAGGCAAAAATGTATTTCCCAAGGCAAACATTCACTTCCATGTATTTTTCTCTGGCTATAACACACAGAAATTCTATGTATATAAAAACATTGTGGGTTTTTATGGACATTAGCACTGAGCTGAAAACAGGGAAAGCTTGTGAGGGAACCGGCATAAATTAGATGCCGGTGTTGTTGTGATTGTATTTCCCTCGGCATAATTCCCTGCTTACTGTGTAAACTTCAGCTGAATAATCTCTCCACAGGCCCCACGTATGTCATTCGAAATAATCATAGCAACAGTTGCTGGTGCTCTCTCCATCCTGGAGGATGAGTGAAGCATCAGCAGAATTGTATTTTGCCTCTTACTTTCAGCATTCAACTGAAGGTTAAATAAAAATACTTACAGTTTCTCTGATGAAAAGCACAATGCAAGCAAAGCCAAATAAAAGAAGAGACGGGCTAGACTACATAGAGTTGATAGTGAATTTTCCAAGGAAATATTTCCGGGCATGTAAAGCATGCTGATTTACTGTAACAGAAACATCTCCTGGAGATGAACCGATTCCGCACACTTTTCAGAGAAGGAAATCCCCATGGAAACCTGACTGCCTTCCCAGCGGCTCCGGAGAACCGAGATGCACGCTCCGTGTGCTGGGAGAGTGCCGCAAAGTGACTCCTGCCTGCTGGCTGGAGACATACGAGTGATGGGGGCCTGTGGGAGAAGACAAGGGTCTCAGCGGTAGCCAGGCTCTTGAGGCTCATCCCCGGGCTCCCCACTTTGGTGGCTCTCGACTCCCTTGGTTTCTGTTTCCTTGAAACCCCAAGTTAGCTACTGTGTTCAGTGCTTCCAGAAACTGTATTGCTTTTGCAAGACAGCATTTCAAAACTATCTCTGCAAGAAGTTTTTGGTGCTTTCCTGGCCAGCAGAAATATCAAAACTCTACCCTCGCACCGTTTGTTACAAGGTAAATGTTATTTTAGAAATTCCAGTGGAAAGAAAACATCCTCATCTTAGGTTGTCTCTAATACCTAGGGAACTTTATCCATGGTGTGGCAAAGAGAACAAAAACCTGAGAATTAGGATCTGATGTTAAACCCTTGCAGAGCCTTAGGCAAATTCCATAATCTCTCTGCTATAGCACTGAGGATCAATACACAACTGCTGAAACCTGACTGCTCCATGAGGTTGGTCCATCTACTGACAGCGGCTGCTGGGCAAAACCAGATTTAACACAGAAAAACCAGTAAAACCAGGTAAAGGCATGAATAAGTTGGGTTTATAGGAAGACCTGCCCTGACTCAAACCTTTTAAAGTCTCATTAAACTGATATTTCTCACACATTTCCCCCCGACTCTGAGTAGACAGAAGTGCTTGGGATATTGTGGGCCATTTCTTTCTCTGTGTCTGCGCTATGAACCACTTGTCCTGATTCACGCTGCAATCTGTTAAGTTTATTAATATGCATGTGCTATTTCACAAAAGCTGAATGATTTGAAAGTGCTGCATAAGGTTTGCTGTCTGTTTTCTCAACATCTGTCCCCAAAGTGCACTTCTGTCATGTTCTGCTCCCATCGTTCTCAGATCGAAAAGTCAGAAGTAAGGCATGAATCTGTTTCGAGGTTTGCTAGCGCAGGCTGCAACTCCTTCTTTCCCAAACGTCTCGCATTCTCACAGCATATGACACTTTCCAATTACCTTTTGGCCCTTATATTCCCCTAGTCTGGCTCACATTTCTCTCTGAATTTCATCTCTGTGCAGCTCTGAACCCACAGTCTGACAGCTAAGGACATAAAAAATACGCAGCACTAACCCTCAGGGTGGTTAGAAATGCCTGAATTCTCCTATTACAGGCAGATTCACAAGTAAAGGTCACCAGAAAGTCTCAAAACTTAAAACGGAAATGGCCATGCAACAAGCAGTCAAAAGCTTGATGAAGCAGGATGGGCTGTCTTGCAGAAAAACTGAAGACGACTTGCAAAGTTTGGATCCAAATCCTAGCTCTGCCAAAGACTTCCTACGCAAGCTGAAGCACGTCTCATTTTCTCACCTCTCAGCTCCCCTCTGTACAAGGCAACAAAATAGTTCCTCACCACATACGACCTGTGCAAGATGTATCCCATGTACTTTGGAAAGTTGTTAAAAAGAGAAGAAGCTTCACCAAAGAAACGGAAAACCCTCCTGCAACCTGTCTAGCAAAATGGATTGCAGCACTTACCCTGGCTGACTAACGGAGGCATAATTTAAGAGGCAGAATTATGACTAGAAGCAAATAGAAATAAAACAAAAAATAATCATACAAACATTTATAGCTCATACTTTAAAATCAACTCCGGTGTTCCAAAAAGTGTCATCCACACAGATAATTCAAGACTATTTATAGTCTTCCCCAGGTGGAGAGGAAATGCTTAGGTTCTCTCAGGAAAACACTGAATGTAACCAAAGAAATTACACCCGACATCGATTTGTCCCTACTTGCAGACTGTTTAGCATACAGCACTTTAAATATTCTCTTACCTTAATACAAACTGGTCTGCTAGAGAGTCATCAGCCAGGGAAACATGAAAGGTCACAACATCACCTTCTCTGACTGGGTTGAGAGGTAAGCGAATAACAACATTTTCATCTAGCCTCAGTGATGACTGTTTTAATTGGTCTTGATTTGGGTATACAATGATGCTACCAATCCTCTCCATAGCTGACAAAGCCTTGTGTTCATTATCTTGACCCGCATGGATATTGTTTTCCCACTTTGCATCCTCTGGAGAACATTCCCCATCTGCTGTATAAATCTTATAGAAGAGCTCCACAGTAATCCCTTCCAGTGAGGCCGTTTCCTCTGAAACCAGGGGTGGAGGGGAGCTGAACCAGCTGGGAGATAACTCCAGCTCCGCAACACATAATCCTAGATGACCTGTCAATCTACAGCTGGCCACAACTTCTCTAGACTCCAGGAAAGCAAACATCTTCACACAAGGCAACCTCTCCGCAGAATTATAGTCATCCCAGTCCTTCCCCGCAATATAGAACAAGGTTTGTATTTTAGGTTTGTTGGAATAGATTGAGCTGTCGATTATGTAAGATTTTAATTTCCAGTTAAAAGTGAATTTATTTGTGAAACCAAAAGATGCAGAAGTCAGCATGAGGTCCAAGGGAACAGCCTGTTCAACAGAAAAGGGTCCATACGTGGCATTTAGGACAGGTGGCAGTTTGGCTTTGTATATAAAGAATGAGTCCACCCTAGACTGCAAACTGGAGTTCCTCATGATATCCTGGTTGGCTTCTTTGAGGAAGAAGAAAACATCAGCATTGCAGATGTGATAGCTCGCAGGGAGATATGTTGGCAGGTTTGAAAATCTCTGTATGCTGTCCATGATCCCTCCTCGGCTCTCCACCACTGCAGGCCAAAGATAAAAGGAAACAGAAAGACAACTCTAATGTTTGCTTAGCATGCCCCTCAGTTTTTCTCAAAAGCAATGTATTACCAGAGATCAATACTGTTAGCCACAATTCCGAGACAATCTGACACAGGTACCATGGAATAACACTGCTGTCTCAAAGCTCATACACTGAAAACATCCCACTGCATCAGCTGTAGAGCTCCCTTTCCACCCTCCACCATCTAGTATCTGCTTGAAAGCCATTAATCACGTACATGATAAAACAAGGAGGAGAATGATTGGCCAGATCCCAATTTAAGTTCAAAAACTTTTTACCAGTTGGTTTTTGTTCTTTTATTGCCAGACCAAACTTACAAATTTTTCTCATCCATGTTTCAATATACGTAAGAAGAGGGCATATTGAATATTAGTAGGCAGTAAATCAGAACATTTTCTTGAGTCTAACATTGCTAACACACAATGCAATGTAGGGTTGCAAATCTGCATCACTCCCAAGCCACTTTTGCCAGCTCAGTAATTTGGAAGTTAGCAGCAAACTGCGAAAAGCTGCGTGTTCTTGAACCAAAACTTTGCACACAAAAAACGTGGGGTTTGACAGAGGTCTCAGTGGGATGGATTTATAGACAAGAGCGAACTTGAGAGAAGGAGAGAAATCCTTTACATGCAAAAGGTTTGCAGACGCTTAGGAGGATTTTTTTGTTTAATTCCAGAGGAGAATGAAACACATTTGGAAACCACAAAAGTTTCTCTACAACACAATGGTCAATCCTCCAGTCACTGCTGAACAATTTTTCCCAGGCAAGAAAAGATTCCAGAGGGAGAGAAGGATCAAACAGACGTCTTTGGTTCGGGCCGATCTCTAATTACTAGTGAGATATATTCAGTCTGGGCTGTGATTCTACCAGAAAGAAACTGTGGGTCTTTCAAACTAACAATTCATATGCTCCAACAAAAAGCCAGTGAATGCAAGCTCCTGGGACTGCCGCAGAAGAAATAAACAGAAATCAAATGAATTAAAACGAAGCAGTTCCATAATGCGCAGAGATAACAAAGGAACAATGACAGATCCTAAGGTCAAAGCTGTTGTTGCCTCTCACTGAAGCTTCACCACGATTTTTCTGTTTGTCAGGACTGGAGAGAGCAGATACACAACGCGACAACCGTGCAAACAATTACACCTGTTACAAGCCAGATGACTCAGATACTTACAGCCACAGTTTAGCACAGATAAAAGCTCTAATATTTAAGCTATTTTTTCAGGTTGTGTATTTTTAAAGCCTACACTTATCAAAGACAGATTCTAGGGCAAATCTCATCTATTTGACTGTGCTCCACTCTTGTTCTCAGTTGAAATTCTGCTCATTTTCGATGACTTGATATTATCCACGGTGTTTAAATGCTTCTCATTTCATCAGTTCTGCCTTTACTTTTGCTGTATATTAAATGGTGCAAAGGTTTTTCTGCAGCCATTGGAATATTCCTTGCGGGAGCTAGTAAATATGCAAAAATATAAAAAAGCATAAAAAATTCTCAGCAGAAAACAGTATCAACAATCTCCTCTCTCACTACTTCACATGGTGATCAGATTGGGGTTTCCTCTCAGCTCCACAAGCAAAAGCAATTGCAGAGCAGCTGCCATGCAATCACCCCACTTAGGTGTCCTCTTGTTTCTTATGCCCACGGATAAACATGTCAGCCCATCTCTCATAACACACCAGTGCAGTCAACACCTTCCCCTGGCTGCACGCAGCCATGAACCTGGGTACCCAGCTGAAATGCAGAAACCCAGATGATGAGAAACTTTCTCCTCCCTTCCCCGAGTGAGCACTGAGATGGGCCACCTTTCTATGGTATCTCATAGCTCACATAGGGGACAACCAATTTTCTAGTGGAGAAAACTGACTTTAGCCCTTCCCTTCCACATCTCTTTTCGTTCAGATGTGAACAACGGTGCACTCCTTGCAGCACACAGCAAATGAAGACCTCGATTCTCTATGGGGAAGTCATAGAATGCGAGTAGTAGTAAGCAATACTAGAAGAAGACGGAGGTAGTCTCTCCGGGCAAGAGGCTAACCAAGCTACAAACAGTGTAAGAGGCAGGAGGCACAGGTGAGACAGACACCATGGAAAGCAGTAGGTGCTGTGTAGCAGAGATGGACACCACTGCGTGCTAGCACCAGGCACGTGAGGCTGCACAAGGCAAGGAGCTCACAGCAAACTACAACAGAGATGGAGGCAAAGAGCAGAGGCTGGTGACCACTGTTTAGCAGGAGTCAGGCAATGCCCCACTACTGCTCGCCGTGCTGCTCTGTGGCAGCCCCAACGCTTTTATCCACCACTGAGTAACAGAGTGTTCAGGAAACACAGTGCAGGTCAAACCTCATCCTGCTTGTAGCAGGAGAAAGGAGAGGGAGAAGATCAATGCCAATTCTAGAACCAAAGTCACCAAGGGATGTTTTAGCAGCTCCACTGCTCTATTATTTATAGAGCACCTTGACACGACATGGCTTGCTGTGCCATTGTCCAATTGCACAACTCAGTCGCTGAAAGTAAGCTTTGCTCCTGTGCAAGCCAAGGCAGAGAGGGGAGGAAGGGTGTTGTTTCTTCGCTGAGAAGCCAAATGCAGACAAGCACCTTGTTGGATTAATTGTAGATAAACTGAACTACATTTGAAATCAATACTTTTGAGAAGTTGCATTTATGATAAAAATTGTGCAGCCGTACAGATAAGCAAAGGACAAGCAGCAGCAAGAGCACCCTCTGATTTCTGGGAGAAGAGCTAAAATTTGCCTTCTCCCAAGACACACCAGATTGCAGAGAAAATTTAACACTGGCATAATTCCTGAGCCTAAAGGGGAACAAAAACCGAGGCAAGGCTGAAATGCATCTGTGTTTACATCATAGGACTTCTTCCCCCCTCTCCTCAATCTTTATGCAGATATTTTCTCTCTCTCACGCAGTGATTTACAGGAAGTTTAAAAGGTATGCTTTTCTCTTTCCTCCATTTCATTTCAGTGGCAACATTCAGTGTCTCATCTCAGAACCGGTATGAGGACTAGAATATCATCCTGCTGTAACTCAAACAAAATGAGACACAAATTTTGTCTGAAAGCTTATATGGAAAGCCATAAACACGAGTAGACAGGGCTGGGCTTTGTCCTAGAACCAGCCTGCAACAAAATATGATATCTGAATTTAGCAGCATTTTATGATGCTGTAGGAACATCTAAAAAGAAATACTTCATACGATGGCAGGCCAACACCCCGCCTTTTTAATTCGGCACATCAGCACCACAGCATCAATCTCCTTACAGTAACAATCAGAAACAGGACACATTTCCAGCTTTCTGGTATGCAACAAAGCGACTAATAAATCACCTGCTCCTTTAATAAGCACTCCAGCAAGATCAAAAGAGGGCAGAACATTAGATCTGAATGTGAGTTAGTCCTAATGAGGTAACAAAAGAGAGCAAGAGTTGAAGAAAAGTAAATGGAGGCCAAATGAGCATCCCCAGAGCCCAGTGCCACCTTAAAGGCTGAATACAGTCTGTTTCTCAGTCTGCTGTGGCATGGGAGGCGTTGAGGCGAGATGTATGAAATAACACGTAGATAGACATAGCTTGAGTTACTTAGCTTGAATTTCTAAAATAACTTTTACCTTGTAACAGTTTTGCAGCAGGTGCTTCGCCCCTTTTAAAACACTTATTTGGACTGGCCAAATACGAAGACTCCTGGAGCAACAGGTCAACTCGTAAAATCTCATCGCTCCAATTTCATGCCAAGACCTCTCTTTCAAACTTGGGCGATAGCCTCATAGCACAGTTCTTGCTGCAAACCCAGAGTGCAGATGGAAAGGAAACCCCCTTCTGATGTTTCCGAAGAGCAGAGAGAGAGAGGAAGCCACTGTGCACATAACCAACCACACAATGCAGGGCATCAGGGAGATGCCCCTTCTGGGTCCTTACTCTGACCAGCTCAGACCTCAAACAAAGCTTCCTTCCTATTGTCTTGATAATTTTTTTATTTAACCATAAAATCATCCATTGCCTTTTTTTTTTTTTTTTGACCCTGGACTGATGCCACTAAAAGCAGCACAGAACTACAGCATATGCGAAGCCATAGCTGTACGTTGCACTGTGCAATAAAATTCTGTCATTCGTGTAACTCGAATTTCATCCAAGCTACATTTCTTAGACTTCACACATTTTAATAAGAAGCAAAACAAGTATTCTACTAGAAGGTAGTGGTGGCAGTGGCAGGTCAGCATTAAAAACTAATGCATCTATGTTAAGCTGTAGTAAGAGGAAAGTCTTTAAAATCCATCATTTTGTAACTAAAAATGAAAGTAACTCTTTCTGGAGCATTAATCCAAACTTCACATCTAAATGTTCCCTTTACTTTAGCTAACTACTTAACAGGAGCCAAGTCTTCCAAAAGCCCTCAGCAATTCTCAAGTTGGAGGTGTAAGAAACAAGCAGCATTTAAAATATGCAATTTTTCAATATCCTTTTTTTCTAAAAACAAAGAAGAAAGCCAATCCTGCACCTGTGGAAAAACCGCGGAAATGTTAAAATTAATCTTTCCTGCAGCATCATCAGAATTGTAGCATGAGATCATACAGACACTCCTCTTTGTAAAAGAGGAATAATTTCAAGTAATGTGGTGCCAGTAAGTACTATGATGTTATCCATGACTCATACAGAGGCAATCAATGGCTTATCTGTATAGGAGAAAAATCACCAGCCCTTCCCACCAGCCCTCACTAAAAACCATAAAGACCAAACTACACATGTACATTATTCCACCATAAAAATGGCTCTATTCATAACAATTATTTTGCTCTGGAAATGCAGGCATTATCCTTGAATAAAAACACAGTGTATCCCAGAATAGCGTGTCCACACAAGGAAAGCTGTTCTAGAACTGATAAATTATGGGAAAATAATTAATTCTGGACCAGCTGTGTAGGTCACTTTTTATCACACACGCAAGGGGTAAGACCTGGTGCTGTTTAGGGATGCCAGCCATGAGAAGTTGCGCAAGGTGATTTGGCCTGGCTACAGCTAGGGAAATTCTGACTCTTAAACCTGGCAGCAGGAAAACAAGGAGGGTGATTACAGTGTGAAAATATACCACAAGTTTAGACCTCATTTGAGTACTACGAGTAGGATAAGTTTGGGCTGTGCAAGGATTTAAGGATGAAGACCCACCCCGTGCTCTCTCTGACTCCAGTTAAAGTTTAATAAAATAACCATGAAAGGAGGATGTCACTGTTTACTTTCCACATTCAGAGTCCATCCTGTGACTCATCTCCTCAGTTTTATATTAGAGAGGAAAAGGAGGAAAAAAGGCCTGCATAGTCCCACTGAGGAACAACTCCCATCATCCACCATTCAAAAACAAGCCTTACTCCGTTAGTACTTAGGTAGTTATACAGTGAACCACACTGGCACAGAAAAAAAAAACATAATAACAAACAGCCTTTCCAACCGTAACAAAATAATTTGAAGATATAAATGGCACTGCAAGAAAGAGCTAAGAAAAGTTCCTAATACTTTTTTAACATTGAATTAAAGTAAGCCCAGAAGCTGTCAACATATAACAAATTGTAGCATGAGAAAAGATGATAGGATCCCTTTAAGATTTTCTCATTCTCTCTTCTTTTTATCCTAGTTTGATGTAAGGATAGAGCTTGATGTAAGACTCACAACCAGTTTACAGTCCTTTACGTTCAATCTTGATTACACATTTGTGAAGACAGAGATTCACTTTGCAAAACGTTGCTAGTCAGGCTTGTCTTGTTTTGAAAGACAAGAAAACGGATGCAATTTTTAAAAAAAGAAGTCTATCTAATCCAAGCATCTAAAACTGAAGAGAGGTTAATTAACTTTTGTAGGCTTGGGACAATGTCTCACATACTTATCTTCAAATGTCTCAGTCAAACTTTTGTTACCCAAGCTTCACTGCTGCTACGCTTTCTGGCCACCCACCGCGGGAGTCAGTCCATCTCATTTGAGATAGGTATCTAAGCCCAGCACACGCTCTTGCCTCCCCTTTCAGTAAATCACAGAAAAGGGTATCTGCAGAATTCATTCATCCTCTCCTAAACACTTACATCTTAGGGGTGATAAATCACCCTTGGGAGGAGCCTATTTCTATCCATTAACTCAATTGCTAAAGGTGGCCAGCGCAGACCTGTGTGCAGGAGGCTTAGATGTCCATGGGCAAAGGAGTCCTGTCCCATCAGATCTGATGGCTCAGTCTTTCCTAAAGCTTCTCTTCCCACACTGCATGTCTATGTTTGCCCATCACTCTGCTTTCAAAAATCATGAAAGCAACATCTCAGGCCTCATAAATCTTTTGTCTATTAAAATACATTTTTCTGGGCAAAATTAAACCATGCCTATGAATGAAAACCCTGATCAGGCCACAAGTTCAGCACTAAATTGTATTATTGTGTTCCAAAGCAAGGCAAGTGCTTTGCCTGACTACTGTTGCCAAAAAACTAAGTTGGATGTGGAAGTTTCTGAGCTGGTGCTTACTATAGTTTTTAGCTTGCACGCGTTTTGCAGAGCCACCCATACTGAAAGACATACGTACAGCAAGGCCACCTACAGATAGTAATAAAACCGTACTGTCTGAAAGGCTGCCTATAAATCTTATTAAAGTAATCCCTTCTCTGAACCCAGATTATTACATTCACCTTTATGGTAGAATAAAAATTAATTTTCTCAGCTATAATAAGTGTATGATAAGAAGGCATCACTTGGGACTAAATAAAGATTATAATTAACTCCAACTGAATAAATCTAAATTTAGCTTGGACTAGCATTTTGTTTTCATACATTTTCCTCTACGACTGAGTGAATAGGTACAGCAGGATTAGCATCCCATGCCAGTTCCAGCACTGCTGGCACAGAAAGGAGTGAGGCAGAGTGTAATCCAATACCCAAAAGGCCTGAAGATTAATTCAGGGTTCTCTATCAGCAGAAGTTTGGAAAACTGGAGAAAAACAGAAAGACTCAGAACTGCCATTAGTCCAGCAAGGAAAGCATGTGAAGGGTTGGACTTCAGAGAGAATACTGCCCACTGCACTCCCTAAACAAGCATTATGCAAAGGCAGGACCTCTGCTACGGGCTGCTGAGAGCATGTTCAGGGGAAGCATCTCTCCATGTTTGCCTGATCTTACTATTTCGTACTGAGTATCTGCTTTTGGGTGCTATCAGAAACGGGCTGCTGGGCCAGATGAATCTGTGCTCTGAACTGGTACGGCCATTCATAATCTACGCTCCCTCATCTGCGACACCTCACCACAAAACAAGACGACGCAATGTTACACAAGCACAGGCAAACACACAAACAAAAAGGGGTAAAGTAAATGCATCAAACAAATACGCAAAGTTTACCCTGATTTTCTTACTTAGTCGAAAATAAAGACCCTTCAGCAGCACTATACCCAGCGGATTAGAAATTTTTTTTTTTTTCCAAGGAAACAAGGCTCTGCTTATAAAAAGTGGAGGAACTGCCTTGTTAAGCCACTACCTCATTATTTGCCATTCTCTGGGAAGATGATTGTTAACAACTTTATTACTCGGAAGGAGGAGTTCAGGCTTGTTTATCAAAATAGACCACATATTTATCCTAGCCAGGGAATAGCATGCAACTCAAGCAATAAAGCTACTGTGCTTCCTCCTCTGATTTCCATGCTAGCCCATGCAGACATTGGATTTGCCTGCATAAGACCTTTTTATCGGGTATAAAGCTACAGCTGAGCCATTATCATTACAGCAGTATGGTTCTCCAAGCAGATATGTTTATTTCCAAGGGCGGGAGGTCTTTTAGCTTAAAGGCGACACAGTCTGAACCCCAAAAAGAATTTTTTTAGGATGAAATAAGAATATGTATGTGATGCACTACACTACCGTAACAACTTAAATTCACCTCTCGTGTTGGTTTAAGCTTCCTCAACAGGACACCCTTCTGCTGTCCCAGCTCCATCACTTCTTTTCGAGAACTACCAAACTTGAGCACAATTCCTGCCCAAATACAAAATTGCCTGAAATTATGCTGTCCAAACATGAGGAGTGCAATCATTAACACTACTTGTTTCAGTTAAATTTGTCAGCTTCTAAGCCAAAGATCCAGCATATTTATAGGTTACAAAGTGGAAATTTTATTCTGCCATGGAGAAGAGAAATCCCTTTTCCTCCAAGTGCTACCATCATGTCAAGGTCTGCAAGGACCTGAGATACAGGACATTAAACCTGTGTCGTGTGTAACTGCAGGAAGGCTATTTCAGGTAAGTTTTAGAGGCTTTTATTGCTCCCTCTGAACCCTGTACAGTGAGAAACATGGTAACTAAGGCACCTGGTTTTATGGGCTGGAGTAATAGGAAAAATAGTCACAATAAAAAAATTCTAAAAACTCTCTAAACATCCCTAAAATAGCTTTTCTTGAAACATACTGGGATGGTTTCACCATCAGCAAGTAATATGTCCATACCCCATAAAATTTTTATGTCATCATGTATTCTGTCTATTCATCTCTGCCTCACTCTCTCACGCATGCTTCTGGCCAAAGTCTTCATTGTTAAAAACATTTATTCAAATGTGTCTGACAGAAAAAGCTAGAAGTTAGATAAAATAGATTCCTGCAGTACTACCTATATGCTGTGCAGAAGCACTATGTGATCCTATGCACGGACTGTACAAAGCACGGGATAACAGTGTTCCTAAGCCAGGTGCTCACGGCCTCCCAGGGCCAGTGAGTTCTTGCCCAAATCTCTTGGGTGTAAAATATTCTTTCCATTAAAGAGAAGAGGATCATTCCAATAGATGAAGGACACACAACAAATACTGAGGGTAAACCTATAGAGAAAAAGTGTGAGCATGGAGAGAGCACGGGGACACTGAACAATCCCTCTCCAAAAACGAAGCAGAAATGAGACATTCACAGGGTTTCTCCTTCCAGTCTCCATCCACTGTCCGCAGCTCCCAGCTCCTCTGACAGAGGCAATACAGGTATTTGCACTACTCAGGTTTTCCAGCCCAGTCTAATCCCCTGAGTGCTAGAAAGGAGTTTTTCTCTATATCACACTCAGCACAGCCAAGGCCACCTCAGTGCAGATAACTGACAAAGCTGCTTTAACTGCCCAAATCTCAGTGCAGAGAGGGTGCCCAAGAGAGGAAACGCCCCATGAGTTTTCTCACATAATGTGGCTGTTGCAACCACTCAGGTTGCTCTGCTGGGTTGATCACTGGCCTCAATTGCCATTTTAGTTTTGATCAGGGGTGTTGATATGGCGGCTAAAAGTCACAGGCTGCTCTAGGCAAGCTTCTCTGTATCTCTCATACAACAGCAATGGGGAATTGTCCTGCCAGTTACAATCAGAGGCGTTAGCACAGTGGCTAAAGGTCACAAATTTATCAGCTGAAAGAACTGAACGACAGAACCACTATTGCGATCTAAGCTGAAGTTTAAACACATGTGATTAACCAAGGAGGGTTTCTATTCTGGTTACCTGGAGGGGAAAGACAACTGCTAGGGCCGTGCACGCACACAGAAAGGTTTTGCACGACCTGCCGCTTCATGAGGAGAAACCCCACAAACACAAACCACGAACACCACAGCCCGTCCATGTCCGGTGCCTCCCCCAGGAGTGAGCAGCGTCAGGATTTCCCAAAACCCCCTTCTCCCCTCCAGGCACCCCTCAGCTCTTCTCGGCCAGAAGTGGAGATGCCAAAACCAACCCTGAAAACCAGGGCACCACCAACTCGGGAAGGGTGATTTGCACACCAGGACAGGAGTCGAGAGGCACAGCCACCCTGGGTGAAGCTAAGCTGGGTGACAGTTCCAGGGGCCACAGCAGGCCTGCCAGACCTCTCACCCAGCTCCTCACTGCACAGCACTGGTCCTGACGTTGCTCCCTACCCCAGTGCAGAGTTGGTGTTTCCAGCTGCCAGCGTTGCAAACCCCCTGCATCCCTCCCAAGATCTGATAAACAAGGTTTGTCATGGCTACTGGAGGTTCTCATTGCTAAAGAGGAGGTTAGGAGAGGGCTGCCTGCTACCGTTATCCGAAGCAAAACTCATTTTCCCTCAGTGATATTTCATAAACAACAGAAAATGAACGTGTGTATGAGAGTGTGTGGATATATCCTCCAAACAACAGAAAGGCCTTACAAGGCAAAAGCATTCACTAAAGGCACCAGGTGACTGCAAAAGTAAATCTCTTAAATATATGCTTAAAACTATTAGCCAACTGTGAAATATTTGTATTCAGTGTCAAAACGTCTATGTCACTCAAATCCAAGAGACTGACAGGAGAAAGGCCAGGATTTATGTTAGCTGGGGCCTATCTGTCATGGAGATAGGAAAGCTGAGAGACAGTCCTTTTATTAAAATCACACTCCCGCTGCAGATACTGATCTAAGCAGCTAAGGTTGAATAGCAAAGTGCACCCCTACCCCTCACAAAATTACTGGTACGGCAGTAAGGGAATGGGGTAAGTGTCCTCACAACCCCAGCAAACGGCAGCCCAAAAGAAGTGCCCAGGGAACAAGGGTCGCTGGTATAAACAGCATCCTGCAACGCCATGACACAGCTGCCTTCCAGGAACCAGAAAGTCCCTCTCAACTCCACTTTCCAAATTTTCAGGAAGCCTGTTTTGCTCCCCAAATCACTAATGCAGGTTGCCATTATTCCCAGATTGAGTTCACCATTAAAACAATACATAGAAACACAGTGCTGACTGCATTGCCTGCATTCCCATTTTAAGGAGCAAAGGCCATTTCTAAAGGATCCTTCCCTAAATCCGCTTCAGCATTTTCAATTTTTCCTCTAAGCCGTAATAGCAATAACTTCTGCCACAGTTCGGGCTGATCCCTCCCTGGCAGTTCTCCCTCAGCTCCTGGAGGACTCGGATCTTGGCTGCATTTCTCTTTGCAAACCTCAGCTTACGACTGCAGTCAATGGCCTCACATATTACACCTAAAGACTAAATGAAGCAATGTAACTTGAACTTCTATATACTACAGACTTTCTACATTCCTGCCACCCAGAGGTTACGCAAGTACGTCATTTTATAGCACTTCTGATTCTCCCCAAAGAAGCTTCTGCCTTTGGTGATACTGAAAAATTCCTTGCATAAGCCAGAAATTAGAGGATATTAAAATGCTGACAGCAGATTCTCCAAAGGCACTGTCAGAAAGAGGTAAAGTTGGTCCAAAGCCTTTCTCCAGAGCAACAGGCTTTCACTGGATTCTCCATCCTGTTGTTTCAAACCTCTTGGAGGAAACCAGCTCCAAACCGATGGGCCCAAACAGCTGTGGGAAACCACAAAAGCAGCTTACAATAAAACCCCTGTAAAGTTATTAAGAACACAGATATGTCTTGAATGCACAGAAAATCCTCTGTCTTACCAGCACTCATCCATATCCCACTGTGACTGTAATCCCAGGAAGAGTATATGCCACACACAGACCCACTGGGTGACTGCGATAAAACAACACGGAGGCAGAGACCACGCAAAGCAAAATCCTGCGTCCCACGCCAGCCCCACAGCTCTGCCTGAGCACTGGGAGCAATTCTCATTTTGCTCCCCCTTACTATTGGATTTCTCACCTGGATAGCGACCCTGACTACACACGCTGATTTTTGGGACTGTTGGCAAGGTAGACAGTTAAATTCCTGGCTAAATGTTTGCAGTGTTTAGGTCTGTGGGAAAAAGTCAGCTTCCGCAGGTTTCCCCACTGAACTCCAGAGGTGCAGGCTGTTGCCTCCAGCAAGATTTGTGTCCCCATCCTGCAAACACGCATGCACATACAATTATTTCAAGTGCACGTGCAGTCTCACTAAGTCAGGGAGTTTTCCCACTGAGAAATTTAAGCACAAACTGAGAAGTTTCAGGACAGAGACCTGTGAGGCCACCCAGCCTTTTAGCTGCTCCAGAAAAAGCTCCGCGGCTTTACAGATTCACAACTATTAGTTCAGGGATATCTGCGCCTTTTTTCTCTGAACTCAATCTTTAACCTGCACTTTGCATGGCTCTTACGCGCAAACAATATTACACTAACCAGACTCCCAAAGCAATATGTGCTCTCTGACTCTCATAGGAGCAACCACGCAGGCCTAGTTCTGCAGTTCAGACATCATTAAGTTATCAATTTATGTCTGCCTCTCAGGGAACAGCAGATGAAAACATGAATCCTTCCTTTCTAATGACAGCTTTTTTTCCCCCTCCCACCAGAACAAAAGTTTCTGTTTTCTCTCAGATTCCTTTACTTAATTCAACATTTTATTTTTGGAATGACAACAGCCTCGAGCAACTCCATTAATTTGTAAGGAGTAAAAGAGCTTTGCATTCCTAGGGTGATTGCTGACCTCCTCCTCTGCTCCCTTGCTTATTGGAACAGTCCTGCTCAAACACATCCCGGTATCAGAACAAAGCATAATTTTTCACGCTTGAATGCATTATTTTACGTTATGAATACACATTTGACATATTTTACAAATTCATGGCAGATGCTGTCAGAAAGGACAAAATAACCATCCCTCGGTACCGCTTTTCTCTTACTACAATGATCAAAGGCTGCAGGTTGTCATTCACACGTGGAGAACAGCTCCTCTTGGGAGAGGAGATGGAGCCTGCAGCCTCACCCAGGACTTCTTGGGTTTTTGTTTCTCTGCCTGTTGCCGATTAGCAATTTAGAGTTCGATTTTCTAAGCACAAGGAAAATTCCCAATAGCTCTGGAGGAGGCAGTTCAAGGAGATCTTGTCAAAATATTGGTGTGTAAAGAAAGTGGAACCTTATTATGGCTTTCATACTGCGATGCACCAAATACGGTTATCTTGCTCACAGACAATTATTAACAGGCAACAAATATAAACTCTCAAGCAAAAAACAAAGTTGGATGGGGTCATACTCGCTGTGTGGTTCACTTGTGTTAATATATTAAGGTAATAAAAGATAATGAGCATTAGCTGACAGCATTTTCAAATCCTTCAAGAGTCAAAAGAAGTAAATTAGAGCAGATTTGAGATTGCCTGAGAAGGCAAAAAGCTGGATCTAATTCTCTTCTCAATGACAGGGTAATTATAAAATTCAGAAAGAGTCACAGGACATCACTATCATAACCCAACCAAGCCTACTAGTTAGAACACTCCAGATCATCAACATGATGACTAGTTTAGGATTAGTTTAGGCCAGTGCCTCAACCTGAGCAGAAAGTGCTCACCAACCAGGATACACTACCCCAAGGGTGTGAATTGGATGCACACTATTTTATAGCAGTGTTTCCCAATTTGCCCTATTACCTCTGAACTGAAACAATTCACTGATAGCAATCTGTAGCAGCTTGGGAAAAAGACTGAAAACTGAGAGATCTGGAAAGCCTGGGAACAACCTTTCCACATCATGAGTGTTTATGGTTAGCCTGTAGTAGTAGCAGCCAGCTGTTTCAGGGAAAATGAACCACTTAAGAAATAGGAACCAAATTTGGACCGCTAATAATTTAGGGCAGAAGTCAGAAATGCAAACAGCTGCCCCCTGCTCCTCTAGGCCACTTCTTACATTAACACAAGTCTTCAGGCCCAGTTTCTGGCTGGAATAAGACCCCATAAATCCAATGTGACCTCATCAACCCCAGTCTCACCTATGTGCCTCTGAATGCAGAGCCTGTCCCACTCCTGCCAAAGGCAGCGGCATTGCTCCCACCATAGACCCTGAAACTCACACCTGCAACTGCCACGGCTGCCCAGAGAGCCAGCCCAGGGTTTTGCACGTGTATGACGGACAGCAGACGCGCAAGGGCATGGCCCAGCATTTGTGCATGCTGAGGATGAAGCTCCAACTCAGCTCAATGACAGCATTTGCCATCCAAAGCCACTGTAACGGGCAGTGAAGAAGGAGCAGCAAAAAAGCCGTGCTCACCTTCTGCTTAGCAGCATCTCCTATAAACCTCTGTGTGGAAACATCACAAGCACAGTTCAAGTTTGAGTCAATTCAAGTCCAAGTCATATCTTATTACATCCAGTACTGCTCACCTACCCATAGCCTACAGAATACAATTCTGCAGAAACTCAGCATACAGGTCACTTCAGCACTCTGCTTCATCTGGCTTCATTTGTAACTAGAGTCGAGCACATAATTCACACTGCATAATTTATCCATGGGATTTAGCCCATGGAATACCCAAAGCAGATAACAATTTCTTCATACTTATTTATTTTTTTAGAAAATTCAGTCAACTTCTCCACTTCTGAACTCTGCAAAAATATTATGAACCTCTGGCTATATTCTTCCAGGGCCTGAGCTCGTGGGTAGCTGTGATCAGTCAGATTAATTCACCTTTTTTCACTCTTCTACCTTGAACTATGCTTGTTTCCTGAGTGAAGGAAAATGTGTGCAAGCATTAAATCTCAAACATGCTATTCTAACATTTGGATTCCATTATCCTAGAGATAACATATAATCCTATAATGATATGTAATAAATTAACATTTAATCTCGTATCAGAGAGTTCAAAGGGATCACAGCCAGCCGGTGCTAAAATAAGCATTTGCTACAGGCTGCAAGAGTGGGAGCCAAAGATGAGACGCGAGTAAGATCTAAGCTGCTCTGACACTGGCTTGGCCAGATTGGTTGGTAAGGAAAGGATCAAATAAACCCATGATCTGAAGGGAACCATCTCTAGAATCAACTGACCTGTGCTCTTTCACTGTGAATGTAGTCCGTGCAGTCCATCCAACGTAGCGGAAGGGAAGATTTCCCACCTCAGAGCTAACAAGAAGGGAAGGTCATCGTCATGCAGTGCTGCACAGGGGACTTAATTCGGTGCTTGATTTGTCCCCCGTTTGTCAAGGTGCAGAGATCTGATGAGGCTGGGAGCAAACACCCAACCCAGGGTTGAGCTCTCTCCAGCTGCAGAGATCCGTACCCACCATTTTTTTTTCCCTGGCCCTACTTTATGCACATGAAGAACCGATGAAAGGATGTACAGTTTCAACACAGAGAAGCCAAAAATCATTTGTCATTTTGTTCCCCCTTCACACGCTTTCATACATAGTGCCAATACACTGACCGCTGCACAATCTTCATTAATAATGACAGCTATTAAGTTTTCTTCATACTGGCTTCCTTAACAAATCATAGAATCATAGAATGGTAGGGGTTGGAAGGGACCTCTAGAGATCATCTAGTCCAACCCCCCTGCTAAAGCAGGTTAGCCTAGAGTAGGTTGCACAGGAATGCATCCAGGCGGGTTTTGAATATCTCCAGAGAAGGAGACTCCACAACCTCCCTGGGCAGCCTGTTCCAGTGCTCTGTCACCCTCACAGTAAAGAAGTTCCTCCTCATGTTCAGGTGAAATGCATACAGTGACTCCGGTGAGGTTTCGTTTTGCTTGAAGACGGGCACAATTTAAAGCCCCCAGCACAAAGACGCCGCCTCCTGAGCTGTCCCAGCTACGTCCTACGGCATGGTACATTTTTTCGGAAATTTGCAGACGCCCGCACTTAATCTTTGTTCATGGGCAGCAGCAGCAGCAAAAAAACCTATTGACATCAGCCGGATTCAGGTCCTTTCTCTGAATCCAAAGACACACTTCATTGCTCCATCTCAAACTGGAATACATTTAAAAAAAAAAAAACTGCCAGGTAGCCAAGAAAGCCAAGAATCCGTCACAGAGAGACAGTATTTTTAAAAAATACTGCCAAACCTCTTTGCTAGATTTCAGTGGAGACACACCAACCTTACTGCCAAATTAGCTAGAAAGTAGAGGCTGTTTAAAAAACATCAACAAAAAGGAAAGAGAGAAACCTAGACAGGATAGACAATAAAAAATTCAGTGAGCTGAATTTCACAACTCTGGACACTGACCACAGTCCTGTATCTGAAGAAAACCTAATAAATGAAAATAACAAAAAAAAATGAGGTGTTATGGAGTTCTCTTTGCTCTAGCATATAACACATATTTCTATTACCCTTTCTGGATTAGCCAAATGAAGATCAATGTATCTATAAAACTCAATGACATGTTAATGCAAACCTTAAAAAAGATAAAATGCCTTTTATCTCAGTCTTAGGAAAACCTAATAAAGAATTAACAGTCCATAAAGCCATGGAATTTCACTCAGGGCTTTACTTTATGCCAGGACTTCCTACTCCATTAATTTTTAACGGACAGGTTTCCCCAGGCTTTGGGACATGACAGTACAATTGTACATTGTCATTAAATTTGGTCCGGTATTTTCCTCTGGAGCTGGGAGAGGAACCTCCTTGTAGTATGTGGACTTAAAATACAGACAACAGCCACAATGGATCAGAGCTGCAAATCTGGAGCAACTGTCAAGGTAAACAAGTATGCAAAAAATTGTAGACAAATATTGATTTTGATAATGATCTGACAAGTAATGAATTTATGAGCCAAAACTTTCACCTGCAGGGTGAGCACTTTGGATGCGAGCTCATTTGTAACATCAACATTTCAGATTTATATCAGAAGCAACTGCCAGGAATCTACTAATGCTACACTAGATGTTGAATCTTTAAAGGGATGCAGTCAAATATTAGTCTAGGATTTGGTTCAAGACTGGTTTTCAGAATTAATGAGCCTTCAGTGACTGCCATGGGCCGTGCCGGGAGGCTGGAATCCATACAACCAGACACCCCCAAGCTTGGTGGGAAACCAGTCTCATCCAAGTTCCCAGCAATATTTATTTCCACTGACAAACACACGGCAGCAAGACCAGAAATTTAAAATGCCAGCACTTAAAACCAAATTAAATCCAATACTTCTGTACACATTTAAAAGTTGCTTGCTCTCAAAAGGGCCTGAATACCTGCAGTGCCCACTGACATTAAAGGAAATACAGATGCTTCCCACATCTGCTAATTAGGGTGGGCTTGTCTTGGATGTCAAGGGAAGGGCCCACTCCTTTTAGACACCCACGGGTGGAAACCGAGGCCGCAGCGCCCAACTGCAGCACGATGTTTTTCTAGGGGGGGGGACGTGCCAGTAGCAGGAGAGGCACAATACAGAGCCCAAGCTCATACTCTTCAAGGCTGACAGGTTTGGGCTTGTGAATCAGCACAGGGAGAAAAGAGACAGCAGTAGGCAGGGAAAACAGTCCCAAGGAAAAGCAGGAGGCAACAGTCCAGCAGAGAGCGACGGGAAGAGCAGTGTGCAAAGAGGAGGGCAGCAGGAGCAGGAACAAGGCTTGACTGTACAAAGATTGAAAACCTGCTATTTCCACTTTAAAACAAACAAACAAAAAAAAAAATCTTCAATCATTGGTCCAGAAAGCTACAAACCACTTTGAAGCCTTTCCCTCCTCCCTGGGATGTAAGCGTCCTGCTGTTAACCTACCTGGGTCAAGTATGAAGAAAGGCTTTCCTGCCTCAGAGGTCCCACCAGCACAGCATCCTCCCTGAGAGCTAAAGCTCCTCAGACGTTGCCAGTCTTGAGCACTATTTGCTCCATTTTACCTGGGACCATCCTCACCTCTGTTTCCACCTCTACTTCTCCCCCTGCTTTGGGAGAACAGCTGCTTCTCCCAGGCAATCTGAGATTAATTATTCTTGGTTCCTCTCCCGCACAGTGCCTTGATCTGAAAAATTTATTTAGATAACTTCCCAGGCAGCATATTTATCTGCTGGCCTCAACATCTGCCTGACTATAAAAATGAACATCTGACTGATAACAAACATCATGCCAATCGGGTGGAGACTGTCCTCCGCAAACTTTACCACCCTTATTCTGATGGACCTGGACGTCATGGCAAGAAGTCTGAGTCACAGAATCACAGAATCATAGGGGCTGGAAGGGCCCTCTGGAGATCATCTAGTCCAACTCCCCAGCTAAAGCACGTTTGCCTAGAGCAGGGTGCACAGGAATGCGTCCAGGCAGGTTTTGAATATCTCCAGAGAAGGAGACTCCAGAACCTCTCTGGGCAGCCTGTTCCAGGGGAGTCTCTCCCCTGCTTCCCACTTGAGGTGCAAGCACAGGTCTCAGCCAGAGGGAGAAACCAGGCATGGGACAACAAGAAAAGGAGAGGACACCCTCTCCCATCAGTACACGGGGACCATGCTGTGTTCAGTGCTGAAGCACAACCAATTTCTGATCCATACCACTGCTCTGCCAGTTTTGCAACAGCAAAGAGGTAAGACACAAAGACCTAATTCCTGACAGGAAGAAAGAATACCAAACACACCAGGTAGGGAAGTCCACACCAAGATCCCCATTTCCACAGTCCCACCCTGAGCACCCACCAAGGAGATGTAGGCACCCTTGCCACCCACACAGTCACAGCTCAGGATTTCAGATCAGGGTGAGGAGTTGAATGACTCAGTTGTCCTGTTGTGAGAGTACGGAAGCAAGGTTTGTGTTCCACACCACGGGCATTTCTGCCTCTACATACAAATGTTGGATATGTCATAACAGCCCGGATGCATCCTGCACTGCAAATCCATTTGTTGGCAAAAAACCCCCTTATTTTGCCACCTTTACTCATCCAACATCTCATACACACCAAGTACATTTGGATCACCAAGGTGGGATGCTAAGTTAATCAACAGGAAGCACTGCCTCCCAACCGCAGCCTATTCTAGATCTATTCCTGGCTAATCTTCAAGGAATGCTCTGACACTCTTACTCATACAGAAAATTTGTAAGAACTGCAAACAGAAGAAAATACTGCTCTGTGCAGTGGGGTTCAGACCAGCATTCTTTGTTGCCTGACATGGAAAATTCCATCACCAGACCTTAAAATCTGCCAAGAGTCCTTTCTGAGAGCCACTACTTTTAAGAAGTCTTACAAAAGCCTGCTGCAAGCTTCAAAAAAGCAAATAAAGAGTAGGAAAATAAAGACTTACTTAATAAAAAGTGAAAATCCTAGCCCTTACCTTTCAAATACAGCCTTTGAACCTTACCGTCTCCACTGAAATTTAAATGAAACTTGGAGCCAAATATTTATAGCCACCAGACTATAAATGAACCTCCCTTTCGATATCACCCTCCTAGCCTTCAGTTCAAGACTGGGCGAGACAGAAACGTGAAGATGGAGGGTGAATTAGGCCAAGAGGAGGAACTTGTCAATCAAAGCTACTAATGCAAGACCGCAATAAAACTCCAGTTTAACCTCAGCAGTGACCACTTGTCATAATGTGGCACTTTGCTTGTCAGCAATCTGCTTTGAAGAACAAGGATGCTGCAGAAGTCTTTCTGAAACTCGGCAAGGAAAAATGCACCTGTCGGCTAGGCATCCATCAAGGCTTCCCATAGTCAGAAATCAAATGAATTCTCAACAAGTTCCGAGTAAGTTATGGAGAATAAAAATTACAGTATAAAGGATTCATACAGATACCAGGTCCACAATGCTCCCCTATGTACCTAGCACATCATTTCGCCAAAAAATAGAGCACTTCTTACATAACCACATCTGACTAGGGCACAGGTTGCACATGGAGAGATCCCGCGATTTCCCTCACCCCAAGCTCCAAGGTCATCAGGCTGTTGAACACGCTCTGAAAGAGGATCTATAACGCAATTGGAAAAGCATCAAATTTAAAGCAACTCCATCCAGGAATGCAAGGTCACCATGCCAGTTAGCTCCCCAGCACGTGTCCACAGAAACTGGCGGTATCTGAGAGGGAACAGATGACAGCCCAGAAGAGGTGACATTCTTCCTCTTCTTGGCTCACATGTGGATTTACTGGGTTTCCTCTCCTCTCACACCAGGAGGGGTGCTGATGTTACGGGAACCCTGACGTGGACTTCAAGGAGGTTTTGTCTCAACGATCTATTTACACCTGTAGAGCTCACCTTCCCCATAACACCAGTGTCTTCTTACAGGCTTGCTGTCTGAACATAAATAAGTGAAGCATTTCCAAGAAAATGTAATATTTTAAACAGAACGTGTTTGCACTTTTCTTCGGGAGTATTACTTTTCAGAAATGCAGTATATTTATTCATGCAGTTAACTATATAGATTGTAATAAAAACAAAAATATCTGTTCCTTCTTCTAAGTGTAGGAGTAAAAAGGAAAAATACAATTTTAACTGATCAATAGCCTAATCTTACTCTTTTCTGAATGTTTAATCACAATGTTTCCAGCATATACAGCTTGCAACAAAGACCCAAACTAGTTAATTTTCCAAAAGCAAGAAGCGTTACGAAACCTGTAAAGCAAACAAGCCAACCTTCACCTTCTGAATATAAAGATATCCTGCAACAGCAGGAAATTAATTCCTGGGAAGTCTAGGCTCCTGCTGGCACTGCTATCGGGGCAAGCATTGGGGTGCTCGGGTGATCGGAGCAGTAGCGGGGAATGGAGGCAGTGAAGGTTGAACTCATGCCCTGCCACAGACCTGCACAATCCTCAGCTCTGGGTCTGTGCTCATGCTGTCCCCGACAGCATAGCCCACACCAGCTTCAAATCTTGTCACTTTATCAATGAGAACCAGAAATGTGTGAAGACCAGCTTTCACTGCACTTTATTATGTTTTTAGCATAAATCAAAAATCGATTGTGTCTCATTAATAAAATTCCACCACAACAAACCAATTAGTGAGACTCATTAATTTTTTATGCATGTTAATAACGTGCATGAAGCCAGCTGACCTTTCAGTGACTAGTGTAGCATACATTACACACTTCATGTTTTCTGCCTTCTTTTCTTTGATTTACAGTAGTTGCAATGCATTTTCCAAAAAGCAAAGCCTGATTTTTCAGTACGGCTCAGAGCTGGCTTCTCCCTTTTGCCACGTAATTCCTGATCACACCTGCCTAGTCCAGCAGGACCAAAGGACTGGGGAAGCACAAAGACACCTCCAAGCTATTACCACCTGCAGAACAGACGTAAGAAAAGCCTGGCCACACGTGAGGGTATGTGGAAACACAGAGATTCAGTGGTCACTGAGAAAACCTCTCTCTCTGCAGGGACTGAGGATGGGAAGTCCCTGTCCTGCTCACCCCTGAGATGATGACTGCTTCCATCCCACTCAAATACTCACAGCAGGGGACACTTGCTGGTGGTTTCATAACAAATAGCCCAAATGCCAGTCAGTTGGCCCCAAAGCTGGCCTCAGTGTGGCCCAAAGCACAGGATGTGCTGCTAATGGATGCATGCAGACATTAAGTCAGTAAAGCAGAAATAGAAGAATTTCAGAATAAAATGAAACTTCTGCTTGAGTAAAGACTTCTGGATCAGGCATTAAATCTGCCTGGTATCTCTCTCCAGTGTCACTGCACACCTATTTTCTCCTTGTAAAGCACAGTATTGATTTTTAAATGTTTTCATTCACACTTAGAAGCTTTCCAGGATTGGACTTTATTCTTCAATATTATCTGCTGAACAGTGAAACACTGGAACAGATTGCCTGGGAGCACTAAAGGGTCTTCATCACTGGGAGCCCATAAGGACAGCCTATCTGCAAGAAACGGCATCGGCAGAGCTGAGCTTTCCTTGGGACAGAGGGAGGGACTAGATGACCCTTCACTTTCCCTCCCAGCCCTATTTCTCTGTGAGCAGTCAGGCACTCTCCACACCTGAAACAACCGAGAGAGATAATCCGCCATTTGAGACATCAGCAGTGCCTCAGTGGCAGCAAAGAGAACAGGTTATCCTACCTCATGTCATCCCTCTAAAATCTAGTTATCTCAGAGCTTATCTGTAAACCATGCTCCGAATTTCACAGATCTTACCAGTCACTGCAATATATTGTACAAAAAGGGCAGCAACTCTTCAGAACTGGACTCACATCTACAACGTTATTTCCTGCATGCAATACAGTCTTGTCCCAATATTGGCCTGTTCACTCAAGAGTGCTAATACACGTACACTTATTTACCCATGCACATCTTCGAGAGGATTACAACAAAAATAATGACTTCTAAAAGTTGCTGCTAGAGTGTTATTAAATGCAACAGTCTAATGAGCAGTTACAGAATGCAACAACACTGCTGTTCCCTTGCATGAGGGATATGGGACAGGAGATAAAAGATAATTCCTCCCCTTGTTATTTCTCTAATCCACAATACAGAAAAAGTGACCATGCCTTTCCAGCACATTGCAGAAAACCTTCCAGTTTTGTCCCCGACACTCTCCAACTGTAGTTCCTAGCAGCTAACGCAGCTGTGAGTCAAATCTGACCCTTACCATCAGATTTGCAGAGGCTCCAAGCTCACACACCAGGGAAGGAAAGAAGCCTGGACAGATTTTCAGAACGGTGGCACATGCAAGGGCTAAGGACCCCCTGAAAAACAGTCTACAACCACCACAAAGGAGGGAATTAATTTGACAGCTTTTTGTCGCCCATGGTGGGTACCAAGCCCTTGAGAAACCACTCATTTTCACCATGGGTATCAGTCATGTTTGGAGGGTTACTTTGTTAAAATAAAGCAAAGTGGCAAGTACTAAGAAGCATTATCCAAGTGACAAGTGCTTATGCATATTTTATGAAGTATCTTCAACCACGGTTCAATGTATCCAAGAATACTTCTGAAAAATGGCAGATTCTGGAGGGGATTTGGAGAGGAAATAACATATAGAATAGGAGGACAGATGTTGCTAATTTATGATGCAAAGGCCTTTACTGAAAAGTGCACATTTTGCTTAAGATTCTCTACAAACGCTATTTCAATGCTGATTTCCTCCCCTTTAGAATTTCACAAACTCTTCTCTGTAAGAACTTCAGCTTGGCTCAGAAGTTTAGCTTGGATCAAAAGCAGCATCTGTAACCAGCAATTAAACTGGGGCTTTCAGTATTGTGCATGTTTTTAAAGCATATCCACTTTTTAACAATGCCACTTGGAAGAACATGGCTAAGCTGTATGTTGGGAATATGAGAATGCATTTTGCCCTTCTGCCTTCTACCCTTACCAGAGTTATTGGGACTTCTGACCTGGGGCTAAATTCAAAACAGGGACAGCGTGGGAGCCAGTGAGATGCATGGTTACAGAAGCAAGATGATCTCTTGAAAAAAAGAAGGGCGGGGGGAGGGGGGGGAGGGGGAGAAGAAAAGAAAAAAGCGCAGGATATATTGGCCCAAGTGCTTCATCAGTCATTCCCAATGCCCCATCACACAAACTTGCTTTTCATATTAACACTGACATGGATTTTGAACATGAGTCAGTTGGTTCTACTCTCCTCTCTTCCTGCTCTACCCCAGAAGGTCTGAAATAAAAATGAGGAAGACACACACCTCATGTCCCACATGCAGGAGCCTACAGATATTTTATCTGCTTACCAGCCCCTCCACACGGACATGTGGCTTCACTGCTCCTCTGCAGCTCTCCAGAGACGACACATGCTACAGAGCAGATTATTTTCTGCAAGGCTGCGACACCGCCAGGGGTGTCTGTGAAAGCCTCCTTGCATGTAAGTATCAGTTAAAAATAAAAAAAGAGAACCGTGCGCTGACTTCTCCTTCTGGCATTCATTTCAAGACATTGCTGGATCACGCCAAAGTGCAAATGAATGGTAAACACAATCATGTGCAGATGCTGCACTGAAAAACCTGACATCAGTCCAGGACTTTGACTCTGTCGCAGGGCAGTTTTTGCTCCTGAATTAAGGCAGCATCATTATTTGACACAAGGTGACATTAAAAAAAAAAAAAACAAACAAATCAACAAATACCAGAGAAAAAAAAACCTCCCAAAAAAACACAAAACAAAACAACCTTAAGGTTACATAAGTCAGCAATAAAAAAATTTAAGAATTAGAGTTCCCTATACAACCATATTGGGGATGGGAGCACCAGGGACTGTCACAGCTCCAACAGGCAGACATGGCTGAGGGCTGCATAACCGCTCAGGTTCACATTATTACAGTCTATATACAACTAGACTTCTTCCACCAACCTCACTCAGGGTGAGGCAAATTGGGTGCTCACCCGGGGAGCTGCAAGTCGCTGCTTCGCTTGCTCCTCGTCCGTCAGTGCTTTGTTTCCAGCACATTGTTCGGGCTGCCCTGAGCACAAGGCAGTTCATTTCTTCACTGCTTTTCTTTCACCACATTGCATCCCGGAGCTCAGCTAACCTTATTGGATCTTCCACACACAGCTCTGAGTGAGGCTTCTGCTCAGCAACGGAGCTGGAACAAGGCAAAAGCCTAAAACCTCAACCATCATCCCAGAAACATTATTTGGGGTGCCTCAAGCTCAGCTCTTTACTTCCAATACACAACAACATATGCTCAAATTACAGCAGTTCTGCACTTCACTTCCTGCAAATCAAGAATGCCGAGGTGGGACCCCAGAGAAAAAGGAAAGGCAACCAGAGATCCCCATGGCAGCACGGGCTCCACCGATTTCCTTGGCACCACACATAAAATTCATGGTGAAAGCAGGGAGAGAAGTTTCATAACTCAGTGGCAATCTCGCCGCCCATGGATTGTTCTAGCCCAAACGATTAACTACCATCAGAGTTAAAAGCTGCTGAAAGTCAGATCCTGAAAAAGCAGGTGGGAGTAGCAAAGCTAATTATAAGCAGCACTGATGCCTGGGCTTATCAAAAGCAAGAGGGACTTCTGCTTCTCCATGAGTGCTTCCTGGGACTCTGCACTATCCGTCACGATGTCACAGTCACACACATGGCCACAAGCACACAGCTGGGAAGGAGGCTCTGTGTAAGCCCTACACACCACCAGCACCCATTCAAACCAGTAGCTGCTGCCATAGTCCCATGCTGTAATGGGTCCTCCCAGGGGCAAGCAGCCTTGGGCAGGGTCTAAACACCACCAGGCACAAGGTTACACTGCACGCACCTGGCCGGATCCAGCACAGCCCCTCAGCAGCTCCGAGATGCTTAGCAATACTTCATGCTCACATATTCCCACAGCACTTTCGGAGGAGAGTGATTACCCTGCAAAACACTCTCTCACCCATCCCAAGCAGAATTTATTTACCTTTTTTTGGTTTGTTTTAATCTGATAAGTTGCAATTTCAGTACACTTGTCTGCAAAAACATGCATTACAAAGACATATAACAAATACCAATTGCTTATAGACTAGGTTATTTATTCCCAGTGTATCTTCTTGCCTTTTACTGGCCACGTCTTTTATCAGCAATAACCAAGTACCTTTCAAGTTGACAACCTGTTTGGTTTACAGCTGGAAAATGCATCCAAGTGCCTTTCAAGCTTGCTCTTACTGCACAGAATTCAAATAGCTCAATGAATGTCATTCTTCCAAAGTTTAGTTTTGACATGATCCACATTTTTATTTTGCTTTTTTTCTTGTTAATCAGTATTGTCTTTGGATGAGCTTCTTAGGGCCAAGCAAACTATTCAAAATCAACAGTGACCGCTGTACCAGAATCAAGTCTCCCAGTCCAAATATTGCTCAAAACTATAGTGTCTAAAAAGAATAACAATCATAATCAAGGCCCAGGTGATGACAGGCCATTTCTAGTTGGCACTAGAAGGAGCTGGGCTTCAAGGACATAGGAAGCAAATCAGCTAATGAAGAGGGACAAGAGAAAATAGAGGCTGACTTGAGTAGCAGCTTGCAGGGACACCCAGACTGCTGGGACCTGCAAGGGACACACACAACTAAGATTTCAAGGCAAGAGCAGAAAGTCTGAAAAAACAGAGACCACATGTGTGCCAAGTAGTAGAAGGAGCCTGAACGCTCAGAGCTGGACCCCAGACCTGCCATGTCCGTTGAACCACAGAGAAGATGGTTTCACTTATACATACGGAAGAACCACAGTGGTGGATCAAAGCCAAGCAGCTCCATGGCGTGTGCGGCCACCTCCCATCCCTGCTGCTCCCCTCCCGCATCCAGGTGCCACCAGGCAGGAGCCTGCCCTCCTCCTCCCTCCCTGCCATCCCTCCATCTCCTCACCGCGGGCTTGTTTTACATGGCTCTTCCCATCGTTTATTTCCTTTTGAAAGGGCTGATCCACGAGCAATAATCAGGCTTTTGTGTTTTAATGTTTTGATCATACTCAGTTCCCTGCTGTCCCCCAAGCTCCCTCCAGGTTCATGGCAGTGACACCTTCCCTTCAGATTCCCTCTCCAAGAGCCTTCATTTCTCTCTCTAATTGAATTGTTGTCATGGAAATCATTCCTCCTCTCCATCTTACTGAAAGGCTTTAAAATAAACCAGCTCCCTGCTCTACTACTTTTCCAGCAATCGGCCACACCACATCCCCTCCTCAAGCATCCCACAGCCCCGGCAGCTCCTTCTGCCAGGCCATGAAAGCTCACGTGTGCCCCCCGCCACCCTTCTCCCACAGCTGTGGGCTGACCTGACTGGAATATCTGGGCACGAATGCAAAATATCATTTTAATACATCATTAGGGTGATCACCAGATTTGCTACACCACTTTCCTTCTCAGACATGCAACACCCTACAGCTCAGGAGCCATTAGCTGTCAAATGCAGAGCGTAGCCACAGCCACCTGTTCTTCTCCGTCTATATATATATACAGAGAGAAAGATGTAAATATAAAGTGTTTGGCTATTTTTTTCCAAACAGTTTCTGCTTACATAAGAGGCAGTAATTTTGCAGTCAAGAAATTCTGTTTGTTTTTCCAGGCTGGAAAGTTAATTACTGAAAATCACCCTGATGAACTTCCAAGATGAAGGCTGCTGGCTCCAGAAACAGAGCAGGACTGATCTGGCTCCAAAGAGAGAGGAAGAAATAACGGTGCTCAAAATATAACCCATTAAAATTCTGCACTGGGTGCCCGTGCCCAGGCGCTGCCAGCTGAGGGGGCTGCAGGGGCCTCTGTGAGGAGAGGCGGGTGCTGCCCCGTGCCCATGCCCGNGTGCCCATGCCCAGGCGCTGGTATCTGAGGGGGCTGCAGGGGCCTCTGTGAGGAGAGGCCGGGGCCACCCGGTGCTCGCCACAGCCGGTTCCCGCCAATTCCAGCGGCCCCAGCGCGGGGCACAGCTGAGGCCCTCAGCGAGGCTGGTGGTGCCTCTGGGAAAGCACATTTAAGAAAGGGCAAAACCTGCACGGAGTGAGGAAAAAAGTGCAAGCAACAGCCCTGTGAGCACCCAGGTCCGAGCAGGGGGAGGGCGAGGATGTGCTGCAGGCGCCGGGGCAGAGTCCCCTGCAGCCGTGACAGCGACCACAGGGGAAGGGAGTGAGGAGGAAGGAGTGGCAGAGAGGAGCTGTTAGGGACTGCCCACAGCCCCTGTTCACAGTCCCCCTGGGCTGCTCAGCAGACAGAGGAGATAGAGGAGTTGGGAATGAAGGAGTGAAGTGCAGACAATAAAAAGCGAGGGTTATCCTCACAGCCAGCATTCAGAGCAAAGCCTATGCCCAGACTAGGTGCACAACAAAGCTCAAATCATCCACAGTGATCCTTCGCAGAGAACAGCTCTGCTCCATGACGAGATCAGTCATGTTTACTAAAAACCTGGACCAAAGCTAGACAAAGAAGATGTTAATGTCTCATCAATACATTATGCCAGAGAATGCAAAGAAAAGCTGCTTGTCTTGCGTCAGGAATCCCACCGGCAGCCCTAACCACCCATGAAGAGCAATCCCCATGCAGCCGTGCTCACTCCAGCGCCACATCCTGCTGAAACACACATCCACAGCACTTGCAAATTCCATGCTTTCCTCTGTTCACTTGCACCTCTAGCCCAACCCCAAACCAAACTCCCAGGAGAAGACTCCTCTTAAAAAAGCAAATCATTCAACCACTCTGATAGTGGTGATAGCACCAAACCCAGGACACCTTCAAGTTTATTTGACTGATGCAAAGGCAAAATCAGAGGTCAGTGGGAGGCCAAGGGCAGCTTTCAGCACTTCGTAATAGACAGGGCCTGCACAGAGACCCAGCATTAAAATATCCTAAATCCCAGATATGGAGACACAAGCAAGCATTCAACCATGACTAATATCCCAAATATTCTCAAGATGGAAAACAAGAAATCTGCTCCATGATTGTTCACTGACAGAGTCCCATAAAGGTACTAATTAGAATGGTGTTTACAGTCTATATTTCATTTAATGTGATGTTTTTACTCTGATTACTTATTCTATCACCTGCAGAGAGCTACTTAGCTGAATGCAAAGATGTCATTGGACTTAATCAAGTAAAGTAGCATTTCAGCTAGCTTTGTCCTTCTTAGTGCTGTTAATAACTTTTTTAAAAATTAAAGTTGAAAGATAAGAAGAGTCAACCTAGGTCAGTGCTCAGAAGAGAGATACCTGCAAGAAAACAGGTGAGCTGCAGAAAAATGGTGTATTACTGATCCTTTCTTCTGCATAAACATCCCAGCTGAACACCATGGCTTCTGCAGGAAATATAAAGCAAGGTTTAGCACTCCTGCGGTCCCGGATTATACAGTGCATCTACTAGGAGGAGCAACACTCCTCCTAGTGTCTTCTCACACAGAGCCATCTAGTCTACCTGAATTGCTTAAAATAAGATCAGAAGGCTTTCTCTCTCTCCAGACAGGTCATCAGCGGTGGCAGCGGTCACGCTGTGCCTCGCATCCTGCCGAGCCCTCCCCAGGGCTGCTGGAGCAGCAGCATCACTTCACGTGTCTTCCCTGCATACAGTCCTGCAGAATGCCTTTTTATCATTACATGACATGCTGATTTCTGTCCTGCTGATAGCCTACTGTAACCCCAGATCCTTTTCCTGAAGTGTTGCTTAAGCCTGCTATTTACCATCTGCAGCAATTCTTGCCTCAAGCTATCACTTGGCCCTTTTATCCTTTTTTCCAGATCACTGTTTCAATCTGTCCAGATTATTTTAAGAAAGCACTCTGGTTCTTCTTCCCTAAGAATCTGCAGTCCCTCCTGACTTTATATCACCTGTCAGTTTAACAAACGTATTCTCCATTCCATTACCCAGATTGATAATGAAAATATTGAATAGAGATGGACAGGAGCCAGCCCTGCAGAAACTCACAGATTTTCTGGGAATCCAAGATAAATGGGCTGGTCCATAAAGCCTTGACTCCTCTTTCCCCTCCGTTTTAAACACTCATGCCACTTACACTGTTATCTTTCTTCCAGGCAACTTCCAGCTTGCGTGCACATGCAAAGCATTCTCCCGCCAGGTCTCTGGGGCATCTGAAGCTCCCAAGACCCCACTGAAAATATCTAAAATTACAGTTGATGGGGAGGTCTCTCCTTCGTTAGAAGCGTTCGCGGGGCCTCTCACTCGCAGCGCCCTTGCTGAGAAAGCCTGGTGCACCGGCACCTCCAGCCTTTTCCTGTTTAGCACTCATAACCAGCACCCTGGTTGGTGAAAGACAAATACGCTTTTGCTTAAGAACAAAAATTGTTGCTTTTTTCCCCCCATTTAGCTCCCTAATCACAGCTAGCCAAGCTTGTAAAAGCTATCCTGCGTTATGCAATAATCCACTGAAAGCAGGGGGATTTTGCATAAGCTGTGTGCTGTAATGAAAAGCATTTCCCCACACTCTGCTAGGGGGCAAAAAAACCCCCACACAAACCAAACAAAACCTCTGTCCTCTAATAGATGTTCACTTTTACCAGCTATTTGTTCCATTTTAGTCATTCATCTACTGACAATATTTCTGACAAAAGCAGAGCTGAAACATCTCAATTTGCAGAGTTAGGCTGTGTTCACCTCTGCAAAAGCCATATACAGTTTTGCCCAAAATGCCACTAAAAAAAACGGGAAAAGCTGCTTCTCCAACTGAGGGGCTGGTATTTCTTTTTTGAAGGAAAAGCTCCTTTATTTCATTATTAGAGAAGAGAAATATCACTCTCTACAAGACTCAGAGCACTGCAATGTTCTAAAATTAATAAACTAGTCTAGTTGGTGCATTTTAAAATTAGAATTCATTTTTCAGAGAACCTGTATGCAAAGTTGCAGCCTGATGCAAATTAAAACAGTAATAAGCACTTCAAAAACACGTTTATAATAGAAATGCTAACAAATCCTTAACTATAAGGATAATGGCTTGCTAGGCAGCTCTACAATGTAAAATTAATCCTTAACATGTCTTAATTTTTTTTCCACTGGGTCATTTAATAATGTGATAACTCACTTCTTTCCTCTGCCTTCATCTCCCACATTGCCATGGAGACAATTGTGAATCAGATATAAATAAAAATACTCTAACACTGTGGCACCACATGTTCTTTTGATCCATTGCCAACATGATTTTTGAAATTACAGGAATTCACAGGAGCTCAATAACTAACAATTCATTTACTAAGAAATCACTTCTTTTTAGCCAGTTTCCTGGTGATTTGCTAACTCAGGACTGCTCACAAACACGAGCGAAAAAATAAAAGTTCTGTATTTCCTTTTAAATACCCACCTTGCCCTTCAGTCAGCAACCCAGAAGCAAACAAACATTGCAGGCCAGAGCCCAAAAGCCAGCACTGCATTTCCTTTTGTAGTCTCATCAGTCTCAGTTTGATTTCTAATGGGAATAAATTTTAAGGCAATTTTTAATTGTTTGAGCTCGGAACTTACTTACAAGACAGAAAAAAAGTATGCAGTGAACGAGTTTATTGCCGGCCTCTATTACCAGAAGTGTCAAAACAAGCACACAGATCCCTGCTTCTGTATTAGTTTGTTAAGTATATAAAGCAGTAGGAAGATTGATTATGCATTAATGATCTTGACACCCCTTAATTGCTACCCACTGATAGAGAACATAATCCCTGATATTATCCGTGTTCTCAGAAATCCTGATACAAAACTCTCCACCATGATTTTGCAGAGGGGTAGGCCTGGGTCAGTGGCTTTTTAGCAGCAACCGGAGACCTCACAACCCCTTGTCACTGTCATCGTACGTAACCTACAATAACTTGTAGCTCTGCGCTCACAGCACGAGGACAGCCCTAGCGCTTCACAATTAAGGACTTCAGCTTATTAAAGAACTCCACTGTTTGCTTAAACCTTTGAAGTCAGGGAAGAACTCTCAGTTTCAGGTATTAGAAAGGCTCTTACGCAACTCTGAAATTTTTATTTGCAGTTACATAAAACCCTCAGTTAAGCAGCAGCATTGTATCATTTACACAGTATTCTGTTCAGCCTCACCAGGAATTTCCAGCCAAGCATCCCAAGAGGAGATGTGTTTCTCTGCACAGCATTTTCCATCTTCCGCTGCCTTAGAAGTGGAAGGGCCAGTGCAAGCTGACCAAGTTATTAATCATTGCCACGTCTCTTCCATTAAAACATACAGGCTATGACTCTACAAATACCTCTGTGTGTCGCAGGAAAACCTCATGCATGCGAGGTCTTGTAAAAAAAAGCCCCCAGCTCTAATCACTGTTTTGTCCAAAAGGATTCAAAGTGATTTAAGAGCTCAACTCTGACTCTCAAGAGCAACATAAGCACCTAAGGAGTTTAAATAATAGTGAAGACTCAATGGCTCAGAGTTTGCCTTCCCAATACAATTCCTGCTGCAACAACTAATTACAATTACTGATACAGCAAGGTATGGCTGGGCACCAGCCCCATCCTTTTGGTGACTTACAATGATCCACTTCTAGAGTACACTAGAGGAAGGAACGAAAAAAGAAAGAAAAAAAAGGAAAAAAGGTCACTCTCTCCCACGTGAGAGCTGCTTAGGGCTGGTCCATGGGGAAATAACACATGTTGACCAGCCCCACCAGCTGTCTGCAAACAGAGCGCTTCAAAAGCAGCTGCTCCAGCTTCGGCTCTGCCCTGTCCTCCTCTGCAGTAACTCACAGGTGGACAAGTCCACCAGCCAATGCTTTCAGAAATGGGATATCAGTGCACTTGAGGCAATTGCCCTTTCTCTGTCAGCAGGTACAGGGCAACGCCATCCAAACCCTGCTTCAAATCCAAACACTAAATAAATACAATAGATACTAATTGGGTGAAATCTAATAGGGAATCTATGGCTGGCAACCAGCAACAGAAAGATAAACACAGAGCACCAGTTTTGTCTAATGTAAATCAGCCTTCTGTGCCCCCTGCCGCTAGGTCCTGCTATTTTATCAAGCAAAGCAAGCTTGATACTAGTATACTAGTGGGAAACACAAATAACTCAAAAATGCAGGAAAACTGCATGGTATTCTGTTCTGCACAGGGGATAACACCAGTCCCACCACCATGGGGCAGGAGAGCAGGGACACACAGACCTTCCACAGGCAGGCACACCACCTTCAGATTCCCGGGAAATGCCAAATAGCCATAGGAGGTGCAGGAGGATGAAACTTGGCCGGGAAAGAAACAAGCAGGGACTGAGCAGGCTCTTTCTCACTTTTTGCATAATTTGACCTAAATTACATGCTCACACTAAGCAGCCAGGAGTGAATTTGGGGAAAATAAGTTACTATAGGAAATTTAGCCTCCTGCATAGCCCCACCATAGGAAAGCTACAAGACTTCTCTATCTCTTAATGGGAAGCCTTCTGCCTACTGCCTATGTCCAATTTCTCCCTTTGATTTGGCTCAGTAGTCTAAAAATAAAGTTAAAATATAAACATTGATGTCCATATCACAAAGTGTCAAGGCAGGAGGGGATTTAGAGTTGAGGGAGAGGGCTTAATCCACAAAGTAACTTTGACATTTTGTTGCAGTCACTGAAAAACTCTTCATCACCTACAGCCTGGCTAAGACATCTGAAAATACAGATGAACTAATTGATACACAGCCTATCCTTGGGAGAAAAGCAAGGCATAATGGTGCCATGTGATATATCCACTATCCCAGTCAGACAAATCAATGATTCATGTTTCTTGTGAATGCCAGGCTGTACTATACCCTTCCTCCTCCTTACTGGTGCATGGGGCTCTCAACCAGCCTAAAAATAATTCCGTGATAGAATTAACTGGTCTGGTGACCTGACCTCAGTTGTGGTGTTTCCTACAAAATTTCACAGTTAACCCCAGCTTCAACAGTGGGCACTCAGAAAAAATGCACCAACCAAGGAAGCTCCCACTAATGGGCAAGGCTGGCATCACTTGTTCTGAAGTCCCATCTCTGGTCCCACCAGCTCCAACTGTTGAGCTTGTAACTGGCTTGGAGAGGAGAAAACCTAACGGAGAAATACACTGACAGCTTTGGGGAGACCTGAGAAGGAAGAAACCTCAGTCCTCAGAGACGGAAGCGCTAGAATAAAGGCTGAGTCAATAGGTGAGGCAGACACGCACAGAAGTCTTCCGCCACCCAAAACCTGCTCTTCCCCCATTATTCCTTTTTCCTACAGTTTGCTTTGAAAACAGTTGCACAGAATCAGTTCTAACTGGGGAGCTGCCATGCACAGATGCACCTACAGGAAAGGAAGGGAGGGAATATGGGATATTCCCTGCCCCAGATCCACTGTCCCACCACAGAGAAACCCATGGGACACCGGGAAGGACGACTGAGGGATGGAACTATCACAGATCTGGAGCCAAATACAGCACAGAGCTTGCCTGGGCAGGAAAGTTTCAATAGTGGAGCTGGCTTAACATGCTCCACAAAATAACTTTGTGGCAGGGTTGGTGGCATCCCCAGCCGTGCTGCCCACCGCAGTTATTGCCAGCTCTGCCCGTGTGGTGCCCACTCGGTGTGGGCAAGCAATACGTCTCGTGATCGCCCAGCCAGCAGGACTGCCCTCAGCCAGGCAGAAGGAGAGAAGACAGCCAGAGCTGTCAGCTGGAGGAGTCACACCTCCGTCTGGCTTGGAGGCAGCCAGGCAGGAGTTACGATGGCAGCCTAATTTTGCAAACATTATGTCTGCTTTACGACCGGAGAATTGAGACATGCACAGATGAAGCATCCTCTGAAATCCAAAGCCCAGCCACTGTGCAAAACTGAATGTGGATCTCTTGATCCCAGTCTAATAACTTAAAACACAAGAATATCTCCTAGTCTCCTCCATCCAAATACCTCAGTAATCATTAAAGATTCAAAAGGGAGCAGGAAAGCCTACACACCAATTAAATCGTGTTTCAGTAAAATACCATTTTTGTGATGGATGAGCTGCGATATCCCGCACGCTCCTTCTGCGGGGTTCTGCTTTTCATCAACTGCTGTAGCATGGAGTTAACGACACACGAGTTTCCACGCCTGTTAAGGTTTTGCTGCCTGCATTCGCTCACAACGTCTCCCTGTATTTATTAGCAGTTTGATACTAAAGCAAAGCACTTGTGAAACTGGCCCCAAGCTCCGCTCCGTGAACTGTGAATTAACTGTAAATATAATTAGAGCCGTACCTCACGCTCCGGACCGGCAAGAACAGGAGGTCTGCCCCAGAGCTGTTACTACAGCAGCACACAAGTCCAGGGCTGATAAAAATAGCAGCCCCAGCTAAAAGAGCAGAATTAATTACATCAGCTGTTAAAACAAGCTACACAGAGTGGATGTTCCTCTACTTCAGAATCAAGAGGAAATTCCTCAGTCCTTCTTGCACTGTTTGAGGAACGAGCGATGGTTCAAGCAGCTGCAGTCCCCTCCCGCTACATTACTGATTTCCAGGAGGTCTGACTCCACGAAGCACTGCTCAGTCACAGAGAAAAATTAAGCTAAAATTTTCTAAGACAGATACCCAAACTGATTTTCAGAAGTATCCATCTGCACCCTTTTAGCAAAATCCAACCTTCTGGTAAGATGATGAACACAGTCATCAGGAGCACCCACAGCCAGCTCCTCATCAGCCAGGGGGTATCGTGTGTTCCCCCCGCCAACGAGGGGACTGGTGCTCTCACAAGGCAAGCAATAAAAGATGAGCAGGGACACAATGGAAGGGCAAAGAAAGGTGCGAGCCGTGACAGATGAAACACTAAGATCTTTTCACAAAATGATGTATTGTTTACCCTGTTGGACTGCAGGGCTTTGGCAGGCGGGAGGGAAGGTGATAACAGGTCAGCAAGGACTGGAGGGGAGCATAAGCAGTTTGAATTGAGTGCAGTAAAGATCAGATGTAGCCATCCCAGAAGGGAATCCCTCAGGGAAACACAGGCAATGGCCAGAAGTCAGAGTTCAGAAGACTTAGTCTGGGGGTCAGGAAGGTCTTCCCTCAGAGGGAGCAAAGGAACAGGCCCCAGGGAGGAGAGGAGTCACCATCCCAGAGGGAGCTTGAGCCTCAGATCAGCAAAGCCACTGCTGTCCCAGCCTCATGTGGGCAACAGCCCTGCTCCAAGCAGGACACTGGGCTGGAGACCTCCAGAAGATCCTTCCAACCAACCTTCCTGTGATGTCATGAGATATCACCTGTGTGAGATTAAATGAGATACATTTGGTAGTGGCAGGATGAGGGAAAACACAGGCCATAAAGAAGAGGAAAAGTAGGAGGCTGAACCCTGGGGATGACATGCCATACTACAAAAACAGCTTTTCTATGAAAAGTCTGACCTTTTGCAGGGCAATGAGCTGAGACGTGCAGCAAGAGGGAAGCACTCAGGCAGCACGCACATGTCTTCCCACTCAAGGTGACGGAGGCTCAAGACCCTCCGCCATGGGGACGACCGGCACAGCGAGCCTCCCACAACCCAGCCACGTCCTCCAGCCTCCCCATCCCATGGCAGAGGCATTTCCCACCACTGGGGCTGCAGCAACAGCAGGGCATACCTTGGGCTAATGCAAACAAAATGAGGACACTGCACCCATCTGCACATTTTTGACTTAAATCCATGACCGCAGAGGCAGGCAACACACCATAAATCGAACAGAACGCCTCATAACATAATGTCTCCTTGTGTTGCCTTCTCCCCATAAACAAGCAAGATTTATGCATTCCTGGGGCTATTAACAAGAGCCATTTGTCTTTATTTCTGCATGTAACTAATGGAGACACCAGCAACATTGATGAGCCTCATGGGATTAATTACTAAAGCTGTTTTCAAGGGGGTATCTATGGACTTGGTTTCCCTCATACTAAAGGAAACGTCAAGCATTTTTCAAAGCATTGGATGAAATTTCATTTAAGAGACCAATGGCCCATGTGAGTGCAATCATTACCAGGCTCAGATACGGCCTAGCAAAAAATTGCAAGTGTCCAAAAGGTTGAGGACTTTCTCAAGTTTTCTTTAATTACTTCATTTTACAGCTATTAAAGCAGCACAGCGAATCAAATCCAACAAGGCCAAAAAAAGTAAAAAAAAAAAAAAAAAAAAAAA
>VZSC01007512.1:439334-455919 GCA_013398225.1 Steatornis caripensis
GGGGGGGGGGGGGGGGGACGCAGAAATCCATGAGTCCCAAAGTCCCCCCATCGTGGGAAGGATTTTGCATTTCCTGCCAGTCAAAGGCTGTAGATAAAAAGTGAGTGACAGCGTAGGTTCTGTTCCTCATCGTCAGCCTGAAGCAACCACCTCCTGGGATAAGAGGATAAACTGATGCCCGATCCAGTTTTTCTGATTAAAGCTGCCAACAACTAACAGAGATCTGCACGCCTGCTCAAGGACCTGCAGCTCGTTTTGGATGAGCTGAGGCAAGGCCACCACGGGGTGACAACCTCCGGACACCACTGGCTGGCACAGGGTTCCCATCGGTCACGCCTGAGCAAGCACCAGATTAGGCTTTCAAACAAAAAAAAATCCCAAAGCACACCATCTCAAGGGCACAGAGTCACCACTCGAGACCCTGGGGTCTCAACTTAGTAACAGCAGAATAAATTTGGTCAAGAGCCAATTTTTAAAGAGGCATTTAAAACCAACCAACTTCACACGTTATCATCAGGGGATGCTTCATGGAAGCAGCACCTTTGCCAGCTCTGTGTCTCACCGACAGAAATGAGCTGCAAACCGTTCCGGAAACACACCCACCACAGTGACTCCTGACCCCCCAAAATGCTCTCTCAGAGGAGGAAGCGACAGCCTGGCTATTTATCATTGCTTCCTACCAGCGCTGGCTCAATGCCCCGAGCAGAATTAATTGGCCTCACTTGCAAGAGCGTACGTCCAACTGGATGGTGCTTCTCCGTCTCAGGAGAAACCATGAGCCCTTGTCCAAACCCTCCAGGACCATCAGGACTGGCTCACGCATCTCCAGACCTGGGGAACATATGGCTACAGCCAACAACCATGAAGGGAAAACACATCAAGTGACCCTTTTCCTTTGCTTTTCGCACAGACACAGCTTAAGCCTTCTCTGCCTCTGTGCAAACGCAGAGTACCCACCATGAAGAACAGAGGAACACACACTGGCCACTGGACAGACCAACACTAGTGGTGCAGCCATGGCATTGGCAAGGACCGTAGCAGGCACACTGCATCAGCATCCCATCAGCAGCCCTGCTGATTTAACGGGGCATTGGCCTGAGTAATTGATGCTCATGATGGGCAGGCAGAGGAGGGGGGATGCCCTCCTCCCCTGGACAGGAGGGAAGTTGGATGCTCCACGAATCCCAATCCCTGGCATCCAAAGGCCCCATCTGGGATACGGAGCAAACAGACCAAAAACGGTGCTTCCTCAGCATGACGGGTGCAGTGGGGCTGGGCATCCTCGTAGCACGAGCCCTAAGCCCCTGTCCACTCTCTCTGCTGCAGAGGTGCCTGGAGTTTTGCTGCAGGGTTCATGGAAAGCATTTGTCCTGGACAGGTGGGGACTCAGGGCACATTTACCTTTTTTGAAGGAATAAGCCCATAAAGAGAAAAGTACAACAAATCTCCAAGCGTTTAAACACATTTCCATAACTGTTTGCAATGATTCCCAGGTAGCAGCCTTCATTAAGCTGGAGCTGAGGCTGAGAGCACCAATTAGCAACAGAAAAAAAAAAAAAAAGGAATTAAACCACTGCAGTTATCCCCCAAACAAGGCGTACAGGCCCGGCCTAATCTTTTATGCCTGACTTTACTGGAAACGACAGAGGTTAATGTGCCAGGAAGGTGGAGCGCATGGTATTTGGGATGGGCAGCCAGCTTGGTCCCCCTGTGCAGCCGTTGCAGACCCAGGCCGGCCCACTGCACAGCACAGTTTGGCTGCTAGGGGAGCGGAGACGTAAAACGGAGCAGTTTATCCTCACATCCGCTGCCATAAAAGCAAGGAAAGAAAAGAAAAAGAAATCCTGGCAAAGCACCGGTGGACACCTCTCTGTTCATCACCCCCAGGGCAGCTGGAGGAGGAAGCACAGCTGTGAACTCCTGCCCAGCAGGTCTCAGCAGCCACTCACGCCCGTTTCAGAAGATGCTTCAGCTATTTTACATCAGATGGCAAATGAAAATGACTTTTTCCATTCATTCTGTATTTTGGCAAATTCTTTAGCTTTATGCTGTGCCAAACACTTCTACCAGTGGACCATGGTGGCATGGCCCTGCTGCATCCCCGCTGCTCAGCTCCCACCGTGGGAGCTGATTTCTAAAGCAGTAAAATATATCCAACTCCCCTTCCCACAGACTCAACCTGCTCAGCCTCCACGTAAACTTTGACAAGTTCAGCCTCAGACTGGCAGCAAAGACACTCACCAGTGCAAAATACAAACCAACAGAAAAGATCAAATAATCTATTTAGACGGTGGGTGTTACTAATTTTTTTTTTTTTTTGCAAGAGCCATGAGCACAGAGATCTTAACCATTCATTTATCCTGAGGGAAAAAAGTGGGAGAAGGGGAAATTAATGCTTTTTCATTATTTATCATGCTGCCAGTACTGAAACAAAGTCAGAGGAGTGCCATTAGATCTCGTTTGATCCAAATAAGTATCATTCTCAACCATTTCAAATCTACAGGGAGAAAACCCAAACCCCAGTCAAATCTTTCCACCATAATTCTAAAGGTAAATACATAAACAACAAAAGAAATCCTCTGCCTCTGCATATAAGACTTTGTCATCCAAGCTAGGCACAAAAGCTTTTTAAAAAAAGATGCTGTTATGGGGGATCCAGAACTGGACCAGAAAAAGCCAAGCTTGAAGATTCACATCATCAGCCCAACAGCATCACTCACAGTGAGTTAGAGACATTAAAAAATATATATATATAAAAGATTCCACATCAGGAACCAATTTACTTCTGCTGCTGCACAGAGCAATCATGCCCCAGGACCTGCAGCTAAACGGCTGGAGCTCACGTAACTGGAACAGCAAAGGAAGCAGCAGAGAACTTTAATGGCTTATGAAATTCAATTGAAATTGATGGTTGAAAAAGCGAAACATTCAACACCCTTCCAATTGAGTGTCGGCACACACACGTGCACGCGTACACAGACACGTACACGGACCAAAAAAGGTGGGAACTCATTTTCCGCACACTTACACGTCCGCGACACCCACAGGGCTCTAGGGAAGGAGGCGGCACCCTCCTACAGTAACTTAAACAATATATAAGTATTTTAACACCTCCAGACCTTTTTCCACTGGAACCTTTAATATAAAAATCCATCTTTCGTGAAAATGGCAATACATTATTACGACCTGTGCCGTCCACTTCTGTGAAAGATTAGAAGCCACATTCTGCATTTCATCTTCAGCTGGAGTGGGAACTCATAAACCATCCCCGCTATTTGAGAAGACTTTGAATAAACTGTTTGCAGCTGATGTACTTTTCCACCACGGATCTCTTTTGTTATGAAGCCTGTCTCTGATGAACAACAGAAAAATATTGTTGACAGGGGTGTACTTTTCCATCAATTCAAAAATATCATTTTGCAGAATACTTTCACAGCTCAGCAAAAGGTAGAAATAAAGACAATATTATGACTACACAAGAAAGAAAAATTCATTATAATTAGCTTGTAGTAGTTGTCTTGTTGGTTTTGGCTTGCTTAAACAAGGTTCTTTACTAGCTAGAGCCCTAATCTGACTGAGAAGGCCTCCAGGCAAAACTCGTGTTAATCAGAGATTAACCTGGGTAAAACATTCAGAATTTGGCCAAAACACTTTAAAACAATGCTTTTCTTCACAAGGCATCAACAAAAACCTCCAGTAACCTTAACATTACTACTTTTAAGTGTTTGCAGGCAAACAGTCAGTCGGGTGCTTTGGGACCCATCACCCTGACTCAGACGCAAGGCAGGAACTGTCCGGTCCTGGCAAGCATCAGCCCTGTTTATCGAGTGACTCAAGGCACACGGACACTGCTGCCTTCCAGAAGGACCAAAACACCAGTAACCACCGCACCGGAGCATCCAGGGCGCCACAACTGCCGCGCCCTGGGAGCAGACGAGACACAGTGTTCATGCGGGTGTTTCACAGAACCACAGCATAATTGAGCTCACTCCCGTGTGCTGTACCAGTTGATTCATGGGGAGGCTTTGATGTGCAAATTAATCATTATAACTTTTAATTGGGCTAATGTAAGCATCATATGTTGCTAATTACACAATGCAAGGGGAAAAAAAAATTGCAAATGAATTTAACTGCTTAATCTAATCAGGACAGCAAGTTGTGTTTTAATTACAAATTGTGGTGTAGCAGCAAAGCATCTGCTGCAATTCTACAACTCTGGTCCCAAAGCAAAGCCCCGCTGTGTCTCACTCACGTGCTCAGCGTCCAGCTCCGCACGCCATGGCTCCAGCACCCCCCAGGCAAATGCCAAGTCCATGGCACGGATCCAGGTGGCCACGGCCTTGGCTGGGGACAGCATGTGCATCCCTTTTGGGGGCAGTGGGATCGTGCCCTCTGCTCCTGGCTTGAAGAAATGCCCACCCTGAACAACTCTCCCCGGCAACTTCTTGCAACAAGGGCTCTTTCAGGACACCTTCGAGCTTGCGATGTTCAAACCTCACCGTTGGTAACCCCTCTTTTAATGTGAATGATCATTTCAACATGTGGAGGCAGAAATCTTTACAATCTTCCTCCAACTCAATGCCTGTCAATACACATAAGCAAGAATCAAGCAGTGCCTTTGGAGCCTGTTTCCTTTATGTCTTACAGTTAAGGGGAAAGGAAAAATAGGAAATGCAAGACAAAATAAAATGAGATTACAGAAAAAAAAAAAAATCACCACTCCCAGACTTTGTCATCTGAGGCAGTGCCTGGAGCAAGATTTTACAACAAAATTAAAATCCCCAAATACTGTGGGTCTTAACGGAGACACCGATATCGCCAAGCAGCTACAGCATGGTGATGCACCTGCATAATGCATCACCTTGATAATGTATTACCGTGAGATACGTGACGACGACAATGTTCATCGTCCGACTGTACCTGCTGCAAAGAAAAACATCCACTTGCCGATAACTCTGCTGGTAATTAACTAGAGAGTTTCAGGGAAGAAAGAATACCTCTGAAATGTTATGGCAGATGCATGGTATCTAAAAATCAAGGGCAATCTATTTTTTCTTATACTATTTTTTAATTTGATACAGCTTCTATTCCATATAAAAGGAGGGGGGAAAAAAAGCTCCACAGACTCTGAGCACATTAACGTGCTTTAGATTTTGCCCGTTATCCACACCGAAGCAAAAACCTGCAGTATTTTTGGGTTTTTTAAACACCAGGGGGCTGATTACTGTGAAATGATCTTAGGTTTCTCCCACTAAGTGGACAGATGGATTGCTACTTTTGCAACTTCTTTTTCACAGCGTTGAATTCGGTTGCTGGCAGGAGTCTCCGTTCCAGCGCTCCCCAGCATCGTTTCTCTCCTTGCACTTGCCATCTCGCTTCCCAGCCGGAGGCTGGGGTATGGCATAGGCTCTCTGCACAGCGCAGGGATGCACACGCTCTCTCCAAGCCGATGTCGGCACTGCCAGAGCCCTGCATCTCTCTCATGTCCATGCTGGGGGAGAGGGAACGGCACAGGCACACCGAAGCCCCACCCCTGGATTTTCATGCCGAGGGAGACGGCGGCAGCGCTACGGAGAGTAATGCCAGCAGCCCTAGCCAGACTAAAAATGAGATCTCTCCAACATCCCAGTAAACAAGCTTGAGTTTAAGGGGTTCTGAAAGGTGACAGGGAAACAAAAAGCATTGCTAGATGCAACCCATCTCCTTAACTATTTTTTAAAAGAGAAATTTTACAAAGTTGAAACTGAAACATTTACTGCCAAACTTCATCCCTGCCACCCTGACGAACTCAGCGAGCCCATTCGCAGTGGTAAGCAACTCACAAACGGTCATGAAAGTTTTGGGGCTCGGCCAGCAGCCATTGCACTCACAACCCATCATTCTCACAGGCAAAACGCAGCTGCTGGAGAGAAGAACTTGGAAGAAACTCCTCGGCCTGCAGGGAAGGGAACTGCTCATTCAGAAGGTGGCTTATAGGAACCCGTCCTCTGAGCAGACACTGCCCAACGTGCCTGCTGTTGGGCATCATCCTGCTGCGGCCCAGGAACCGCACCCCTTTAAGATGAGGACAAGGGACAGAAAGAGGAAACACTTAATTTGGTCCGAGGAAGTGAAAAACCCCATGAAAATCAAACTCCCAGCCCTAGGAATGACTAAGCACAGAGACAGGCAAAGCAGGCGCCAGGCTGGAGAAGGCAGCCGCACAGCACACATTCCCAGATCCGCGCTGGCTCTGAAGGTATGCCGTAAAGAAAAGCCTTTTCTTGGAGTGGGGAGGGGGGGTGCGAAATCCAAACCCAAACCTAAAAAAAAGGACCCAATTCTTTAGCAAGCCACACGAACCGCCTATGAGTGCTGTTTATAAGTGTCCCCATCTGCCCGTTATCTCCAGCTGATGCACAGATAGCAATACATGGGTCAATAATCGTTTATCTAGAGATATGTGTCAACTCACCTCTCGTCCGCTCTCAGACAAATCTTTTACAATAGCCACTTACTTTAACCCTGAATTATCTGCCTCTGCTCATCTTCAGGGAGAAGCAGCACAGCAGAGAAAGACGCAGGCAATTCCCTGTGATCTGAAAGCTCACTTTCTAAATCAAATCAATTTTTCTAACGTAATTTGCCTAATCTAAATCACTGACCCATGCATTTTCTCACAATCCTTTGACAAGAGCTGCACCAATTGAAGCAAAGCTAAAACACTTCAACCAGACCAATTCATAGAAGTCTTCAGAGGAATTCTTTCATCGTTGTAATTAATTCTTTAAGTACCACAGTGGGATGCTCTGAATTCAAACCCAGTCCAAGGAGTAATGATTATACTAATGGGAGAAGCTGCGCAGTAAATAAATGCAAGTGCCCTGCTGAAAGAGATCGTTTTCAATAGGAGACTGCCATTCAGGGAGATAACCGTGTTTTGGAGATAATAACTCAGATGATGAAGTCTCACAGACTGAAGCGTGATACAACCCAGACCCCGCACACCTAACCAGGCTGAGCATTTTGACAGACACCCACCAGAGCTGGGGCTGCTCCTGCGCTCAGCCCTTTGCTCACGATGGCCATGGTCCCACCGTGATCGCTGCCTCAGACATGGGTCCACGTGGCCAGCCGAAATACATGGCTGCAGAGCCCCTCTCCATCTAACCTTCAGCTAGAGCTGAGCATCAGCCACACATCAGGAGCAGCCGGGAAAGCTACAATTTATCAGCAGCTTTTTAAGCGCATTAGACCACGGGCACACGGGAGGGCTGAGGGGTTTTCAGCCATGACCAAAGTAAACTGCTCGTGTCAGATGGGGCTCGCTGCTGGGGTGTGCACAGCCTCACGGGGACTCTGCATCTTGCAGGCAGGGCCCTTAAGTGGGGTCTTTGGCCAGGGGACACAGTGAGCCTGACTGCTGATATACACTTGGGCTTGGCCATGAAAGGCGCCACCAGCCATGCGATGGCTAGCAGGGACTCCCATGCAGCAAGCAAGAAGGCATGGGGACAGGGAGCCTAGGGGAGATTGGGAAACCACCTAAAAGTTTGCTGGTTGGTGTAAGAACCAAAGCAATGACTTCCCTTTGACTTTCCCTTTTTGTTAATTGGCTAAATGCAATAAAGCCCTCTAATGTGTTGGGCTGCAATATGCTCAGAGAAAAGGAAGAAGGTATTTTAACTCTGGATAAGCAGGATGCTTCGGTAAGACATAGCTGAATCTGCACCCAGGAGCTGATACTCATCAAAGCCCAGGACTTAACAGCAGACATCAGTAATCTCACTACGACACCAACAGTGTTGCAAATATGGAGGATTTTGTGGTGAAATAAGGTGCACAACATGGACGTTTGGGTTTTAAAAGGGCACATCTGAAGAACAGCTCCTCAATGCAGTCCCTGAAAAGATGTCCCCAACCCCCATGGGCTGCCTGGCTCTGTCACACCAGGGAGGCGATGGGGTGGGCACCATGGGCTGGGCTCTGCTCCATAGGACAGCCTTTGATTGTAGCAATAAAGAATGTTAAGCCCATCTCTTCATTTCTGCTTAGGACTTCCCGTAATAGTTTTAACGGGCTGGTGCAAATCAAACTTGGCAAAAGAAACAAGTGTTAATTCAGCCCTGTCCTTCCCCACCCAAACAGACAGTGCTCAGCTGGGCGATGCCAACACTGGGGCAGCCCAAGAGAGCCCCGAGCTGCATCAAGGATGGGGGTCAGAGATACCAAGTATCTCAGCCACCAAAACAAGCCAAGGATAAGACATTGAGGAGGAGATGGAGCCCATGCAGTGCTTAGTGCACTATGGCCAACGGACTGGCCACACCACTTCAGAAGCCTCCCATCCAAGGTGAGCCTCACTCCTCAAAGAGCAGTAACAGCAAAACAACAATCAGCCGTCTTCAAAAACTAATCCCAGCGCCCAGCTTTACCCAACACCTCTGCTCTCCCTGCCAGCAGGGCTTTAGGCATGGGACTGCTGCCCCGGGGCTCGCGCGGGGAGGATGGGAGAGAATGGACCACGTCTTCAATGGTGCCCGCTCTCTTCTCTAAAGCCCTTTGAGATCTACAGATGGAAGAATGACAGATGCTTAATATTTGAAAAGGAAACAAAATGCCCAACTGCAATAAAATTCATGCTATCTTCTGTTTCTCTCTTGCTTGTTTCTCTTCTTTAATGGAGTTGAGCCTTTTTTGCACCAATACTCATGCTAATAACTTCCAGTGAGCTAGTCTGAAGTGAAATACAGGAAATGAGTAACTGAGCTGCATTTTTTAAAAAAAAAAAAAAAAGAGGAAACCTTTGTATATTAATTCTCGTAGCTGTCAGAGATGAGGATTTAATAATGTTAGTAACTAAGCTACTCCATTATTTTCAAACACCTTGGAGGAGAACATCTTAGTGGGAGATGAATTAGATAGTGCGACTGTAACTGCCTTCTGAGTATCTTCAGAGCATAATCTATGGCTCATCACCACATGCATTTCAAGTCCTTGCCCTTTATTCTCCAAATAACCTCCAACTGGAAATGTATTTACATGCCAGGCTTAGCTCCTTCTTTCGGAGCATTTACCACTCGCTGTTTAACCATTTGTCCCTGTTTTGCAGATTTGCCTGGGTTCGGTTTTGGACGGGCGATAAGGATGGAAAGTTGTGGATTCAGGTCATCCAATGAACGATGGAATGAAGCAGAGAAGAAAAAACGTAGGCGAAATACAGGAGAAGTCTAATGGGCTGTGAAACGCTCTGCCAAAGGAAGCGGCAGAAGTCCTGCTGCCTGCATCACTGAAAACCAGCCATGCTCAGGAACAGACTGTACTGAACAACCATCGGAGACGGGAAAGGCGGCTTATTCGCCAACTTCTCCAGCTCTGATTCCCATAATCTGGGGATGGCTGAGGCACGCTAGCCTTTGAGCCCGCCCTGACAGAGCTCTGCTACTTCCAGAGAGCTTTTACCATCCTCCCTAGATGCTTCCATTGCAACGTTTTAAAAGCCTGTTCCATCGCACGGTTCTGCATCGTGTCCTTTTTGCAGTCACTGGAAGACAATCAGACCCTCCGCATTTATCGGTCCCCTACCCCCGGCTCTCTAAGTGCCTTTGAAAACCACCAGTGACGTTTCAGCCTGCCGTAGCCCCGCGGAGTCAGGGACAGAGGCACCAAGGGCTGCCAGCTCTTGTCTCTCGCCACACCAGGTGCTCACACCAGCCAGGGACTTGCCCCACGCACACATCCAGACCAGCTCCTTCCAAAATTCATCTCAGACTTGCTCCTTTTTCAATCAAAAATCTGGGTACCAAAGACAGTCAGCAGCTACCGACTATTTGCAGAGTTTCTAATTACTGCTTGTTGCATAGAAACCTGCTCCATCTGCTCAAGGCTTCCTTTTTAGGGTGCACGGACTCTGTCTTTTTTTGGTGTAGATTTAATCCTTTTTTTTGAGCTGCAGCAAAAATGTTTGTGTCAAGAGCTGGAGCATCCATTAAGCAGCCCTCCTTCCCCCTCGTGGCAAAGGTCTTGCTGCTAAGCAAAAGCTGTGGCTAATTGACAACAACTCCTAAACTCAGATATAAAATAGTTGAGTCTGTCACTCACGCAAACAGCTGGCTTCGGCAGCCCAACTGCTAAATAATGTAAAACGGTTCATTTTTCTGACTAGGGGAAGATCCTTCATGAAAGGAATGAAAGTCTCTGGTGCTACAGAGCCATGCCCCGACCATTCCTGCATCTTAAAAATCTAACACTGCTCATAAAATTCATAAGTAACATAAACCCCGTTCCTTCTACTACTCTCCCGATCAGAAAAACTGGATTTAAATCACCTGGTGGCAGGTTTATTACAGGGCCCACAAGCAGATAAGGTCCTGCGCACCAGCCCTCTGCACTTAAGGGGAAATAAATCTCTGCTTTGCCATCTGTTTTTGAGATGTTCCCATACAAGCAAAACAAAAAAACCCAGAGATATCTGCACCTCTAATTTAATCTTCTGAAGGATTTTATTTCTTGGGTCATGAGGATGATATTTCCCCCCTCTCTGGCAGAAACGTTTTTCTTCCCCAGGTCCATTCCCCCGGAGCTCCCTCAGCAGGCGAACAAACTCTCCCAACACCGTATATTTAGGGCACATGTTACCCCTGTGCAAATAAATGGCCTCAGCATAGGGACAGCTGCTTGGCCGGAGGCACCATCTCCCACACAATCCAGGGGCTGGTCCCAGTGGGAACACCATCTTTGGAGCTTCTTGAGCGCCTTGGCTCGGCCAGAATAAGGATTTTGTCCCTGCTCCTCCATTTAGCCCTGGTTTGAACTGCATCAGTGGGGTTTTTCCAGCATTTCTTTCCATCTAGGGCAGCTTTGTGGCACTACCACTCACGTCAAGCTAGAGCTGCCTAACACGGGTTGTGTTACACCATCCTCTCTCTCCCCATAACCATACCCCTCTGGTCCCTGTGCAGTGTTTAACACGGTGCTCCGGAACAGGAGGACAGAACCATCCAACAGCAGAGGCGCAAGAACCCTCTCCCCATGATTTACCATCTTTGTCACTAGAAGCCCATTCTTCTGCTGTTGCAGGTCTCCTCGTCCACCGTGGGGGAAGCAATGGGGAAGAGCAGCTCTCGAGAGCCAGTTGGTACAGGCGCAGCAAGATGAGCATAGCCGGTTTACACGTGGTTTCCAATCAGTCTGCTCAGCAGACCACGGCCTCTTGGAAACCCCTCTGCTCCTGGCTATCCCCCATCTTCTCAAGATACCCTTTTGCTTCACCCCCTAGTACTACCAACATTAAAAAAAAAAAAAAAAAAAAACAGGAAAACCAGCCACTTAGCCACGGGATCAATGTTTTCATTATCAAAGCTTCAAGTTTGCCATTAACGTTAATGTTCTAAACTTTGGACTGCAAAGGCTAGACATGTTAAACAGTACCTGCTAGCTGTTCACAATACNTTAAAAATCAAATGCTACACTTCATCTTTCTCTCCTTGCCTGAAGTTGCAAGAGACAAGATCGGACGTAATCGCCACTTTTAAAATCATCTCCTATGACAGGCAAATTGATCAAGTGAGGAGGCTGGGCTGCTTTTGAACTTGAACAAACTGATTTTCCATGAAAGATGGTGTTTACATTGCCTCTCAATAGCCTGCTGAAATACGCATACACCTCCTGCCATTTCATCACCAAAATTTGAGAAGAAAGAGGGGTTTGGAAAAAAAAAAAAGAAAAGAGAAAAAAAAAGAAAGTGTGCTCAAACATGGAGCACATCATAAATTCATGAAGCTTTCTGAATGCTGTCAGAAACAAACACATTTATATAAATAAAGAAAAACTTATAGTGTGCTGCAAGAGAATCTTTGGATAGCGTGGAAGAAACGTTAACATTTACATTGCACCTGAGACTGAAGTCCATCGTGCAAGGTACTGCACAAACACTGAAGTCCTTCCACGTTGACTTTACCCACCACAGATGCTCCAAGCAGCGCTCGCATTACTTCCCATTGCAGCACTCTACATCACGGAGGGAAATGGAAATACCCAGGGAAAGCCAGACACCGATCAATACCCACCCAGCCCTGTAAGTTATCTCAGAGGGCCTCTTTGCCTGTAATTTCTGCCTGCCCATCCTCACGTGGGAACAGCTCCCTCTGAAAGGCCAGCTGGGAAACTCCCAACAGCGTGAAACTGAAGCATCTTCCATGACATCTAGAGCACCACATGGTAACTCACGCTCCCCAGCCTCCGCGGCACTCAGTGCGAGAGGGTTTGACAGCCATAGCCGGGAAAGCACCTCCGACACCAGCTCGTGCCAGCACATCAGCTGAGCCACTCTCAGGGGTGAGTGCTACTGCTATGACAACAAATCATCACCGCTTGTCATTAACAAACATCAGTTGTATTTAGGCATGGGGAGAAAGGGGAAATCAAGTTCAGAGGATTGTTGAGCTGACAGCATTTATTTCAGCAGGATGGCTTCTCTTTCAGTGGGATGTTTATTAAGCCCAGAAAATTGTCATTTTGCTTGCTTCCTGCATGACGTAGGAGATTGCCACCTCCCCTTTGCTCCCCGGTCGCACGTCTGAGACAGGACAGGTTTGCAGCCGCCTGCATGAGCGAGACACGTTGCTCAGTGAAGCCGCCTCTCCATCACAGCAAAACTCCTGCTTCACATCAGCCTCAGCCGCTCAGGTTGGGAAGAGCAGCACCACGAGCTGCGACAACCCAGCGCTACGAGGAACGATACCCTTTGTTTCCTCCACCTTTCAGCAAAGGGCCCCTCCTGGGACAGCAGCTAGCACAGGTCTCCCGAGATCCTCACTTCAAAGCACATTTCTGAGGAGCAACAGAGACGGGCAGGAGGACCCTGGCTCATTGTGGGGTCATCAGGGTGGAAATCTCCATCCCATAGGCACAAATGGCAAAATATAGCCTAAAACGCTTCGTAGCCCAAATCCCTGCTGTGCTCCATGGTGCACAGACTCCTCTCTCCAGGCTCTTTTAAACAAGGGAGTCCTTGCCCAGAGACGCTGTGCACATCAGACATCTGCCTGGGCTCAGGATGTGACCAAGTCCATGATGGCAAACCCATCACAGCAATTAAATAAATGGATGCTGCCTCTGGCTCAGGAATGCATCCCTGATCCAAAAATCCTTCCCGAGACACAAACCGTGTCCCTGTCTCAGCGACCCTCTGCTCTGACATCCTACAGCTGCTCCTGGGCTTGCACCTTCCTCGCCACGCTAGCTGCTTTAAACACAGAGATAATAGGGCTTGGAGTGAGAGTCTTGGAGCGTCTATCGTTCCCAGTAATAAAATACAGCAAATTAATTGCACTTTATTGATTTCTTTTTTTTAATGTAACTATTTTGGCATTCAAACCTCAAGAGACTCTACTGATCAGCCAAAGAGTCAGGTGTCAGCGAACGGAGCTTTGCGACCCAGCCTGACAAATTGAAGAAAATAATCAAAAAAACTAAAACAGTGAGTGACGTGGACTTCCCCGTTTCAAATATACAAAGGAGGCTGCAGCATCGGTGACAGGATATTTCTGAAGTGAAACATGCTGCGCAGGGCAAGTCACACAGTTGCCTCCTGCATTCCCAGAGAGCCCAGCGCCGATGCGTAAATCCAGAGCAGCTTCACTGTCTTCAGAGGAGCTGCTCTAGATTTAACACCGATGGGAAGTAAAATCAGAATATGTGAAATACATCGCTCGAATGGATGCTGGAGCAATAATAATTTCAGATTTCTCCCCCCACCCCGCTGTCCTCTAAATCACATCAGTTTGGACGGTCATTGCGTAAAATGTTACGATCCGCACTAATGTGGGGAAAATAACCTGCTTTTCAACAGTCTGTACCATCACATTCAGCAAATCTATTGTACAGTAGATAATACAGGTCTTTCATTTTTGTTCCTGAAGAGCATCTGCATAAAAAGTGCCTCCATATTATGTAGAGTGATACAGGGACACACAATAAAATAAGCATAATGTCTCTCCACCCACACCTCCCTGAAGCCAGAGTCTGAAAGGAATTCACGGGTCCGTCCTCACACACAAATCAGAACAGCCCAAGCGCGTTTTACAGGGCCTGATGTAGCCGGTTTGTTCGATAAGCTTTGCACGCCCTGTCGCCGCGCTGCATACCCCCCGCTGTCAGCGGCCAGCCCTGCGTTTCCACGACCGCTGCGGGGTGCACGGCGCTGCCCGCACGCAAGGCAGGGGAGTGAGCCGGTGAGATAGCATCAGGAAAACAAAATACTCAGGTAATTCATCCAGGTCACTCACAGGATACCGATTCATATAACCTCGGAGACAGCTCTGCTGCCGCCAGCGAGGAAGGCGGCCAAAAACCCTGCCTAGATGCCAGCAACAAACAGGGGCCTGCTGCCAGCAAGATACATCCTCGAGCTCGGCATGAGCGGTCTTCGGCTGCCAAACACACACGCACACCCTCTGCTCGCAGCCGCACGCACGCCAGCAGCTGGGCCGCCAGAGACTCAGGGACAGGAGAGTGATCTCTTAATTGGACCTTCACAAAGCTATTTAGAGGACCCGCCTGACAGGCAAACAAATGCCACCCGCTTTGAAGATGCTGGAGGAGCCCAGCCCGGCACACCTCTGGTCCCCGAAACGCAGCCTGCCCAGAGCCGGCCCTGGCAAGTGGGAAGGCAGCGAAGGCAAATAAATAGAGAAAAATGGCAAGCGCCCAACACGACCGTCTGTGTGAGCTGGGAGCTTTGCAGAGACGGCAGCACGCAGCATGACTCATGCAGGTGTCTCTCCCGTCCGCAACAACCCAAACCAAGATGTGGTTCGTTAACCCCTATAATCCAGAGGAGGAAGGCGGCTTGGAGCACCACGAGCCGCAGCAAGGTCAGCAAAGCCCCGGAGGGAGGCGTTCCCGGGCACCGCCACCACTCGCCTCTTTCGGAAGAGGTTTCCCCAGGTCCCAAACGCCCTCTCCACGCACAGATGTTGCTGCGGTCCATGCCAGGGGTGCGACAGGGCAGGGGCAGCGCTCCGCTACGAAAGCAAAGGGATGCTACAGCCCAGAGAGGAGAGAGAGGCGCAGGCTGGGGACGGATTCATTATTCACAGCTCGAGCTGAAAGCGCACTGCGAGTTTCTAACGCGCACATGGTGGAATTTGGAAAGCAGGGGAGAGGGATGGATACGGCGGTAGGTTTGCAGCCGCAAACTGTTTCAAAGTGGTTTTCCATATGTTTAAGCACCCAGAGCGCTGGAAGAATTACACCCACAGCCCAGTCTCACCATGGTAGCTACCCACACAGGAGGGGATGGGAGGGGGGAATATCAGAGGAAAGATTATCACTAATGTGTCAAAGCAATTAAAAAAACCCAGAAAACCTGCTCCTTTGCTGCTCTTAACTCTCTCCGCAAATAAAAGGAGAGCTTCACAGAGTGCAGGGCATCATGCTGGCAACAGAAAGCCATCGCTCCGCCGGGGCAGTGCTGGCCCGCAGGCAGCTCATGCTCTGCGTCCCATGCTCAGCGCCCCGCTCCCCGTACCCCACTGTGCCCTGTACCCCGCTCCCCGTGTCCTGCTCGGAAGGATTTCCAAGTGCCCCCGTGCTTGCAGACACCCTGGGGGAAGGAGGGAGCTGAAGGGCACAGGCAAGCAGTGCTTTTTAGGGTAAGCAGAGCAAGGACCCCCTTCTGCCCACCGTGCGTGTGTGTCCCCAAGGCTGACGCCTCCTTCCTTGCAAATTGTTCCTGCTGTCCCTGTAGGGACCTTTCCTGAAACGCTTCCCTACGACAACACGTTCCCTGTGCCCTCCCCAGGAATGACAGCTACCGCTATTACCCGCCCACAGATCACTCCTTTTTCACCTGAATTCCTTGCATTTTGGCATAGTTCTAAAGCCCCAATGAAGTTTCCCCAGCAGCCCAGGCTCCACGCTACCGCCGAACGCGAGCACCGTCCTGAGCAGCAGTAAAGGCAAACGAATTGCTGAGCAACTTCAGCGCTGATGCACCTTAATTAATTTCCTTTTAACAACCCCTATTTATTAAGAACAACATCTGCCAGGGAGCTCACACGAGCAAGCAGAGGAAAAGGCGCCCAGAGAGAAGTCCTGCAAAAGACTTTCCCAGGGGCCGCGCTTCAGCCTCCCAGCCTGGGGTGAGCCTTTCCTGGGCAAGCACCCGCCACCGGGACCCAAACGGCTGCTCCCGAGTTCAGCTGGGGTGGGGGGAAGAGAAATAAGGAAAAGAAAAAAGGCAGCGATGCTCCAAGCCGCGCTCTCCCAAGCCCCAGGCGCGCTGCCCGGCAGCGGCCCGCAATTAACAAATCCCACCTTAGCTCACCTACGGGCCTGATCCTGCTCCCTGCCAGCCGATGGCAAACCCCTCTCCTTAAAATTAAGCACGGGAAAGGCGGCACGGGCATTATTTTACCGAGAAGATTGAACATTAAACTCCTGCGCATCCTTCCCCTCGCACCCCGCCGAGGCCAGCCGGGGGTGGCGAGAGGCAGCGGGGGGGTCGGGAGCCCCGCGGGAAGCCCCAAACCGTGCGACCCTTCCCGGCCCCTGGCGCTCCGGGAAGCCCAAACTTTTCCTTCCCTCCACCCCCCCCCCCCCC
>VZSC01007512.1:457264-499263 GCA_013398225.1 Steatornis caripensis
ACTGGAGCGGGGCCAGCGAGAAGGGGGGGGGTACAGGAGCCCCGCGTGCCCCTCTCCGCACGACCCCCCCCTTGTTGGCGGCGCGGAGAAGTTTCTCGCTGCCCGTGGGCTGGGGCCCGGGGCCGGGCCGGCACCCCCGGGCGGACGGTGGTGGCGGTGGGGGGGGTGTTCCCTGGGCGGCCGCGGAGAGCGCCGGAAGAGCACGGCTCCCCCCTCGTGGCCGCCGCCGTCAGTGCGCGGGGGCGGGCAGAGGTGGGCGCGGGGCTTTGCGCGGGGCGGCCGTAACGGTGTGCGGGGAGGCAGCCCGCGGGGCGCGCGAGGGGGCGCGCGGACGGCTGCGCGCAGGAACGCGGACGGGGGTTTGCAGAGGGGCCCCGGAGAGGCGTGCGGCGACCGCGCGTGGGCGCGCCGCGAGCGTTGCACGCGCAGCACCCCCGCCCGGCCCGGGCGCAGGTGAGCTGCGTTCCCCCCGGCCGGCGCGGAGTGCGGTAAGCGGCGCTTTGATTCCAAAGCCGAGTGCTGCCTGTCTGCTGCGGGCCTCTACCCTTAAATCCAACAATAACCCGCTGCTGGAACCAGTGATTCGCTGGAAGTAAACTCAGCCCTTCAAGAGCTGGGAATTGTTACAGTGATCGCAATAAAAACAGCGGGGTAGGAAAAGAAAAGGAGAGGGAAAACTAAAAACCCATCCCCTTGGGTTCTTCTGCAGTTTTGCAAACATGTCTCTGAGTTCATTTTTTTCCCCCTCCCTGCATAAACAAGCTTTTGTGTAGTACTTGCTGTAATCTTGTTTGCCTCTATAACCACTCCTATGAATGTCATAAAAAATTTAAGTCTAATATTTTACCACTCCACACAAACAGAAATGTGAATAAATGCTTCCATGTAGGGAATTGTTGTACGGTGGCATGAGAGGCAGGCACGCAGAAATCGAACTGGGGCTGGAGGAACTGGGCCCACACAGGTGGGGGGGGGGGCGTGGGCAAGAGAACCCAAAGATTTTGTTTCCTCAGAGAAGGTAAAACTAATGAAAAAATTAAAAAAGCTGCAGTAAGGAAGATCATCATGCTGTCTGCTTTTGGTGCTTGATAGAACAAAATAGAACGTGAACATTTAGCTGGCAGCAGAACCTTGGTGATCCAAAATAAGTCAATCAGCTACTTCAGGCATGCCCGTTTCTTTCCTGGGGAGCGCGGGGGGAACGCTGGGTTTGCTGCGGGCGGGCAGGTGGAGGTCACGCGCTGCCCCCACCCGCCGCACGTCACGGTGGGGCTCATGCCACCGTCAGAGGGGTGCGCAAAGGCGAAGCGCACCCCAAGGGGCGCACACAGGACGTGGCAGAGGGCATCACAAAGCCGGCCACGAGCTTTGCCCTGCGGCATGGTTGCATGCGCGGTTGCATGCGTGGCTGCACGCCCGGGGCCAGTGGCGCTGGGAGGGTGGTGGCTACGGGCACCAGGCCTGCGTGCGGGGCGCAGGTTGCTACACAGCAGCTCTCCTGTGCGCCTCAAAACCAGAGACAACCCGCAACTGGCGTGCGCTGGACCAGCGCCTTCTCCTGCGCCTGCCAGCGCTGCACACAGCTCAGGGCCCCCGCCACAGCCGCACCTTTATGGCAGCGCTACGAGGAAGGGCAGCATTTAGACATTATTCCAGCATCACTGCACAGTTTTAATTTTAAAATCAACGCTTGAAAGAAAACCCGGTGAGAAACTTTGCAGACTGGAAAAGTGCTGACAAGGAATCCATCCTGCTTACATAGATCCCAGGTACGTTGGCCGAAAGGTGCTCAGCCCTGATCCTGTTAGGGGACTAGTTTGGTTAATACCTTTCCAAACTCACGCTGAAGATGAATGCTAAAGCTGTACTGATTCATCCCGTGCCTCTCTGTCAGCCGAACAAAGAAGTATGATCTCCTCCCTCCTCTACAAAATGCTCTAATGCATTTATTGTCTTTTAATGAAGGGTAATATTCAGGTTAAAGTGAAGTGGAAAAGATGTGTTAGGTGACGCCTACGGCTTGTGAGATGGTTGCTCTGGCATTGCCCTGCCTCCTCTTCCCCCCTTAGCTCGTTTGTGTTGCAAGGAACACACTGTAACAAAATAAAATACAAACAATAATAAACTCTTTCGAAGGTTTTGTCACTGAACACTAGGGACCGTGTACAAATAAACGGGTGAAAACAGAAGTCATAACAGAGAAAGGGCATCAGAATTAGAGGTTTTCCAGCACAGAAAGCACCTTGCAGGGTGAGCCCGCGGCAGAGGAGTTGGAGATTGCTGCAGGCGTTTCCGTGTCGGGGAGCAAACCCCCTGGAGATTCCAGCTGATCGCTAACCATAAGGGCAACGGGGATTTATTTCCTTCACCGAGTTTAAAAGAGGAGACGTGAGAAAACAGAAGGGGATTATTGGGGAACACAAAAAGCGTAGGGAAGAATTGCGGGTGAATCAACAAAATAAATAGCTACAGCTGATGAAGCGCAGCTTCCTCGTCAAAGCAACAGGACAAGAAATGCTCATTGGCTGAGTTTGCACGATTCGTTGGAGCTTCTGGTTTCTGTATCAGCCGCTGAGCCGTTTCCAAGCTCCTTAGCCGGCTTACAGCGTGGCTTGTCTTTTCCTATCTTCTTCTGGTGCGAGAGCAGCAAAAGCTAAGCGAGGAGATGCCGCCGAGACAGCCGAGCCGCCCAGAGCCTGTTGATGCCATAATCTGGGTCTCCCATATGCAATCCTCAAAATAATTCTTTTCCCAAATGAGATTGTCTTTTAAGTTATTCTGGTAGGATGTTGCTACGCTTTCTTTGTGCCGGCATGGTTTTTGCATGCAGAGGTAACCTGCATTATGAAAGACCTGAAAGCCTTTGCAGCATTAAGGAAAGCTGTTGGGTTTTTACATCACTCAAATGTCAAAAGACTGAAAGTTTCGGGAGCGCCCCTAGGTAAAACAGTAAAGATGAGAATTGTAAAGCTGTCTTGGCATATTAGGACGCAAAAGCCCATCTGGGAGATAAGGAGAGGTAAGGATAGAGGCCAGATCCTCAGCTGTGTTTAGGCACTTCGCTCCTGGAGGGCCCAGGAGGTACCCCCCGGGGCTCTGTACAGCACACAGGGGATTCCAGAAATGCCATTGCTCGGACTAAATTTGACTCGCGTGGTCACCACCACTAAAAGCAGGTTCACAAAGAAACCCCTCTCTGGGAAGGCTGGGGGTCCCTCCCTCTCGCTGCCGGGCAGCAGGGCCCCCCCAACCTGCCTCATCTTGCCCGAACGCCCATCCCAGCGGCGCTGCCACCAGGCTGCGGTGAAACCCTTGGGTGACCCCGGCTCCAGGCTGGAGAGCCTGGCTGGCCAGAGGGTGGTCGCTGCTGCTGCTCCCCTGCGTTTGGACTTGAGAGCAGGGGAGGGAGGATCTGCGGCAAAGGGTCTGCAAAGTTACCATCAGAATTGGAGCAATATCCGGTAAGGGGGCCTGGAGTTCAATATTTTCTTATCCCAGCTTTTCCTCTGCCAGTGTTTACAGTGGGAAAGAATTACATTCAATGACCATTTGAGGTGTGTTACCGTATTTGAAAGCTCCCCCTCGCCTTTACCGCTTTTTACCCTTGTGGCCAAGCTCATTAGATCAGCATTTGTAATAAAAGCCTGCCAGATCTAAAAACAGTTAGGTGATTGGAAAAAAAAAAACCCAGGTCCTAAACCTGCTGTTTCGGGGATCACTAAAGTAGCTTGTGACTCCAGGTCAAACCCAGCACACAGTTTTGGCTGCGGGAAGAAAATGGTAACATCTGAATATTTTTTGTGCTTTTGAACAGAAATATTTTGATTTTGTATGTTGAGCAGCCTTTGGAAATCGACTTTAGTTATTTATTTAAAGTACAAAGGAGGAGATTATGGGAAAGCAAAACGCTTTCTTCCCAGCTGGAGGAGTCATGTCCCGCAGTACGCTGTGAAATCAGAGGGGCTGCGTTCCTCAAGGCTCAGATGCCTCTAAAACAAGGAAATCTGGAACGAAGCAGCGAACAAGGTCCCCTCTGCTGCACGGGGAGCGTCGGCACCATGACCGGCGGTAAGGTCCCCTGGAAGGTGATGAGCCCGTGCACCCAGGGGACTGCCCTGACAGACAGGGCAAGATCGGGAAGAAATTGCTGTTTTAGCTGGTGGGTTTGCTGCTACTGAAAGGCCCCAGCCACTGCCCAATGGGTGGGAAGAGGCTTTGACAGGACCGAGGTGAAAGTTGCTCCTGTTTTAGCATTTCCTCCTGTAAGTGATCAGAGCTTGCGACCAAATGAGAGCGCCTTATCCTATAGCTCGTGTGAGGTTTGAGATTTAACTCTGGGAGAGGAACCTCAGCCATGAAGAGAAGCAAAACTCAGTCCCCGTGGCTGTCCCCGTGGCCGCGCAGACATCGCAGCAAGACGTGCGGCACAGTCGGGCTCCAGCGCCCTGCGAGAGCCCAGCACCGCGTTACTCAGCGCAGGGATCCGGGTGGAAACATGAAATTCTGTCACCAGCCTGCTGAGCCTTGGCTATTAACCAGCACCAACTGGAAGCTGCAAATCAGTCGGCTCGTTTCCTTGCAAGTAGCTGCCCGAGTGCTGCGTGCGGAGAGCGGGCAGCCAGAAACTCTGCCAGTGGTGCCATCCGGCCCCCTTAGAAAGCCTCGTTCATTTAGAGCATCATTAAGGCACGCTGTCCCGCCAGACCACTTCTGCCGACTGCTTGCTTGCAAGTTGCAAGGAAGAGCATTAGCTCCAGGTCAGAGAAAGCCTAGATTTTGCAAAAATATAATTGCATCCATTTTGCAATGTTGGGAAACACTGGGATAATGAATCCTCGGTCTGTGGGACTGAGGCTGGTACGTCGCTGGTGGCTGCTTACATGGAAGTTACTGCCAGCAGCCCGGCCTTGGAATGTTACGCCCTGCACCTGCCCCGTAGGTTGTTATACTTCGCCGAGGCCAGAGGAGCAGAGAAATCATGGCACTCCCCGTTTAACAGATAGAGAAGTGCATCAGCACTGCTATTTAAGGCTACTTTGAAGAAACCCAAGCCCCGTGGGCTACCTTNGGCGCCCTGCAAGAGCCCAGCACCGCGTTACTCAGCGCAGGGATCCAGGTGGAAACATGAAATGCTGTCACCAGCCTGCTGAGCCTTGGCTATTAACCAGCACCAACTGGAAGCTGCAAATCAGTCAGCTCGTTTCCTTGCAAGTAGCTGCCCGAGTGCTGCGTGCGGAGAGCGGGCAGCCAGAAACTCTGCCAGTGGTGCCATCCGGCCCCCTTAGAAAGCCTCGTTCATTTAGAGCATCATTAAGGCACGCTGTCCCGCCAGACCACTTCTGCCGACTGCTTGCTTGCAAGTTGCAAGGAAGAGCATTAGCTCCAGGTCAGAGAAAGCCTAGATTTTGCAAAAATATAATTGCATCCATTTTGCAATGTTGGGAAACACTGGGATGATGAATCCTCGGTCTGTGGGACTGAGGCTGGTACGTCGCTGGTGGCTGCTTACATGGAAGTTACTGCCAGCAGCCCGGCCTTGGAATGTTACGCCCTGCACCTGCCCCGTAGGTTGTTATACTTCGCCGAGGCCAGAGGAGCAGAGAAATCATGGCACTCCCCGTTTAACAGATAGAGAAGTGCATCAGCACTGCTATTTAAGGCTACTTTGAAGAAACCCAAGCCCCGTGGGCTACCTTCCCCTTCTATTGGAACTTCAAGACCTGCCCCACGGTTTGCAGCATGGCGCCCCTGAAACGCAAAATGGGGTTCTCTGGGGATCTGCTCCTCGCTGGTCCCTGGCATCAGCTGCAGAGGGAGAGACCAAAGGGCCAGGTCACGGAGAAGGAGCCGCTGTTTGCCTGGCAGCGTGGGGCCGGCGTGAGTCACGGAGCTGAGTGATTCACCCAGCACCGCGCAGGAAACCTGTGAGCAAGGCAGGAACTGAATCAGGGTTTGGGGTTGGGTTTTTTTTTGCTTTTAATCATCATCTCCCTCATTATCCTTAAAGGCTCTTCCCAGAGGTGGAGGGGGCTTTTCTTGCCAGAAGGGAGCGTGTTAATCACTCCCAAGAGGAAAAGGGCAGAGCAGTGGGAACTGCGCTGCGCCGCTGCAGCCAAGCACCTGCGGAGACTAAAAGGTGGTGAATTGCCATAATTTCTGTTCCCTCCTTTACCTGCCTTTAATTGAATTGGTTTAAGACAGGTCTGAGCAGGAGACTAACTGATTTCTCTGTGTAATTTAAAACACCTGTATGCAGGGGCGGGTAGGTGGGATGGGGGATGCTTGGCAAAACCCACATGCATGTGCTGGGCTGAAACGCCCTGCGCCTGGCAGCTGCGAGCAACCAGCCCAGACCTCCTGCCTGGCCAGCACCACCAGCGACCCCGGCCCTGCACCACCAGCATGAGCCACCTGCAAAGGACGTGGCGCTTGGGCACCCGGTCCCCAGCCCCATCGCAAGGTCTCTCTTCCTCTGGTCGAGGAAGCGCGGGAGAGGGCGAAGGCAGGATTAGACCCAGAGATGGCAAGGACAGGGCTTTGCTGCTGTGGCTCTGCGAGCTCAGAGGGCTGGGGAGGGAGCACAGGAGGGTTTCCAGTGTGGCTGAGTCTGTGCTGGGGGGCAGAAAGGCACTGGGGGGAGCGGGACCACGGTTGATCCCGCACCGCAGGTAGCGGGGAGCACAAAAGGGCCGGGGGACACACGTTCGTCCTCCCTCATGCTCCAGCCAGAAAGGCTCAAAGGATGGCACGTGAAACACCCCCCCTCCACCAAGCCAAGCTCACACAGTCACGGGGGGCTCACAGGAGCCTGGGAACTGCTCAGCCCCGGGGAAAAACAGACACTGCTGTGCAAGGACAGGCTTGTACAGAAGCCTACCGCTGCTGAAGGATTTTGCTTGGTTGCTGCCCCTAGCCTGGGACCAGCTTGGCACAAAGGCAGCCCGCAGCCCTCCCTTCCAGCACAAAAGCACCAAGTCGGTGTTCAGATGCTGCGAGCGCAGGAGCAAGAGTCTCCACAAGCCAGCGTGACACGCCAGAGCAGGAAGGCCGAAAAACGAAGTGGAATGAGTTAATCTCGGATGACACCAGATACTCCATCCCTGATCTCTGCGCACAAGGAAGGAGATTTTCAAGGCACTGACAAAGTTCCCCAGAAGAACAGCGCTGGGGTTTGGATACGTTGGTCAGAGGAAGGGTCAGGTTAGGGGAAAGGCCAGAGCCGGTTCCCACTTCCATCAGAAATTTCACCACTGACCTCAGGAGAAGCCAGGCTAGGCCCCACCTCCGTACTTCGCACCTCGGAGGGGGACAGATTGTTGGGGGCAGACATGCAAACCTTTGAAAAGAACAACTTCCATTACACCCTTACTAGGGGCAAATTGTTATCCCAACCGCAAACCGCTGCATACAGCGGCTCGGCACGCAGGCGCTGGACGTGGCTCCCTTCACCGGGCGCGCAGGCAGCAGCACAGCGTGTGCTGGCAGCAATTTGCAACACGCTTCTTCAGGCGGTGGACGCTTTTCTAAGCACGTGATCTGCTTCTCGCAAGCCAACTTAATGGCTTTAGGAAAACAACAGGAGCCCAAGGCCTCTTGGAAATTCGTATCATAAAGCATCCTTTGATTATTCTTTCTTTTTTCCTAATAGCCAGTCATAAAAAACATTCTTTAAGGAAATAATTGTGCACGAAGAAAATCAGTCGTACGTCATGTAGATGCTGTTATTTGCATAATTACGACGAACCTGATTTTATCTCCTAGCTTTGTCACAATAAAGAGATACGATCTCGTACCGTGTTTCGGTTGCATCATTTGCTGATGCCTTTGAACAAAGCACCCAGCCCTGTCCCTCTGTTGAACCCGGGGCCAGTGGCTGGTCCATCAGCTGGCTTTCACTTACCCCTCAGGACCGTGGCCGGGTTGCAAAGCCAAGACCTGATTCGGCCCTCTCTGAGGAACCTTCCACGCTCCTCCCAGCAGCCACCAAACCCTAGATCGCAGGGACGCCTCGGCTCTCCTGCTCAGAGCTGTGGTACCTGGAAACATTATGGAGAGGAGATCTTTAAGGTTAATATTTTCGGGTCCATCCACACCCACAAAGGCAGCGTGGGCCTGAGCAGAGATGCCGGTGCCGGTGCCATTCAGGCTTCCTCCAAACTCAGCCTGGGCACCCGCCCCTGCTTTGAGTTTTCCCTGCAAAGCAAAGCAGTGATGCTTAAAAGCTGGGGGGACATCACACGCTGCTGCAGGGCACAGGGCAAACCCTGTGGGCACGGGGCCAGGAGGAACACAGCCGTACCTGGAGTGGCCACCCTGGGAGCAGGATGAGGAGCTCAGCCCCTGACACCATGTACCATTGCGGTCAGCCGACGCTCCTGCATTCCTCAAGCATTCAAGGCTTGGTGTTCCACAGAAAACAAAACCAACCCAAAAAATCGAGCATTTTCCATGGAGGTCACAGCTGGGAAAGTTCTCGGGTAACTCCGTCACCAAAGAGTTGCTGAAAGCAGGAGGCAACAAAGCTAGGTGCCTGCCGGCTCATTAAAATAGTCTTTGTGCTCCAGAAATGCATATAAAAGACACACGCAGGATCTATCATTCTTACAGATTTCTTCTCTTATGTTTGCTCATTCTCAGCCAAACTAAGAAACGCCTGAAGCCATCAAAGGGCCTGTTTCAAAGGCAGCCTGGAGACAGAAAGGGAGCAAGCCGGCGCTTGGAAAGCCTCGCTAATCAAGGGAGGGGGAGCCGCCTGCTTTCCTCCCTCCCCAAGCGCAGCTCGCGCTTTGGCTTTGAAGACCTGTCATCTGTGACGCTGCTTTGCTTCAACATTTATACAGAGAAATTTTTGCCTAGAATGTATCTATTTTTTTTTAAACCCATCCGCCCACCCTTCACCTCGCAGCACAGCTCTGGGCTCTCCGAGCAGGAGCGTTTGAGAGCCTACAATAAAACACAGGGGAGGGGGCCCGGGTGCCAGGACCCCATCCCAGCCCCAGGCCATCATCTGTGTAAACAAAGGGGGTTTCCACAGGGCAAGTGCCAAGCAGCCTGTATGGAACCTGGAATCTTTAGAAATTCAGGCCTATCTAATGAAAGGAAAGACTTTTGCTCCCAGGAGCACTACAAAAATTAATGTACGTTATGACTGTAACTACTGGAATCGAATGCAAAGCCATGTGTCACGCAGCCCTTTTGCAATTTCAGCAGCTTATTGCAAGCCTGTTTACATCTGTCCCTGCCTGATTTAAGCCCAGCAAGAATATAACTAATATAAAGCAAAGTGAATTAGGAGCAAAGATGCTCTTAATGCGACTTGTCCGAGCGCAGCCTTCTCCTGGCACCGGGTCCTGCTGCCGTCTGGAGAGGCAGAGCCCAGCAGGTACCAGGGGGAGGCCCAAAGGCCCAAACTCAGACACAGCCCAGCGCCAGGAGCTGTTCCTTTTTGCCCAGCGTCACCTGTGCCACGCAGGCAGGGGCCATCCCATCACACCCCTGCATCCCTCCAGCCCAAAGCCCCTGGGGCACTCCTGGTCAAGGCACAGGGAGGGGATTGGAAAAAACCATCAGGATGCAGCTGAAGTAAAACCAAGCTTCTGCAGCCGCCCCACATGCGGATGTTAACTCCGCATGTGTTCATTAAGCCGAACAATGCCTTTGGATGATATTTGAAGAGCTGATGTAGCTGCCTGTGGCCTGAAAGGCAGAGGTGTGAATTTGCTCCCGTTCTGTGCTGTCGGCATCTTTAATCTCAACCCGCACAGTGGGCTGAGCACCAACACCATCCGCATCCCGGCTGGCAAACACAACTAATTAGAGACGCATCAAAGGAGGTTTGCGGAGCAAAAATCATCTGCGGGGGCACTGTCTGCGGAGGGGGATTTGTCTTTCAGGTAGGACAAGGCACTCCTCTTCCCTTTCCTACGTGGAACAAGGTCCCTGGCTGAAGTATTAAGAGATTTCATTAACAGATCGCCACACTCATCTGTCTGTCAGGGATGGCTGGGGTAGACAACATTCTGCATGTAAGCAGCAGGGATTTGGGCTGGCACACAGCTTCATCAGCCCACTGTGCTTACCCTTGCAGCAATGCTTTAAGAATTACTTCCAGGTAGTTGTAGTCTCTGGGTTGGTTTAATATTTTATTGCATTTAATAGTTTTATTGTGTTTTCATTGATCAGATGCAAGACGAGGTCCCAGAGAAATCAAAGTCCGGGGCTGACTCCTGTTAATGCCGCCACTTAAGTCTGTTAAGGAGCCACAACGGTGCTGCTCGTGCCTGCGCTTAGATGTGATGCACATGATGTGCAGGAGGAATTAATAATACCAGGTAATGCCTCCTGCCTGTATTAGCTTCTGGGAGAGGTTGCAGCAAATACTCTGGACCACACGAGCCAAGAGCTTCTGCTAAGCAGCTATTAAACAGGAGCAGATCTGAGAACTGCGTGGCAAAAGGGAAGTCAGGCAAGAAAAAAAAAGAAAAGTCAGGGTTATCCAAAAATCACAGAAAAAGCAGCTGCTGTGCAGAGCTGAACATGACCAAAAGCATCCACCTACCCGAGTAGCCCAAACTGAAATCTTCAGCTGCCCGAAGTGACCCAGCACCCTTCACCAAAGGGGCACAGCTCAGCTCGGACTGGGCTTTCCCCTCTTTCGGCAGCAGTTTTACCTTTGAGCTTTCATCAGGGCACGGCCCTGTTGTGGTTATCCCTTGGAGCACTGGCCAGGTTGGGTCTAGATCGATTGCTCAAGGTCCCTTCTATGGGTGTATAATGGGAGTTGCCGCTGCAAACCCCACAGAACCTGGCACTTTAAATCCTTTTTTCAAGTTTTCCCCAGCAGCCTCGCCGGGCTAACATCATGTTGGCCTTGTCCACAGCTCCGGCATTCTGAGAACACCAGGTAGCAGCAACACAGGGCTGCGGGCAAAGCCTCTGCGGGTCGTTCCAAGACCAGAAGAGCTCAGCCGATGAGCCACTTCCCTCTGCAGTCCATACACAATACAGTTTAAGAACAGCCCCTCACAGCAAGGACTGCTCCTCCTGGTTTCAGCAGCGCTCAGCACCTGCCCAGCAGCTCCTCCCCTGCAAGGCAGAGGCAGCACAGCAGCACGTGCTGCTCAAATGTTTTTGCAAGGTGTCTTAAAACCAGATTTCTCTGGAGATCAGAGACAAACAGACATTGGGCCAGAGCCGATCTCCCTCCTGGCAGCTCACATGGGATGTTTTATTCTGCAGCACAAGGGACTTGCAGACAGGCCGGTGGCCGTTCTGCGCCGCTCACGGTGTCTTGTCAAGGCAGGGCAACCCAGCTGCTTGGACTGCACACTGCTGAACTACCAAGAGCAAAACGATTGATTTTTGTTTCTNCTGAACATGACCAAAAGCATCCACCTACCCGAGTAGCCCAAACTGAAATCTTCAGCTGCCCGAAGTGACCCAGCACCCTTCACCAAAGGGGCACAGCTCAGCTCGGACTGGGCTTTCCCCTCTTTCGGCAGCAGTTTTACCTTTGAGCTTTCATCAGGGCACGGCCCTGTTGTGGTTATCCCTTGGAGCACTGGCCAGGTTGGGTCTAGATCGATTGCTCAAGGTCCCTTCTATGGGTGTATAATGGGAGTTGCCACTGCAAACCCCACAGAACCTGGCACTTTAAATCCTTTTTTCAAGTTTTCCCCAGCAGCCTCGCCGGGCTAACATCACGTTGGCCTTGTCCACAGCTCCGGCATTCTGAGAACACCAGGCAGCAGCAACACAGGGCTGCGGGCAAAGCCTCTGCGGGTCGTTCCAAGACCAGAAGAGCTCAGCCGATGAGGCACTTCCCTCTGCAGTCCATACACAATACAGTTTAAGAACAGCCCCTCACAGCAAGGACTGCTCCTCCTGGTTTCAGCAGCGCTCAGCACCTGCCCAGCAGCTCCTCCCCTGCAAGGCAGAGGCAGCACAGCAGCACGTGCTGCTCAAATGTTTTTGCAAGGTGTCTTAAAACCAGATTTCTCTGGAGATCAGAGACAAACAGACATTGGGCCAGAGCCGATCTCCCTCCTGGCAGCTCACATGGGATGTTTTATTCTGCAGCACAAGGGACTTGCAGACAGGCCGGTGGCCGTTCTGCGCCGCTCACGGTGTCTTGTCAAGGCAGGGCAACCCAGCTGCTTGGACTGCACACTGCTGAACTACCAAGAGCAAAACGATTGATTTTTGTTTCTACTTTAATGAGTGGGAAATTTCCACTACTTACATCAGGAGATGCTCTGAATATTTATATTATTGTTCACCAATTGAAAAAAAGTAGTGCTATAAACGAACATATTTGGTGACCCAATTTGAGTGGCTCATTACAATTAGATCAAGCTAATTGCCAGTCTTGTATTTCATTTGGCAACTTGTTAAGCTAATTGAACAAAATAAAACTAATGAACAATTATAATGAAGTTTATAATTAGACCATTGGAAAAACTCAGCGTGAGAATATTTAAGGCATAATGAATGTTCGGGAGGTTTGCGGCGGGGAAACGGGAGGTGTCAGTAAATCATGCCCCTGTCTCCCACCAAAATGCTTCTTCCCAGGACCTGAAGTTCTTGGCATGTGATCTATTGCCAAATTATGTCAACCTGGTGCTTTCTTAACTATTTATTACAGTCATGCCCTTAACACAGCACTTCCAGTGATCCTAAACACAAGGATTAGCTGCTAGCGAGGCAGCTCGGAGCTGGACACGATGTTACAGCTCTTCTCAGCTCCGTCTTCACAATGCGAGTTAAGGACAGGTTTATAATGCGCAAAGTGAAAAACAAGCGCGTGGTACAGCCAGAGGAGTTCACAAAACGCCGACAAGCTGATCTATCATTTCAACACAAACCCACCTTGCCAATTCAGGAGCCAGGGTTGCAGAAATAGCGAAGGAACACAAAGAGCAGTGCTGTCCACGGGATTAGAGCCATTTTTTTAAAAAGTTATTTTTGTCACATTAAATTCCTGCTTGGATGTGAATAAACCCATTCCAGCTTCCTTTCATCCCCTGCTGCTGAAGTACAGAAAATTAAATACCATGATAAGACAGAGAGAGTGACCTTTTGGAGTTTCAATTTACGAGGTCAAGCAGGTACCCACCAAAACCTAATAGAATTGTCACATCAGACTCCGCACTTAAAAACTTCTTTTCCTCCAGTTTGTACATTACAGTATTTTTTTCACATAAAACGCAGTGGGAACTGAGGTTTTGTATCAGGGAATAAAGGCAGAAACTCTTAAACTAGGGAGGAAATCTGTTCAACCTTTTCTCTAAGGCATCTCAAAGTTTCCAGCACTTCTTGCGCTCTGAAAGCAAGCGCCATACGGCCCGGGCAGGGACGAAGCACACACGGTCCGATAGACCAAAGGGTGGGAGACGAGGAGCATCATCACCAGAGATACTGAACAGCACTGAGCCGATCGCACTCGCTGCCTGGAACCACCGTAACCCCAGCCTGCAGCCCCACTGACGATAACTTTCTTCCCATTTACATAGCTGCTTTACTTCCCCAAAGATTAAGATAATAAACCGATCCAGGGAAGGAAGGTTTATTGTTATGAGCTATCAAAACCTCTATTCCCCCCTCCCCAGTCTTAATTCCAGCTGCATTAGGAGAAAAATCTCTGGTTTTGCAGCCGTGTCTCAATATTTTAATGCCATCAGAACCAGCTGTCATCTTTTCAATCTAATTACAGGTTTCACCAGGGGAGTGATAACATCCTGTAATCAGTGTGGGTTTGTAGCTGTCTTTGGCGCTCGCCATGTTTCATCACCTTNAGAACCAGCTGTCATCTTTTCAATCTAATTACAGGTTTCACCAGGGGAGTGATAACATCCTGTAATCAGTGTGGGTTTGTACCTGTCTTTGGCACTCGCCATGTTTCATCACCTTACCACCAGCCTTCTTTGGGGTTTTTTTTCCTGCAGGTGTCTTTTCATCTGTCACCCTGGAGCCGCGGGCACAAACACGCTGAGGCCAGGCCTGCCATCCCCTTGGCTCACGCCGGTCACAGCAGGGTCTGGTCCCGTTTCAGCATGGGCAGGGGAGGCTTTTGGTGAGGAGGGTGCAGGGAGCAGAGCCACGGCCACCCGCCCCCCAATCGCTCTCTGCAGAGGTGCGGGGTTTGTCGCCACTGCATCGCCTCTGAATTTGCCATCTTTTCTTTACGCTGGCACCTGGAAGCTCAGGGGGTCCAGCACCACACAGACATGCGGTAAGAGACAGCTGGTGCCTGAGTCAGCATCAGCTAACCGGACAGGCGGAGCAGGGACAGACGTAGCACCAGCCCCCACGTACCACCATGGCCCAGAGACGGAGCGACCAGCAGAGTCTCACCCGGAGAGGGGATGAGCAGAGCTCTCCCCATGATGCCCGGAGCATCCTCCCTCCTCCCGGGCAAGACAGCAGTGCTTTGCCTCTGAATCCAAACAGCCACAGGGCTGCCACCCAGCAGCATACGTAACCTGCCCCGGGTTACAGACCTGAATTATTCTCACTACACCTGCCTTGGCAGCACCTGTATTTTTTTGTCCGTTGCATGACATTAAAGAGAAATCCCTCCGTGCACTTTCCCTGCTAGGCAAAGTGCCCAGACAAAAGCAATCAGGCCTTTTTCTCCCCCATGCTAACAGCCCCAGTAATCCAATTCACACCAGCAGAGTTTAATAATGCCTTTCACCAATACACATGCTGAGGACAGCAGGCTCACAGGTTGATCTCTCCCACTGCTTCCTCCCAACTATGTCATCACTTCGTAGCAGCCACGCGGGCCCCCGATGCACTAAAAGCCTCTGTTATGTGTATGTGAGCTTATACAGGCTTGTGGCTGGGCCCTGCCTTCCTAATTTCCCTCCCCACGTGCATGCACACACCCTCTAATAATAAAACGATTTAGGAAACAGGAACAAACCCTGAAGTGAAGCATGAAATAGGCTCCAGATTCCAGATAGCCGGGTCCATTTAAAGCCTTGCTTGGCATTTGCCTTATAAGAACAAATCCTGTACGAGAATCTCTCTTCATGCTTCATGCTCTTGCATTAATTCATGAAGTGTCATGTACCTAGCATATTTTACTATACATGAGAACGGGCAAATTAACATTCTCAGCTGAGTATTGCATTTGCACACTCAAGGCCACCTCCTCAGTTCCCTGCCAAGGCTTAGAAGTCACACCTGTTTAAACGCAGCTCACCTTCTAAACCAAGTTAGCTAAACTAGCACAAATTCTCATGGTTTTCTTTACGCAATGTATTTCAATTTAGCTTTAACCTCTTCGCAGCTAATATAAGCTGAAGATAAACACATCTGTTTTGAAGGGAATCAAGCGTGCTGCCAGAAGTTAATCACAACGGAGTTCTTGGGGTGCAGCCACCCACTTGCTGAACTGCCGCAGCCTGTGCCTGTCCCAGTCCCGCCACCCAGGTGCCCACAGGACCAGCTGCGCCAGCCAGGTAAGTCCCATCAGTTTAAAATCCAGTGCAAAGGAAGGCAGCGCACGTTGGCGAGCTCCTAAAGAAGACCTTTTCTGGGGCAACGAAGGATGCTGCAGGCTCAGGCAGAGTTCGCAAGAGGTGTAGCAGCGTTGTAAGCAGACTGGGCCTCTCCTCTGGCTGCTCNCACCTTTTCTGGGGCAACAAAGGATGCTGCAGGCTCAAGCAGAGTTCGCGAGAGGTGTAGCAGCGTTGTAAGCAGACTGGGCCTCTCCTCTGGCTGCTCTCGAAAGAGCCTGAGAAACTCTGCTTTTTAGACAAGGAAAAAGCCCATCATGCTAAGCTGTGGCTTAATGAAAATGGGGCTGCTTGAACAGACCCTAGAGCTCTTGTCCTCATCAAGGTTAACAAATTCATTGGTTAAGAGGACTAGGTTGTGCATATAGCTTCCAAAATGTATTTTTCAAAGTACAAAGCCCAACTGAACAGGTATCTCCGCTAGGAATGGGCGGTCAGCTACAGGCTCTCGAACATCACAGCATCCAAGGACTGCAGCGAAGAGCGCAGCCGTGACCTCCTCCTCCAGCCTTGCTTTCTCCTCCCAGACGTACACATCCCCATCCACCTGCTCTCAAACCACGAAACGAGCCACGTTCCGTAATACTGCTTCCAGGGCTTTGGAGAACAGTGCAACATGACCGAGCCATGTTTCTAACGGCATGCAGGCCAAACAAGAAGAAACATTCTCCTACTCCTTGGCAAAACACAGGCCGTAGATCACTAGGTTACAAGTGGTAGAAACAATCTTCGTAAAACCAGAACAGATCACAAAGAACAATATACCCATCGATGGGACCGCTACCCTGCAACGACCAATCCTTAACTTCCTTTAAATCACTACAGAAAAGAACAGAACTGAAAAGGGCTTTTTTTTTTTTAGCAGACTCCTCATTAGTGATGTGAACCTCACCATGTATCTTTAATATGCTATTGTAAACTAATTAACGACCCCGGAGATGATGGTTTTTTTTCCAAGGGACATTATCATTTCAGCTGGAATCTCGGGCTGAATGCTGATAAGCCTCTTGAACTTTGCAAAACCACTTGTCAAGAGTAGTAAGATGAGAATTCATTAAGGTCTTCTAATTAAGAAGTACATGGTCCAATTAAGCTTTCACTAATGTGCTACATAACCCAGTTAAACAACGGCATGCCAAGGATTTTCCCACCCCCACCAACGCTGCTTTATCACTTAAGTTCACCTCTGACCAGTGGTTTGGAAGGATTTCTCTGGCCATCGGAAGCAGTGATGAGGAATCGTGTGGACAGCTGCAGCCTGCTACACTAATACTTTGGGACGTCTTATTGTTCGGCAACTGAAATTGTTCCGAGACACTCTTTGACTCACTAACAGCATTTCAGAGACTGCTTCCCTCTCCTTTCCATAACAGATTCACTCCCACTTTGCACACAGATCATGTAGAGCAAGATGCTCAAACTGATGTTGATTATCTCATTATTTTAATGTAAAAAGGCCCCTAATTCCCAGCAAGGAAAATATGCGTGCTCTCATCAGCTCTAAGGCTGCCATACTGGACTGCAGCCATGCTTCACAACAATTCGTACCCTGATTTCATTTCTGGAAGAACACAGTGTATGGCATGTAGCTTCCTCTTTCCACAAAAGATGTAGAAGAAAATTAAGTTGCATCTTGTTGCTGTCTGAGACTTGTTTATTTAACAGCTAAAAATATCCTCCTTGTGAAGGAAGAAAGATGAACCAAGCATTTTTGGATTTATCCTCTCAGCTCTGCAGGACACAAGATCCAGCCGGTAGACAGACACCTCAGGAAACCAGCAATGAGCTAGAAGATTTCAGTGGAGAAATTGCTCAATGCAGAGCTCCAAACATCACCTGTAGGAAGATCAAATCCTTCGTAAGTACTGAAACATCTTCGATCCAAGTATCAAAGGTGAACAGAGGTTAACCCACTAGAAGAAAGGGAAGTGGGGAAACAGAGAAACGAAGGTGTTATTCAAAGCAACACTTCTATATCAATGTCTGTTCCACACTGACACAAGCAGAGCACATCAGGCAATTTGAAATCCATCAGTTGACAAACACGTCTCCCCCGCCTCACCCAAGCTCTTGTAGCTCTGAGCACCAAGGAGACAAATCACAATTTAAGGGCCTGATCTCGTGCTGCTCCTGCACTGTGCTCCACCACCAGCCTGCTCCAGCAAAGGTCTCGCACATTCACAGAAGCGCATGCTGTCCACGAACCTTCTCCTCCCCCACCAGCCTGTTGAGCACCTGAGATTCACACACTATCTAGGAAGATATTTAACAACTCAATCTGGGTATTTCACCGCAGCACAGCACCGGTGTGTGCCAGCTGGAGCTGCACTTACCAACACGAAGGCTACGGCAGCACTTACATCCAGGGGCATGACATGGGGAAGATCATTCCCAAACAGCTTCCACCAATTCACTTGGACACTATCCATCACCCAGACACCATCTCCCCACCAGAGCATTCCCTTTAGACACTGGTTTCCCCAAAAACCAGAGCCCTACAGTTTTGCCTCAAGAACACACTGGTACTCCTTACCAATGCATTTTAAATATTATTTTAACACCCATCTGCCCGTGTGACTGACTGCTCTGCCTTGTAAATGATATCCTTTTAAATATGTATGCATTACACCGAAAGACTATAATGGCCCCAGGGAAGTTGCATTCCATCAGGCAATTACCTGTGTTTTTAAAATCACCAAGTAATTCACACAACCAATTTCTCTTGCACATAACAATAAACAATTTTATCAGCTATGCCCTGCTTGGGCTGTTGCGTACCAGCTCATTTTATTTCTTTAAGAACCACCACTAACCAGGGCAATTAATTGAAATCAATTAATTGAAATCAAGGTAGTGGGAGGGGGAAGTACCTGCTCTAACAGGAGCAGACAACAGCACATTCCTAGAAGGGGAGTGATAAAACCATGTCTCTGAGTCAAGGGCAAATGGGCTGATTCCGTCACGTAATTCAAGAGTCGCTCTCAAATTTGCAGAAGACTGAGTGAGAAAAGCACCTAGGCTGAAGTACCTCTGCTCTAAATTTCCTTGCTGTAGAGCATTTATGTCAGAGCTTTAAGCAATTTCCAGAACCAGCTCTATTTGCACGCCCCTAAAATCTGCATACGTAACTTCCCAGCCAAAACACTGCAAACCCCAAGTTATAAACAGGCCACACAAATGCAGGGGCTCCACACTGAAGGTACAGCTAGTTACACACTGACAGCCCTAAGGCATTGAGTCCTTCTGGATTAAGGACACCCAATGCAGAACGGCACTCCACCCGCTCAGACGCGTTCGGCAAGGGTTTCCCAGCTCACACCTTTGGAGCATCACTGAGCTACAGCGCTCACAGGATTTTGTTGCTAACGCTGTGGTATCACATGCAGCACTACCACGCCACACCTCTTCGTAGCCGAGCATCTGGGTGCCACCGGTTTATGAGGACCCCCTTGAAACCACATTTGACCACAATCACCCTATGCCCAAGCTCTGGAAGAAACACAGCTAGTTTATAACCAAGAACAAGAAGCAGAAAGAAAACTACTCTCTGCCCTCCCTTTGCAAACCGTGCTGCCTTCAGCTCCCTGCTTTCATGGTGGTGATATTTAGATGGAGTACAGCCATGCTCACAGCTCCATGGCAGTATCCAAAGAAATGGGTCACTTGCATTTATCTTCGCTTACCTTTAGTGCACGTTGGTTGTTTGGAGGACGGGGTTTGAAACAGGAGGAGTTGGGACTCAGGAAGTCTGGATGGTGTTCCAGCTCTGCCACAGCCTCCTTGCAAGTGCAAGTCATTTCACAGCCTAATGCAAGTCACCACTTACCTCTCCTCATCCCGGGGTTTCCATGAGCTGTCATGTGGAGGACTTCTGAAATTCACATCTTTGAAACCAGCTATAAAGACAGACATCAATATATAAATACATCTTACTTTTTTGCTTGTAACTATAGTCTGGGAAAAGCTTTGCTACATCTGACATGTGCAAGAGATCAAATTGTATCTGTAAACAAAACTTTGTAGAGCGTTTCCAGCAGGATAAGGGATTACAAAAGCAGCCTCTAGGCATTATATATGTTCTTAATGTATCCGTGCTTCTAAACTATCTTTAATTAATGAAATATCCCAAAATTACTTATTAATAAGGATCTGTGGGCTTTGTAAACTCCAGACATTTTGCATGAATTAAAGAACAATATAATGAAGTTTTAATGAATACAAAGTCACAGTTAATGTAAAATTTATATAGAGCATGCCAGAAGGAAAAGGAATTCAAAAGTACTTTTAATCATAGGTTATTGGCAGCTGGATAGCTCATTTTTATGCTTTTCTAATGGGTGCTTAGTATTTATATTATCACATTTATCATGCCAGCATGGTATACTGTCTGACTTGGTACAGTTCAGCAAGTCAACTGGAGACCAGCTCATTTAAAGCCTCATTTGCTAATGAGGCATTTCTGCATCCTGCAGCGAACGGAGCTGGTGTCCACAACGACTGTGTTCTTGTGATTCAGTCACAGACCATGCGAGAGAGCCTGCTACGCAGCTGCATTTATAGGCAGTTTCGCTCCTACTGAATTATTAGCAGCAATATTCGACATATTCTACAACAGCTTTCAGCTTACTGGAGCAAGCCAGCTGAGATCTATCACAGGGTGGAGGAAATACACAATAAACTTTTACTAGCTGCAGCTAAACATGACCATGTAGATTTTGTCCCAAGCAGAGTACGCACCTTTCAGTGCACAGCTCTGTCCCTTCCAGCAACAATAACATATTGCAACCTATGACTTCTTACACCACTGACACAAAGGCACCTTTCCAGCACACTTCTTTCCACTCCTGTTCTCCCGTGACCTTCTCAATGAGCCAACCGTGCACTCATAACTAGCAGCGATGTGTTACTTGTCCAGGGCTCTGCGCAAGTGAACAGGCTAAAACTTTCAGAGAACACTAACTTTGTAGTAGGGTGGACTTGGATTAAACCCACTGAAATCAGTAAAAAATGATTCCATGACATCCATGGAAAATAAAAATAAGACAATAACTGAAAGTTGAAACAAACGTAATATATATTTTTTTATATATATAAAGAATAAGTTTATTTTAATTAACTCCTTATCAATGCATTCAACACAATCGTAAGGACATCCATGATTTTAATGCATTAAACACTTAACCCACATAATTCAAATAGTGCAGGAAATACTGAATGCCAGAGGTTCGGTACAACTACTGCAACTGTGTTTTATAAAAAACAAAACAATGTTTTAGTGCTTCCATTTCACTGCTTTAGTATGCTCATTACAGTATTTTTCCCTTTATAAACTGGAAGGATACAGAGCTAGAAAACATTTCAGTCTTTCACTTTCAGCACGACATTTAGTAAAAAAGTTACAAAAACATCAGCTTTTTAATAACCAACACACTGGAATTCTTCAGCTAACACAACACAGGATTGCTGCCTTACAGCCAAGAAAACTTCAAAACAAGGAAGCAAAACACTGTCTTCAACTGCAATGATGTTAATCCCGAGTATTGACAGTAAATTCCATGGTAATAACCTGGAGTTACACCAGGAATGAGGAGGTGATTGCTCCCTCACCTTCTGAACCCCCACAAGTCTATATCAACTAAAAGCTTAAAACAATAGGAAGGTTAAAGCACAAAGTGAAGCAGCAATTACCTTCAAGGGCACCACGAGATATTTCAAGACTGAAATTATTCCGAGTCAAGTCAAATGGGTTTAGTGCATTATGATTTGGCTTTATAAAAACATTTAAATGCACACTACAAACAGAACACTTTCACATTTCACAGTCAAATAGTTAAAATCACTGTATTGAAACACATGGATTGAAAAAAATGTGGTAAAAATCCAGTTTAGAAAAAAGAAAGTGAACATTTTAAGAAAGAAATATAATATCTGCAACTATAACTTATGCTATTGGTGCTCCCGTTTGATAGGCTGTTGATGTAACTCTAACCAGAAAAGATGCACTCGTATATATATAAAAATCGAAACAGGCAGGTTCCTCCTTTCAGGCTGGAAAAAAATCCAAGATATATGGCATATTTAACCAACAAAAGGGAGCTAAGCTTTACCCAAGCCTTTCATAATGCACTTCATGAAATATTTTTTCTTTTAAAAGAACCGCTGGTATTAAATAAAGCTTTTTCTTTACATACAGTATTGGTATATACAAACCAAACACAGAACAAAGACGGATGCAAAAAAAACCTAAACAAGTGACTTTAGAAGTTCTGAAGCTCAGGAATATTTTGGTACAGGTCCAAAGTCTCTGGGTTTGAGAAAGCTCCCCGCTGCTCAACTTCTTTCCCTGCAATTATTTGCTTCACAGCTACTTCTACTTTTTTCCCATTCATTGTATACTGAAAAACAAAACCAGCAATGATAAAATTATACTTTTCATGTAGTAGCTTTATGGAAACATTCATGAAACCCCCCACCAATCCCAGAACTCAATCTAAATTTAGCACAATGTCTTCCCTTCTCTGTTACACTTGAGGCATCAGAATCTCTCTTGTGAAAAATCACTTGAAGAGTAAGGGGAATTCAAAGAAGAGTTTAGATGATTTCACTTTAGTGTTCCTGTTTGGTAATACTGGGAGAACATGATCAAGCTCCAACTTACACCAATGAAACTAGATCAGAATCATGGTATAAACACTGAAAATCTTTCATGTTTTACGTTCTGACATCCAGTTTTCAAACAATTCTAAATTTCCTAGGGGTGGGCTCAAGGCCCAAATTCATTGGGCTTTGGGAGAAGAAAACCATGACTTTCTTATCTTAAATGGACAGTCTTTTTCTAATAGGGTAAAGTGAAATACTGAGCTTAAATGGTCATTAAAATGTTTCATAACAAAGACTTCACCTTCACATGTAAATCACAAAAATGGTGTTATGTAAGGACACTGCAGACAAAAGAAAATCTAATTCTTCTCTTCTTGGGATCAGACCACTGATTTCTGACTAGCACAGGAAGAACTACTCTTCTGATGTTAACAGGAACTGCCAAGGCCCATTTTAGAAGACGATCTCTGCTTTTATAGGCACCAAGGCTTTAATACCACCTTCCTTTGGGCTGGTAACACTGAGAACTTCTGGGAGATGACAACTTTGAAAAGCTGACTTCCAAATAGCTCCTTAGTCTTGTCTGCTTGCTCTGGGAGCAGAAACTGCATTTGTTTTACTACTGCATCTGCTGATCAATGAACTCAGGTTGTTCCTGGCCTCCAAAGCCACTGAAATTCCTGAACTCCAAGCATCACCACTTTTCAATACACTCTTGCAACATTGATCTTGATACTAAATCAAACTTTTCCTTATTAAAGCTACCAAAGTCACATGTAATCCTAACCTCCTGAACCACCTTCATCAACCACTCTTCCTCCTCGACAATTAGCAACCCAATTTTTAGAAGTGCTTGGAAACCAGAACACCTCAGTGGCCTGGGAGGGAACTGCCTCCTTTAAAAAAAAAGGATCAGATAGATTGTTCAAATTTGCTTACTGTAATCAGTAAACATCTTGTGGATGATGACCAGAATTCTTATCTGATCAGAACAGGACTAGAAAGATACACACTAAGAGTCTGCAGTGTGTTTTCTAACACCTGGGTATCTCATCATGCTTTGTATTACTGAAGTCCTAATCACTTCAACACAGCTATACTATCTCTGCCAGCATATGGCATCAGTATGCAGTCAGGATTAAATTGTATTTTCAGATGAGGATTCAAATACATTTCTAAAAGTAGCAGAGAATAGAAGGAGGTTTCCCTTCCAAGCAAAACTTTCAAAGAAAGATGGGAGACAGCTTTGATCACTTTACCACTGGAATATTTACCTGAAAGGTAATTAAAATTCACTCAATTGTAAATTCAGTCAAAGTGTGAACTAATCAGTGATCTAAGCAGGCTTTCCTGAGGGGCAGCCCATCACACACACCTCACTGCCATCAACTTCATGCTGTACATTCAGGCGATTTACACAGTTTACAAGTTCAACACTTAATGCAGGAGCTAAGTTACAGCCCAGAAAGTCTTGACTTCACCATTTAACAGGTGCAGGAGATTTTACACTCATGCAAAGACATTTTGAAGACATTTTGAGCCAAGTATTATTTGCCAACAGTGGCCTGAAACAGAAGTAACTCAACAGGTCAGAACCAGACGGCTGTGTGCGCTATGGAGGCTGGCAGTCCTCAACCCCAGACCACTTCCACATAGAAACCTACACCAGCAGTAAATGGGTATCAGACTATCAAACCATCAGTCTGACATCTCAAGCCTTTTCTCTAGACACACTGAAGTTTATGCGCAAAGGGACTTGAGACAGCTACACTCTGCACCCCCATTCTGCTGCTAACAGAGCTGTGAAGGACTATCAGAAACAAGCATTCCAACTAAAGAGTTCATACAGCAAGCAAGAGCACTGAAATGTAGCTCCGGAACACTAAGCATGCAGAACCTTTAGCTATACACGTTTCTCTCCCTCCCTCTCTCGTAAGCATAAAGATTTTATTGTATTTACTGCTCCAGTTAAGACAGTGGTAGAGTCACATTTAAGTGGCTAAATAAATGTACAAGTGAAATGATTTACAAAATTATTTTATGAATTTGCTCAGTGCTCTCAGCTTTCTTAAGTCATCCAAAACAGAAAAACAAAAACAGAATAAGCTTATGGGTAGCCAGAAAAGCTGAAGTTAAATTACCTTGTAATATTTTTCTTTAAAAGGCCTAAATATATATTACTGAGAAAATGCACCACACATTTATGAACTGAGAACGGGCATTTTTAGGTATTGTTAAAAAACAAAAACATGCTTAGCTGAAAAGAAGATGAAGTGATGTTGCTAGGCAACCTAGACAAACTATTTATAAAGCTAGAATACACTTTTAAGATGCTAAAATTTCCATGCATGTGGGTTTGAAGAGCAACGACAACTGCTCCTTAATTACTATTCAAGGTGACAAAGAAAAAAGTAGGCAGCATTTTTCATGACATACCGGAATGCCTTTGGTTTCTAGAATGAGGCTTGGAACATGCCTGGCAGAAAGTGCTATACGTATTGCACCTTGAATTCTTTTCACCAGATCCTCGCTGAACACATGGTTTGATGCCATCTTCAAGAAGAGTATCACCCTCTCCTCCCCATCTTTGTTGTACTGAGGGACACAGAGGCTATCAGAAACCTCCTCAAATGCTTCAACTGAAAATAGAGAGTCCTTATTAGCACTTGCATTTGTATTCTGGATGCGCACTTTTTGTGGTTGCACCAAAAGAACTATCACCTCCCCTGGAGCTGCACAGGCAAATCCCGCCCTGGTCATTATCCCACAGACATCCTGGCTAGGTTATTCTACAAGGAGCTTCCCCTCTGTGTGCTCTCAAATGTTAACTCCTGCTCAGGTGAAAATCCAGGTTTAAGGCCCATAACTATTTAGGCCCCAAAGAAAAAAATTTTGCTCTAACTTTTGGGACCAATAACAAGCTTTTACACTAAGCCATTTTCTTTGGTTTTCCTCACAATCCCCCTTGCTGCATAGACAGAAAACTAACATGCCTGATCACACAAGAACAAGGAGAAGCCACAGGCCCTTAAGTCTCAGACTAGCACCTTTGCAGGCACACAGTTTTACCACCTTCTAAGAAACACAGACCTCCTCTGAAATATGAAGCACAAGCTCAAGAACTTAATCTAATTATTAGGAAACATACAATAAAACCAGTGTCAAAAGCTTGTCTTGGGGGGGGGAAAAAAAAGAAGTCTCAGAAATTAGGTGTTCTCTCATAAATCTGCATGATACAATTAGTCTGGAAGGCCTTATTATATGAAAGCAACATCTTGTGGAGAACATCTCGACTACTCATCTCCAGCGTTCAGATACTTCAGGAAAGCAACCAATTTCAAGTCTACAAAGCAGAATTTTACCGTTAATGCTAGTATGTTCTGTATTGTCTTTCATTTGAAAACCAGCAAGTCTTTATTACTTAATCATTCCAAACACCTTTAATGCTTACATTTCAGATTTAAGGCAACAGTACTGTAGCTGAAACAGGCAGAAAGTTGTTTTCGTACCTATGTTATAGATTTCAGAACTTCCGAATCTTACGCCATTCGGATTCAATGTACCATCACTGAAAATCACACACAAGCAAAACAAAGAAGCATTAATATGTGCTTAGAGCTTGACGGAGAGAAAAATTGATGCAATTAACCAAGCCTCTCTATGTTTCATGCAGTGAATGTGCAGCCACATCAGAAACAGAATTTTAACAGAACTTGATTCAAAGATGCACTTTGCTCATTGGAATGAAGTTGTACAGAGAACCTCAACACCATTCATTCACCTAACACCTTTCCCAGTCCCTCCCCTTTCCAGTAGCCTACAAACACACACCACTGACACCAAAACAGACCAAGAATCTTTGAAGTACTCCATCATATTGCAACTGCATATCATTACTTTCCAGCCTCTTATAGCTGGAACCTGTGTTTCATATATAGCAGCCTCACACCACCTATCTCTTGAGTAGGTCTGTCTGTGACAATGCCAGACACAGCTTCAAGGCATTCATTCAACTTTGTTTTGAATACCAACTCCTAAATGTAAACAGAAAATTTAGCCACAATTGTGATCTTGAATGTCTATGACCGCTAACACAAGCGCAACTTAATACCTGACCTTCTATAATTAAGTCTTGCTGTAAAGCAAGTCAAGACCAGAAGACAGGTTTCCTGATTCACCACCTTGAATGTGCTGCACTCTCATTTTGAACACTCATACATGATCATTATAAACCATGGAACGTACAACCAAGTCCAATACTGTCCTATGTTCACATATACAAAAGCAAAGCAGAACTTTGAAATGGGTTCCCTTCCCTCCAATCCAGCTGTTCTGATGAATTTAAGGGTTGAAACCCACAATACTGGATTTAACAAAACAAATATAAAGCTAATGGGCATGATGGAGAATCATGCACATTAATGCTCTAAGGTGAAGTTTGCAAATTTTAACACTCGTTTACTCAGAACGCTTTCACCAAAATACTACACCTGCGACCTAGCATGACAATTCCTCCTGTCTTGGGATTAATTTTGCAGTAATCGCCATGGGCCCAAACACCTAGGAGAGAATCACAAAGGTTAAGCAGCTCATTTCTGATTCATCCAGTCATGGCAGACATTTACAAAACTCACTCACATAACTTAGTAAAATACATACCAAAAATATAGCATATCAGATATACTTCAAGAGCTACTCACAGCAAATGTGGCAGTACTTAACTACACAATCCACAGTGCATTTACTACAAAGAGCTAGCACACGCAAAAGAGTAGCTCACACATTAGGATCAAACCCTAGGTTATCTTCTGACTGCTTGTTTGCACGATTATACGGCATCCTCTGGAAAACAGACGAACCCCTGCTCTGAACACTACATTCAAGGAAACTGGAAGAATCTTCCACAAAGGTAACGATATTCCCACCAGTGTTTCTTGATCCACTTTTATGGTGTACAATTCTGTGTAAGAAGCTTTCTGGGCTTGCACAATAGGTCTCAACAATTCCCTGGGGAGCTTATGTGCTTAATGTTCTTGATTTGTGTTAACGTAAAATCAGATTTGACTTCTCAGAGCTGAAATAATTTTTGTATTATTTTTAAGATTGATACCACTACAGCAGCATGCCACAAACAGAAACAGAACCCAACTCTACTCATATTTTTCTGAAGAAAAAACAGGCCTCCATTCTTTGCACATGCATGTAAGACCATTTTCTAACTTAACTGTTACAACCTTAAGTCCATTTACAAGGTAAAACAGAGAAGGTGCTTCAGACAGAACCTCTGGGCCACAGTGATTTCAGTCTAACAACTGTCAGATTTTTCTCCCATTTATTGTTGTCAGGGTCAGACGCAGACCGCAACTTCCTAGTTCCCTCTATTTTCCTATATTATCATCTCCTGCTGCACGTCCGGACTTCTCTTGTGAATCCATGCTGTATGGCTGCTATTTATAAAAAAAAGCTTCAATCTCCAAAAAGAAGCAGTTTGAGGTCCTGCTGCTATAAAAGGCCCTGCTCAGTAGGCAGAAGGGAGTTCAGCATCACTGTGTGACATAAGCAAACACTGTGGTTGGGCAGAGTCCTCCACAATTATTAGGAGGAAAGCCTCTGGCCCACAGTACCTGTTCCTTTACTCTTACCACCACTGGAAGACTGTATGAATGCAGAATATGCATATACTTAAAATGAGGCAGCAGATCAGCATTTATCCCTTAGGATTCACTCCTCTGGCTAGGTAGAAGCAGTCTGGCAGAGGTGCAGTAGCACTCATTAATGGAGGGTTGCTCCCTGACCTATTCAGCATTTCCATTTCACACTCATGCCAAGCAGTCTGTGTCTGCACTACAGATTATCAGCCTGTTACAGTCATATCTGCCTAATGAGAGCAGGAGCAAATGGGATCAGAGCTTTCCAGAGATTAAATTGATTTGGATCCATATTCAAAACAACGCGCTAGAAAACAGTGTGAGATATTACAAAACATGACATGGAGTTCTCACCCTGGAAATCTAGATTCAAAACTGCACCTGCCTATCGCTGGGGAAGAATAAACCTGTACCTTCCTAAGAGCAGCAATACAATCTATATCCTTGGTCAGTTTAGCAATATCCAAACCTTTTCATTACATACCTGGGAATTTTGAAAAATAAGCCTTCCTGTATTTGCTTCCATTCTCATCATTCCAGAAGTGTGTAGGCTGACAGGGAATAGGCTTGGTACAAACCAGCTCTCCACTTTCACCCCAAACTGGTTTTCCTGTTTACAAAGAAATAGTTGTTTTCCACATTTCCCTTCTGTAAACACTAGAATACGTAAGTATAGAGCATCTACAGTTATTACTTACACGCCACATGCTGACGTAGATGAGATGAGCTGCGACTGGTAGTCTTAACAGCTTGCGTTCAATTCCTAAACTCATCCCTATCTTAACCTCAGTAACTTCAGGAGAGTTACATCACAGGGTGGAAGCCAGCCTGGCATCCATAGCAACACAGCTAATTAGCACACACACCAGAGGCTGGAATTTAGCCTTGATGTGCTTTAGCAGAGTAACAGAAAAGGAGGGCCCTTTTACACACTGATTACTTTCACTAGTCCTGTGCGATCCAGACCAGACGAATCCAGATCCAGGTTTTGTGGAACACGTTTCCAAAGTGAAATCGCCCATTTAACAGCTGACCCTTTACCCATCTCATGAATGAAACCTGAGGTCACATAACTACTGTATCTCATAAGTGTGGGTAATATTTTTGTAACAGTTACCTTCATCATTCCATGCTTCTACAGCCATTCCAAGATTTCTGGCCTGAATTTCTCCTTTGTAAACTGGAATTGTAACATTCTGACCCATGAAGCACGAAATGATATCTGTCCCACCTACAATAGAAGTCAATTTAGATCACAATACTTTAGAAAAAGCAAATTTGAAAACTACGTAAGAACTCTAGAACAGCAAACTGCCACCGTTGCCAAATGCTTCTGATGCACGTTAACCAACATAGACAGTATTATCTAGGACATTATGCGACTTAATAAAAGAAAGTTTCTTCTCTTACTTTATACATCTCTATATGTGTACACCCTTCATGCAGAAATATTCTTCAAGGCATAACTTTTCTTCTTCCATCAGCTTTAATCTCATTTAAGGAAATTTCCGTTTACATAAGAGTGAGAAAATAAACAGGCTCTAGTTTACAGATTCAAGATACTCAAGATCACTTTGAAATGTTCTCTAGTTTGCTTCCATTAGTTTAAAGTAACCAGTCAAGCCATTCCACTCAGTATTTACTTAGCTTTTATATCTCGTTCTCCACAGCACAGGGGTGGGAGAGGGAAGGGGAGCCATGCCTATACGATGAACAGTTATCTTAATAAAAATAGATACTGTCAAAGTGCTTGCTTAATTGAAATATTTATAGTCTTTCTACAACTTCAAGGAAGTAGACTTAAGACAAATCAATCATGTTAGTTTTACTCAAAAATAGCCTTCTGCATTTAAGACTATTAGTATCTACAGTAACCAGTTCAAGATTCCGCACTACTCTTACCAAGACCAGAGTCAGATGTGACTTCAGTAGCAGAGCAGTCAAAAAAGCCCTTTGAAGTCAGTCCTCGCTAAAAAGCAGAATGAGGAGTTCTGCAGTGGACCTTACGTGAATGAAAGTTGTCCCAGCACGGACTCCTCACAACAAACTGCACAGTATGTGGGCTTGATATTTCTCTAATTATATAATCTACAAAACGTCTGTCGGTAGTGCCAATTACTTGGCATAAAAGAATTGAAACGGGAACATTGAAAAACCTCGCCAAGAGGTATTTTCTGCTGAAGTCAGCTATTTGCAGAACAGTATGTTCTGTAGGTTAATAGACTCTTTTCTTGATCTCGCCCTGCCACGCTACCCCTAAGGACAACCAGTCAAAATAAATGATCTTGCTTAAAAAAAAACAAAGCTAAAACGCAAAACATTCCACCTAAAAGCCTTTGAGTGTATGAGCTTCATTAAGGCGCACTGAATATTATGCAGAAAATCTCTGCACTAAAGAAAATTAGTTCCGGTTTAACTGTAATCAAGCCTGAATGATCCAAGGCTTAAGCTTCCCAATACACAACAGCAAGAAAGCAAGAAGGAAATGCACAGACAACGAACAGAATTAGTAACGTGCATGCAGCATGAAAGCATCACCTGAAATGGATCCCAGGAGGACACTGCTTTTTATGTGTTTGTAGACATACTCGTAGCTTTGAGATTTGAGCGGTGATCCTGTAGACAGTATAGTGTGGAGTGTTTGGAGATTGTGTGTTTCACCTCAAAAATAAGGAAATCAAAATGGGTTAAGGTAGAATTTTTACAAGCGTTCGTAACTATTTGTCACTACAATCCAGAATAATTACAAAGAGGACTTTGTGGCAAGATACAGGGACAGAACCTGGAGAGGAAAGGCAGGAGGTAGGATAGAAGGGGTTCAACAGCTTTTTGAAGCTTACATGGTTTTAAATTCTTCTCTTCTAGCACAGCCAGCCACTTTGCACCTGTTCCAAGGATGGTGATCCTAGAGGGGAAAAAAGTTTAAGTGCTTTGCACATTTAAATACACTACGATTCTAAAGACCTGTAATTCCCACTGCAGTAAGCGGAGGCTGTTAGACCCTCTGTACACTGATTAGTCAAGCAATTCAGTCTTGTAAAGCTTTTGAAAGTGCAAGGCACATCCTTTCAAGCAATCAAAATTAGTCAGATCACATGTCATTTTTGCAGCTTTGAAAATTCTCATTCCATCTTTAAATATCAAGCAAAGCTTTCCCACCTTGTGAAAAAACATTCACTTTCATTTACAGGAATTTATAACTGCAGAACACTCCAAATGCATGACAAAACGTTACAATGTTTATTTCACTAATGGGCCATAATTATCACTAAGCTGTTTGACACAAACTGCTGCCTTGTTTCACTTGTAAAAGTTTTGGCATTGTGGGGCACAGTTTAACAAAGAATACTTCACCCCTAACACAGCAGCCAGTGGTTTTCTTAGACAGCTGTTCAGTTTCCACTGATGAAAAGTCTTGACTTGCAAGCGCGTAGCTGAACATCACATTTGGCCTAGCTAACCAAATTCCACCCTTGCAAAAAGTGTATTTAGAGCCTCCAATACAGCACAAAACTTGAAATGAAAGTTGTACCCCCTTCCCTACTCTACCGATGGAAGTGCTACTTTAATGTTTCTGCTGACTTTCAGGAAATCTTCTTCCCTTCCTTCTGCTAATTCATTTTATATTACAGCAATAAACTCCCTCAAAAAACGCAGAGACAGATAAGGATAAGGGATACAGTCTGAGTGCACAGAACATGTGCAATATATACATCAGTAGAACTTGAAATAAGATCCCACTATCTCTCGAGATCACACGGTTTCAGACACGGAGAGAGAGCTATTTCAACACTATCAAAAGGGGATGTCTTCCTTTGCCATTTAGACAGATGTCAGTTAGAGAGGCTGCCACCTCTTGCGTAGGGGCAGGCTATTTGCAGACACATCGGTGCATAAAGCAATTTATCAGGTACCTGGCAAGAGCACCATGAGAGCCCACAGAGGTACACTGCTCCTCCTGTTACCATGTACCAATGGCATGAACTATTTTTACTCTTGTGTAATATCTTACTTTCCTTCCATTATTCAAATTATTGCTTATTTTACAGTTAGAGTATGTAATGCTGCTCCATATTTTTAAGCATTTTCACACTTCCTCTACAGCACACGTAGAGCCTACTCTCCTATTATTTCCTTCCAAATGCTGTATAACTGGTGGATGGTGACTACATACAGTTGACTTGGACAGATCTTTAACTGATGTCCACTTAAGTAATTCTTGTCATGTAGTATGAGATATCTTGATGATACCATAAGAATATGCTATCTGAAGGAAAGTATGGTTCATCTCCAGAGATATAAGGTAGTCTTAACATGTCAAAGTCTTTTTTTTAAATATGTAACATATGACTGAATTGGGAACAGACTGCATTATGAAGTACCACACAGATGGTCACCGCTTTTAGCACCAGATTACAAAAGTGAGACATGCAGACACATTTCAGTTATCTTTACTTACTTTTGGCATGTAGAAACAATGCTTAAAAATAAGCCGTGTTATTTCTTGATTCTACATTTTTGCCTGTTGTTCTGCTGGGGGATTTTTTTTGGATGGTGGGAGTTATCTTAACTTTGTGGGTTTGGTTTGTGCTGGGTTTTTTTGCTGGAAACATTCTGACTAGGCATTCACCTTCAATTATAATAGCCAGAGACAAAATGTCAGTCTTTAAATATTACATGTCACAAAAGACAGAGCGAAGTTTAAATTATTAATTATCAAGAGTCAAAAAGTGAATCTTTTGCCATTCACTTTCTACCACACACAAATTAATTTTAATTATCAACTAAAAATGACACTCATTATTTTAACAGTAATATCACTCAGATCCAATCCTTACATTCAGTTGGCAAAACAAGAAAGTTACAAAAAAAAAATCGAAGTTTAACGAGTGTACAAAGCTAAATACCACCACAGCATTTTACAGCTGTTTACTTGACACCTGCCATTTCTGTAGGCTTCAAGAGAGGGCACTGTGAGCATTTTTAGGCATAAAGAACTGTAAAACAATTAACAAACAGTTTGACAGGGAGAATTAAGCTTTATAGATTAAAAAGCAAAATATGAAAATATAAGCAACGCTGCTGAGCCTTTCCAGTCAACTTACATCTTTAAGTCAAAGTGCTATATTGAGTCTTATGTTGAGCTGCCTGAAACACAGGATTCTTATTTTCTAAGTTCTGAGAGCTCTTGAAAAGTGACTATTGAACCAAAGTTCTTTGTTTGCCTGGAATCCAAATACTTGACTTGATTTTGAAACAATGAGCTCTTTGTCTCTTCTGCTCTCTCTCAAAGACTGTTTTAGTACAAAACTTTATAAAGTAGTTTCACTCAAGGCTAAGCCAAAAGATAAACTATGTCATACTACATACTAGTTTCTGACCAAGGGAATGACACTTTTAATGAGGTTGCCTATATGTGGTCATCATAACAGGAACAAAGACCATTACCCTTCCATTTTATGTTGTTTACATACCCTAGTCTGTCAGTCAAGTCCCAGAGCACATTTGGTGATGGAATTAGAGGAGATCCATCATATAGGACCACTGAAGCTCCTGTAGCAAGTGCAGTCACCAACCAATTCCACATCATCCAGCCAGTCTGGAAAAGAGAAAATACCTACATTCGTTTATCTTTTTCAGTTAGCTGGCTGCTTTCCTGTCAGCTCTATCACAGGACCAGGAGTGTTACTTGCTGTCGTATGATGGTAGAGGAGCTACAGCAACTAGAAAATCATGGCCAGGTGGAGCTTTCGGCAGAATCATCTGGACCAAAGCACGCTCCCTGCCCTCATGCAAGGTGTCATTCTTCCTCTCCACTTTCCTTGTCCAAAGTTTTCCTGCTTTAATATACTGTTAAACCAACACCTGAGTTTATGTCCATCTCTGCTTTTTGCATCTCATCATATTATTTAGGAATCAGAAAGTAAGACTGGAGCATTGTTTATCCTCTCACCTGTCCCAAGACTGGATCAGCTACATGTTCCTGATAGTCATTCATCAAAGTTATGCTTACAAATACCTAATGAGATGGGGATTCCATACCTCTCGGTACATGTATCTTTAAAGCATGACTCAAGAGACAGGACAACTTTGGGACAAGGTAATTATCATGATTCCTCCATGAATATATTACAAACTGACTAGTAGTGTTAAAGTTCAAAAGGAACACAAGAGGAAAGACATTAGCCTTCTCAGACCATTACAGTAATAGAAGACTTTGGAATCATTTTCCTTAACACAGCATTAGAAAAAAGCCCCATAATTGAACTCACAAAAAGATCAGTTTTATTCCCTTTCCTTTACTAAACTTAAGAGTTGTGCAGCTTCTTTCCTCCTCACCAAAACAGAAAGACATAACAGAAATTCTTATCTTCAGTATGGTCAAGGCTTGCATGATGCAGGAAGGCAGGAGTTTGTATTGCAGGTGGTATTGACAAGGCAATTAGATCAATAAACCTAAGAGACTATAAAAATGAATCCACTTTCCTCATTAATTAGATCAGAAACATTTAACATGGGTTTGACCTTTCATCAGAAAGGTCCCTGTTGCATTTTATTATCCCACCTGATTTCTTTGAATTCAGTTAAGTTGGACAATCCCTTGCAGAACAAGAATTAAATACATGAAAATGTACTTGTGGATTTGTAGGAAAAGCTCTCCGACCTTTATAAGTAAAATACATTAGTGTTTTTAAAATGCCTTAAGCCACACTTGCCGTTGTATAGTACATAACAATGTCACTGCTGGTCATGTTGCCATGAAGAATGTGTTCCTTCAGATGCTGTATTAGCGTACCCTGAAAAAACACAGTGAAAGAAAAAATATAAGTTCATACATAAATGAAAAGCAGAACTGATAGCACATTAAGACTTCAAAAAAACTAATGTTGTCAATACTTCACAGGGTGTACTCCAGGATTACAGGCAAGTATTCCCTTTAACCACAGCTGAAGTAAATCCCATGGCCTATCTACAGCAGCAATTGCATTCTCCATTTTCTCACATAACTTTTCAGCCTCTCTCATTAGACCTCAGCAAATCCCACTGCACATCACTTGCAAGCCGTGAAATAAACAACTTCCTTCACTTCCAACTCTGCCCAGCCATCAGAGTTGCAGAGTACTCCATGCAGGCTGTAATTTTAACAGCACACTTTTACCACTCAGATTGTCCAAGATAAGCCCTCTGACAGTTTCATTTTCAGTATATCTAGGCAACTGGGAGGAATGAAGGACCTAGAGCTGCTACATAAACTGCAGCAGCTGTTATACATTAACACTATTTATCCAAACTATCTTATATATTAACACCTAGGAGACAAGACCTAACCATACACATCTCTTATAAACATCGAAGTGACTAGCAATGTGAAAAAAATTCACTGCTCAAAGCATCAATATTAACAGTAATGTAGTTAAATACATTATTTCCTTTTCTCTTTTGTTGGAAATGCTGCTGAAGTACCTTTCTGATCATCATTAAAGCATAACTTGTTACAATAAATAAATCTACAAACTACTTCACTAAGTCACTTCACTGCAATGACAAATTAATGTGGTTGATCTTATAATAAAGATGGTTTTTGCATCGATGCAAGGAGTTATAGGGGAACTATTAAGAGCCTCATAAGCATAAAACCAGATTTATGCTGAAAGAAAACAGATTACAAGTAAACATTTGAAATGAAAAAGGAGAGTCATAAAACTGGCACACGCTTTGGGAGAAAAGGCAGAAAACATTAAATAAAATAAGAGCAAATCTTATTTTCTCTTTGCAACTCAGAGGAACCAGGTCCGAATTCACCTGCTACCATTTGAATATACTAAGCTGTCACAATGCTGCCACCTAGCTATAGCTACCATTATGTACACTTAAAAATTTAAAAAAAAAAATCGGGATTTAGAAACACTGTGTCTTCCTTAATTGTTAAGCTGCCAAAACAATTGCAGGTCTTAACATAATTATTCCATTTATAAAAGTAAGCCTCTGCAGGAGAATCCGAAAGAGCCACAGAAAGTAGCGAAATTAAAAGTCAAATTTAATTAAAATATATATATTGGGTTTCTTCCTCCATTTAGCTGCTGCTATTTCACAGTTTTTGGAACTGAAAGGAAATTTAACAATTACTTTAGATAGAGACTATGAATTATTTCCCTACAAAATCTGGTAACTCTCAGTCTGGAAACAATATGGTAGAAGCCATAGCTGTTCTAAAGAGCTTACGGCCCAAGATGCTCTCTCAAGTTTATTTATAGGACTTTTATGACCCTTAAACTAAACCCCAAGCATTTAGTAGTTCATGACACAGATCTGGCAGCTGGTAAAAACTTACTGGTCTGCTTGTCTTCATTGGGCATAACATACAACTGATAAAGTGCTGAGCATCTGGAGTGTCAAGAAAACAGCAGGCACTGCTGCTCTGGAGCCACACTATCAGCACATAAGGGACCAGCACTAAGCGGTTACACAGCTGAGAGCACAACTACTCATGGATGCTGGCCCTACTCTCAAACCAGCAGTGTTCTCTAAACAGCACTCAGAAAGAGCCTGAGCATGAAAAATCCTCAGTGACTTGCCTACAATTACACAAGAATTCTGTAGCTATTTAAGCCCAGCTCTTGCGAGTCCTTAACATGGATAGAAATGAACTGATTAGGGTTTTACCAAAAAAACTCTCTCCTTAGATAGTTGGGAATATGGAGTAACTGAAAAGGGGCCTGTATGAACGGGGTAAGAAGCAGAACCAATGTTTTTAAGACTTCAGAACAACAACTACTCACAAATGTTTTTCAAGAATTAGGAAGAACCCTGCAAATGTCTTTCTGTAGCATGCCCAACTGTTCAATACAATACAGCTTTGCTTCCAAGACCACAAAAACCTTACTCCGAGGCACTACTTTTTAAACCATGTCCCATAAACCAGCTTCGTTTTTATTATCTAAGTAAGTTATTTCACCGTGTGTCAAGAAAACAGACTATGTGCAGAGAAAACAGACCAGAAACATACTGAAGAATTAGATAAACCGAGTTGTGAATTTAAAGCAAGCTGCCTATTAGCATCTCTAAGATCAGTACAGTAAGAAAACTGAGGCGCACTACAAATAAGCAATAATTGAAATGTCTGGACCAAAATGTCATCTCTTCCCGCATTTTTAACTATCAAAACCAAACTTCGGCTAATCTGAGGCTGGAAAATGAGACAGAGACCGTAAGCTAATTCTGCTTTTGTTGAAATCAGTGAGAATCCTCCTATTAATTACAGTGGAAACAAGATTAAGCCAACAACAGAGGAACCCAATCAAGTGTGCAGAAGACATCTAAGAATTTCTTTGCACGGATTTCATTGCAGGGCCTATTCAAACTGACACACACAAAGCATGCAAACCAAGTAAGCTTCTGATGCAACAATTTGCTTTTAAGCCAGAGGTGTTAGTACCAGAGTTAAGAAAAAATACCACCTTGCAATACAGGAACTACAGAGCCACTCAGTTGGAACACAGAATCCTCATAAGTAACATACCCTATTCAACAAACCATCGCATTCTCTCCTCCCCAGCAAGGATGAGTAAACTCTAAGGTAGGTCTGTATGAACTCAAAAGATGATTCAGATGGAGAGCAGAGGCACCAGGTTAAGAGCAAGCTAAGCAGCCAAACAGGTAACAGGGTAAGGGAAAGAACTTTGCAACAAAGTCCTGTTGTCTGAGCTACATCTGTGTTCTTCATCTCACTACTGTTTATCACACATCACTGAACAAAACACCTGTCCCATTTTTGCTAATCCATCTTTGCAAGTACTTAACAGAAAGTAGCGAAGTACTGGGGGTTGGACTAGATGATCTCTAGAGGTCCCTTCCAACCCCTACCATTCTATGATTCTATGATTAACCAGTCTAAAGCGAGCAGCACCGCTTCAAAACAGCTGTCAAACTTGACAACATACCTCCTCCTTTCCTCTTCACAAACAGGATTTGTCCCCCAAAGGGATCATTTTGTATGTCACATGCTGCCTGGTATGATCTCCTATTGATAATATATAAAGCAGAGTGTTTTTAAAGGCAGCGTGGGATTTGTCTGTGGGCAAATCCTCGGGTCCTTGCCATCAGAGGCAAGAACGTATACACTATGGGTATAACAAAGGGAGCTTGCCCTCTGGCTACCTAGACAACTCTATAGCCAGATGCAAGATGTTCACTCTGACTTTCAGGGCAAATAGCAGAAACAATGGACTCTGGCCAATAGTTGTGCAGTTTAATTTATACAAGCTGGTACAAATGTGCTAGACAACACATTCTGCCTGTCTTAAGGGGGAAAAGACCCCTGCATTTTGTCAAGGATTATACTAATGGCAGAGTTAAAATTTCAACCCTATGCCTGACTGCTGGAGTCACTTCCTGAACTCTGATGAGGTGCCTAGAACAACTTTTAGAACATGAATAGTAAACGGAAAGCATTGAGCATGGGTGATTTCAGCATTAACACCATAGATACCTTTCATTACAAGAAGACACTGCCTAAAGCAAAGCTTCCACACAAAGCAAAACCCACAGCCAAAGAGACAGCTAGCCTCCTGGCTTCCTTAAAGATTGACAAGGACGACATGCTCTGAATTGATAAATGTAGGGAGTAAAGTTTAAGGTAAAAAAAATTCTAGATAATAAAAACCGCAAGTTCCCTATGGGCCTCAACTTGACAGTGGCCAAAATTGGTTCCAAACACCCAATTCGAGTTCTTCGGCCTTTCTTCTGCAAGTATCAGTCAGGCCAGTTCTACTTTTGTGACAGACACTCACTCCTACAAAACAGCTGAAATCTGACAGGTCTTCCACACCAATCTCTAAGCCAAATTATTTTATACCCTTATTAATCCATATTTGCTTTCAAACAGTCACTTACGAACAGAAAGTTTCATTGCAAAACTGTCAGCAATCAATGCTTCCTTAAAGTACATTATGATACGATACTGTTAAAGGAAAAATGTAATAGTTAAGTAGTTAAATATTGGTAGTGCAGCTCCAGGAGGGAAGACATACCCCTGCTGAATGAACCATACACTTCGGTGCCCCTGTTGTGCCTGATGAATACATGATAAAGAGGGGATGACTGAAAGGCAGCTGTTCAAACTCCAGCTGGGGGGCCTGGTCTCCTTTCCCAGTAGCAAGGAAGTCTTCTAAAAAGACACTGCATAATGGGAGAATAAAGAAACATTTCACTTCTTTTTTTAAAGCATTACCCCAGCCCATATATAAGATTACCTTTGTATCTAATAGTTCTTTTACAATAAACTATATGCTCAAACCATATATATTATTTTTATTCCTAGTCTTTCTACTATTCATTTGACTTGCTAATTGTTATGTTTCCTTTTTCTGTTTTAAAAACATTAGTATAACATTGAGATGTAACATGAAATCAAACTGATAAATCTGCACCTATGATCAGCTGCCACCCTTAACAGCTCAAAGCTGACTGGAAAAACCTGACCCTCAACACAAAGTCTGGAACTTAACCGTTTCCAAAAGGTATCTACGTAATCCAGACCAGTAAACAAGCAAAAGGAATTATTGCTAAAAGTATCACTTTAATTACGAATTATTTGTTTCTGGAAGCCACTTTCCTCTTCCTGCTATATCCTATTGAATTTTGACTTCATCTGAGAACCATTAATACCAACAGTGGTTTTGTAGAAGCAAAACATCTGCAGCAACATACTACTGTTTTCAGTATGAAGCTGGACCCACATTAAGGAATCTGGCTAAATCCTAGCTTTTGCAAGTTCAGGAGGTCCATAGTTTCAATAGTTATCAGCATCCATTGCATCCCTGGTTAGGGCAGTCACAGTTCAAAAGCTCTCATTACCTGTTTGGAATCTTAGAAATATCTATGGTTTCTCTTGAGGAGACATATGGAATAACCACCACTTTTTTGATATCTGGAAGCCCTGGAAGAAAGAAGATGATAATTATTTCCTACATTCAGTTACATAAACTGAAGATCTTTTCTGTCTGATTAAATTATACAGTGTAATGCATAAAGTAACAGAAATAATTGACGCACTGAGTATTGTATATAGTTTTAAATGTTAAAAAAACCAAAACACTAAGTTGTTACCCAAGATACAATTTCCTCAACATCACCAACCTTTTAAAAATACACATGTAAATGTGCAAGCTTTAGTGCTGTAATACCTCTTCATTTGTCTTCAGCAGCACTTCACTTGGTTTTAAAAAAAACAGTATCATCAGTCCCTGTTCCCCCACTTAGTATACTGCTGACTAATTTATGACTATATATTTAAGCTAAGCTAGCAAAAGATGGTTAGAATTACACAAAAGACTGGTTAGTTTTTATTCAAATCAGTTCTGATATTCTAAGTGGCCACAGAGATACCATAAAGGAGGAAGGACAGCAACAAGCAGCCAGAAGTGTCACTTTTAGTGGCAGTGTAGGCTTTGAGTGCTCGCAAACCTACAGCATAACTAAGACTAGATGGTATGCAGTGAAATACCTTTTACCACACTAAGCAGCTTTTCCAAGTGGTTATGTTCTTTGCCATTGTATATAACGGCTTCAACAGAGAAGATGAGCTTAGGCTGAATTTGAGAAAATCTGTCCAGTACACCCTAGGGACAAAGAGAAAAACAAGTTAAAAACCATGAAATTAATTGTTACAGTAGGAAAACCCACTGGACACTAAATGCAAATCTCAATTCAAGCAAGTAATAAGGACAGGAATTAGCAGAAATGTTAAAAGACTTCCTGCTTGTCTTTCACTCACCCAAGATCTTCAAAGTGCAACAGGTTCGTAACAATCTATTTCACAACCCCCAGATATACCAATCAATAACAAAGATAAAATCACCACAGATCACAGAACATCATTCACTGAAGGATCAAGTTCACAAAGCTAAGCAGTTAAAAATTGAGAATCAGACTTAAAACTCATCTAAAAAGGATAAGCACTTAACTATAATGTGAGCAGGAGTGAGGCACTTAATTTACTTGAAAGCCCACAAGACCCCTGCCCGCAGGCAGGTGCTCTATAAGCCCCTGTAAACTGCCCCCAGTGCTGCTCTGATGATGTACCAGTAGCTTGGTAGTCTGCACAACAGAAAAATGGAAAAGCCCAGTCTTCTGGAAGATGCATTTATCATACGGCCACACGGCACTTCACATAAACTGGCAGCTTTGTTCTGCTGTGATTAACAAAGGGAACTGCACCACCGATTGAAAAAACTAGATATTGAAAACACACACACATACTACCAACAAAAAAAACTACCACAGCTCCTTTAGAACCTCTGGGGCAGGACACATTCAAATGCTAGATTTTCAAACGCCTCCTGCAGCTTACACTGTTTTCAGGAATTTACCATAGCTATTACCACACTTGAGAGAAAAACCCTTCTGGCATTTATTTTTTCCAGGTACACTGCAAGCAGCAGCCTACGAGAAATGGATCTTTTTGTATTCAACAGCAAGAAGCAAACCGTTTTAGTAAAAGCTCTCGGCACACAGTAAAGTTCATCCCTCTCCAGCTACATTATTTGAAACATTAATAACTACAAGATTACTCAATACTGTAAAATTGTCAGCTGTTCAAGAACAATCTCCTAAATCATGTTGCAAAACCCAGACTTCAGTCATGTGCTTATTCTTCCCAGCATTCTTTATTCTTCTCCATCTCCTGCTTTGTCCTCTACTTTGCAGCCAAAATGAGACAAGTTATTACCAACTCAAAAGACCAATGCAAAAACATCACAGCCAACTAATCTCTGTTAAACCCCTCCTTTCCAAGCTGGGCTGGTCAGGGTTGCAAGACAGCCTACTGCAAAAGCACAGAGGCCCTGTCCTGACAACTTCTCCACATTGTCTCTTTAGGAAAGCTCACTGAACACAGGTAAGGTACAGGGATATAAATCCAAATATGCAACTGCCTCTGCCACGTATGTCACTTCACAGCTTTCTCTCTTATCAGCCAAAGACGCATTTCCTTTTTCTTGTTCACATCATAAGAAAATACACTGACAACGCATTGACACCTAACTTTATCAATTAGTTTAAAACAAAAATCACAATCTGTTTCGGTGGCAGGAGAGGTTTTCAAGAAGCCCCTAATCCATTCACTAACAAACTCAGAAACGTAGGCTTAATACATTAAAGTTACTCTCTAAGGGAATATGAAACCAGATTTCCTGGTTTCTTAGGTATGTTATCGTACCTACTTCTT
>VZSC01007513.1:0-58296 GCA_013398225.1 Steatornis caripensis
TCATTATTATTATTATTATTACATTATTACTGTAGTTACAGTAAAGCTGTTTTACCTTTTCTAACCCATAAGTCTCTTTCCCTTTTCTCTCCCCCCNTATTATTATTACATTATTACTGTAGTTACAGTAAAGCTGTTTTACCTTTTCTAACCCATAAGTCTCTTTCCCTTTTCTCTCCCCCCTCCCCTTTTTGTGGGGAGGGAGGGGCTTAACAAAGAGCGTCTGTCGTTAGTTTAATAGCCAGCCCAGCTTTAAACTGTGACAGCAGGGAAGTCTCAAGGTGATGTCCTTGGTGCAAAATCACTGGGATTTAGCAGTCCCTTGAGTGGTGAGAAAGGACCGGACCAGGCTCCATTGATGCTAGACATGGACAAGCCTCCATGCAAAGCCTAGCTCAGTGCTAACGGCCATGCAGACCGGTTGTCCAAAAGCATGGTGGTATCCTAAGACCTGAGTTCATTTGGATGAGAGTGGAGGTGTTAACATGCAATCAGGAGCCATCGGTCTTCTGTCAGGTGTTATCATCCTTCTCTATATAAACCCTGGCCCAACTGACTGTGTGGGTTTTGCGAGGTTTCCTTCAGCCCCAGACTCTGCCCTCAACTGTGATGTGGCACCATTGCACATCTGGGCACCGCTCTGTTTGTCCTCCACTTCAATCAACTGTTTGGTTAAAGGTGTTTGCAAAGCACTGCACAAAATGGGGAACACACAACTGTCAAAAAGACATCAGGCACATTGTTGGAGGATAGACTTTGATAGATAGATAATGAATAATCATAAAAATGCCCTAGATGCTTCCCTAAGCTCAGAGAATCCCAAAACTGTCAGTTGCAAGAAGATGGGTCACTATATCAGAGAAGAACAATATTCTATGGGCATTTATGATTGCATTTCTTGTGTCTCATGTTCTTCCCCAAGGTCCCTGCTCTCAGACAATGTCTGAGGAGGGATGAATGTTTGGACTTATTCGTATAGATACATTTTCCTTCCAGTCTTCTCCTACTCAATGACCTTAAACTCAATGCAACAAGTCAGCTTATTAAAGGATTGCAGGAGTGGAGAAAACTGGATTAGCTGCCACCCAGTCTGAGAAGGGAGTGGGGATGTGAAACTCCTGAGTTTTGACAGGACGCATTTAGGCGTTGTGGTGGTAGGGCAGAGTGGGTGTGTGAGTGTGCGTACCAGAAAGAATGAGGGATCTCTTTCAACCACCCCATGTGATGGTGCTGCCGTTGTTCTCAACAAATGCATGCTGTGATGGCAGGAGAACATCTCACCTTAGAAGAAGTCAGGCGATAAAGGGCTCTTTTGTTGTTGAAGCATTTTGCTATCCTCACCCAGCTTTTATGAGGCTTATCCGAACTCAGATGGACACAGTGACTGTTTCGCATCGGAGGGGTGAAGTTCTGGAGTTCATGGGAGATCCCATATTTGAGTCTGATTTTCTTATTCATTGGCAGGACTGACACGATGTGATTTGGTAATGGGCAGTAATGCCAGCATTGCATTTTATCACCCTTTGCTAGATTTGTGCAATTTGTAATTCTGTTTATTGGAGAGCTCTTCAGGGAAGGGATGAAGGGTAAGGTTATATTCTCACATGTTACTCAAATCCAGCTCTTTTGTTAAATCCATTACTGGCACATCTGCCCAAAATCAGTGTCTTGGCATAAGCAGGGATTTATGTCCCTTTTCGGAGCTTCATTAGGTGCAGCAGTATGTAAGTGTAAATAGGAATGCATCAGTGAGGGAATGCAATGCTTTACAACCTGCGTTTTGGCAACCTCCCCATAAAAGTAGGATGTTTTCTTTTGCTGTTGGTGAGTTAAATGAAATAAGTTTGCTGATTCTTAGGCAACTCTTATCAGTCTTGATGAAACACACAGAGATACATGGAGGTCCTGTCTGCACTTCGCCTCTCTGACCCTCATGCCAGATCAAGGCAGAAGCAGGACCAGTAATAAAATTTGAAAAGTAAAACTTGAAGCAAATCTCCAAATGAGAAAGACTGGGGTCCGTTTCTGAGGTGGATCCCCAATATTTCTGGTGGTTACTAGAGACTTAAGTGATCATGTTGTACTTCCTTCCTCTTACTGTCAACCCAGTGCCATCAATATCCCTCCTTTCCTACCAGCCACTTCCAATCATATTTGATAAAGGGCTATTTAAATTCCTGCACTTACTTAATTTTTTTCCATAAAAGTCAACAGACAAAAAATACCCAAGCAAGGGCTGTAGCTGTGGACTACGACTGCTGATTTTTCTTGTCTGAAATCACCTCCTGAGAATGAACTGTAGCGGAAAATAGGTGGGGAATAATAAAGGCAATAGGAGAGCAAGGGGAGTGGTGGGGTACAGTGGAGACTGAGGGACATGGCAGAGAACTGGATGCACTCATGTCATGGAGAGCAGAGGTGGGAAGCTGGGCTTAATGTTGTGGAGTAAGGACATGGGACACGGGAAATTAGGCTCGATCATTTCCACTCCTTATGGAAAAGTCTGATTCTCCTTCACCTGAGAAATCATATTTTGTTATAAAAAATACTGGCTTGAGTTAAACAAAACACCCTGCAAAATGAGTTTGTGCTTTTAGCGGCATTCCTAGGGAAAAGCTGATGAAACACCCCAGGGAAACACCATGAAAAAGACTACTCTGATTCACTGATTTTTCATTGAAAAGCTAACTCTTTTTTTGAAAGAAAGGAGCTATTTTATTTGCAGGGGAGCAAAAAAAAAAGCCTCTACGCCAGTGCTGGGTGGAGAGCTCGCTGGCAGGGGTGCACAGCAGTGTGCTGCCCCGCAGGGCTGCAGGTCTGTGCCATGCAAGCTGCATGGGCCATTTTCTGGCAGCTCAGCACTTCTCAGAAACTTTTGTAAAGAAGTAACAGGCAGCCACAAGAGATTTGTTACAAGGCAAGGCCCATTTTCGCTCTTTCTATGCTTGTACAGCACCAAGCACATAAGGAGCCTAGCTGTAATGAGGGCTCTGATATGAGATGATAATATAATAAATACATAATCATACTTCTAGAAACTTTCTTCTTTGTCTGTTAGGCTTCAGATTCCCTAGACTCTGATGGTTGTTCAACCCAGTGAACTTTCCAGCCAGGTAGGATAATGTTTCTTTGTGTAGACAGAAGTTCATATTTATGTGGATAATCCTGTGTTGAGTGGCTTTATTGATACATGACAGCTTGGGCAGCAGGGGTTGTTTGAGTCATCCTGTTCTGCTTGTGCTGTTTTAATTTCCCTACAAGCCCCAAAGGCCAAATGAAAGCATGAATGAATAAGTAAGAGGATGCCCATTTGCAATATGTCCACAATTGTCTTCCTCAGAGCCTTCCCTATGTATAGCCCAGTGTCCCAAAATTACATCAGGCAAATACCACAGACATCTATTCTTTCTTCACTTTCATTAAAACATGCTGTTCACAGCAGCAATAAAGCGTATCGGTTTTAAATGGACCTAGATTTGTATTTTATATAGGCTGCTCGGTTGTTGTTGTTGTAATAATAAATGACATGGAGACAATTTCAGATTGTTCTCACAAAAATCAGGACTCCTAAGGGGAGTCTGCCTTGTGCACATGAAGTTGTAGCTCTGAGCAACCAGCTAGGAAGATGCAATTAATTTCCCCCTCGTGACTAACGCCATTACACAAAATACCACAGTTGCCTTGAGGGCCAAATTGAAGACACTGAATTATGTATTATCAAAACTGACTTTACAATGATGTCTTCATGGGCACTTCTGTGGCTTGTGAATGGAAAGGGAACGGCAGCCAGCCGCAAGGATCTTATTTGTCTCTCACTCACTGTAAACAATACACTGCCAATGTGAAGACCTTAATGAGATGGAGTGACATTGCTCTTTCCCTTGAGAGAGTGGCACAGAAAGGAGAGGAAATCCTGGGAAATCTGCTTAATTATATTGTGCATATTAATAGGTCAGCCCAAGTCCGCTGGTCTTTGCTCAAGGCCCAGAGATTTAGAGGTTTTCCAGCCCGTTTCTCTCCTGTTTGAATATGACTTCTGCAAGACCTAAACTGAGCAGCTACTTCCAACCTACTGGAGCCATTTTGTACCTGGGATGAAGATTTGAAGCCTCAGCATCCACTTTGGGTATCTCTTGCTCCTGGATGTAATGAAGCAGAGGAATTTCATTAAAGGACTCAGCATCTCCCTTCCATAACCACTGCACCAGCAAGTAACATTGAGTTTTCCTTTATCCCATGGGGAAAGGAAGGGAGGAACAGGGGGCTTAAGATCATATCAATGCACTTGTCAGCCAACAAAGAGCACATCTGATGAGCCAGATAGCAGGTGTAAAGTCCAGCAGGTCAAACCAGATCAAAAGGGAGTTTTATTAAGGAGTATTTTCAGCTGGGCATTCACAAGATACATTTCTACACTGAAAAAATCCTTTACAATTCACAATTTCAAAACAGTGAACCAACTCCCTGTGTGTGCTATTTATCCTTAGCAAGCAGACATGAAGTAAGAAACCGAAAATTGCAATGCCTGGAGCAAAATTAGATGGTTGCTCAGCGATAAAGGGGAAGTGGGTTTCATTTTTCATGAGTGTTTTCCACTCTTGCTGGCTTCTGATCTCAGTCATCACACTGATGCTATGAGGCAGGTATTCACATAAAAAGCAGCAACTGCTTAATTAAAATTTAGGTACGCTAAACTATTCAAACACACATGAAAAAGAGAAAAATAGATATCTCTTTTGGTAAATGACTGTCACACACTGTCTTGTGGCCCAGGATTCACCATCAGTCCAGTGACACAGGACACATTTTGCCCATCTTATAAAAGATAAAAAATAAGTGAAGATTGCTCCTTTCTTTTCAGTCTCACATTGTGGCAAACTAAAATCTTCCAGAGAGCAGGAAAGGGATTCAATGTCCCTTCCAGGAGAGGGAGCATCCCACAGGACATACTGCTTCCATGGGAGAATTGAAGATTTCCCAGTCTGAGTCTGACAAGCATGAGACCTTTCTGAGCTGGAAGTCGCCCTGAGAATCTCCTTCTAGAAAGTTTATGATTATTTAAAACAGAAGAAAAAAAAATAAAACCTTTCAGACAAATAATTCCTGACTAGGGAAATGGGGGATCCTGAGGACCAACCAAACAGTTCATGGAGGCCACTTCCCCCCTGCCTCGCCCCTCTCATGTATGCAGCAGCGCAAATACAGAAAAAAATCTGAATATTCAACTCTCCCTGAGGGATTCTGACTTTATTTTCTTATTCAAATTGCCTGGGCCATTTGCCAACTTTCCTTTGTGCTGCGAAGACAAACCCAGAGCTTGCTTGCCTTTCTTCTGGTCCTGAGATGTTCCTCGGAGCTCATGAAATCTCAGGAAAAGCAACTTCACAGAGAGCAGGACGAGTGTGTATGTTGTGCACATGTGCGCTGGGGAGAGGTGTGACCCAGTGGGTTCCCCGACCCCGCTGGGCAGCCCCACGTTGCGAGCAAGAGCGTGCCTGTCTGGGTTAGAGAGAAATGTTCTTGCTCCTTCTTCATTAACCAGGCTGGGAAAATACAGACTCTTACAAAAAACTTCTAAATTCATCAGAACAACACACGAGCAATGCAGAAATACAAACACTTTAAATGGCTTTATCTAAGTCTTTTGGATAAAATGTCAGCTGGCAATTTCTATCTAGGACCTAAAGGATTTTTTAGAGCCACAGAGATGAACAGTCTTGACTGTGATTGAACTAAAACAAATGTCGCTGGTCTCCAAAACATCTTTTCCGAGCTCAGGGCTGTGCTTAGTGCCCATTGCGATCTGCTCATGCAAATGTTGGGCAATTCTCTCTTTATCCTTTCTCTACTGAAATAGCGAAACTTTCCCTTTGTTCTTTAAATGAGAGATTTTGTTCCTAACCTTGGGCAAAGGGTAACAGTCACAGAAATGTTGGTTGGAAGAAAGCTCTGGAAGTCTCTAGTCTCATCTCCTTCTTGAAGCAGGACTATCACCAACACTAGCAGGTGACCCGTGCCTTTGTCGAGCCAACAAAAATCCTCCTTGGATGGAGACTCCATCACCTCTCTGGATGTCCTGCTTGGCAGCACCAGTTTAAGGAGTGTTTACTTGCATATTTATGTTGGCAGATTCAAGCTTAGCAATAACTTGGGGCAATGTGAAAAGGAGACTATTCCTCCCCTTAAATCTTATGTATACACTTAGTAGCCCTGCTGAAACCGGGGTAAGCTCTTAGGAGAGCAACAGCCTCTGTCTTATGTCTGCATAGTGCCTTGCCCTGAAGCGTTTAAGGTCCCTTTAAGCCACTGTATTAGAAAGGATGTCTGTTGTGACAGTGTGTTCTCAGCCCAGGATCCATTCACGAGTAGTTCAGCCCCTCCTCTTTTGGGAAGAAGAGAAGGAAAAAAGTAAACATTGTTCTTTTGTTTTCAACAAGGCAAAAAGCAATTGTGTCATATGTGTTCACCTGAAGTGGCTGCCTACTTACCAAACCAAATAACTGAAAGGATAATGACCCATTTCTCTATGTTCTAGGAGTGTCCTTTAGCCAGACTGGAGGATTTCATGGTACTCTTCGATTAGTGGTTTTCTTTGTATCCAGTAGCCAACATGCCCCTATGAACAGTGGGGAATCAGAGCACAATGCAAATTAATCCCTAGTTCTCCTTACAATAGGAAGGAACTCGTTCCTAATAGAAGAAAGTCATGCTTTGAAACACAGGATCTCCCCTTCATTTTTCTGAAAATACAGAGTAATTTAAAATCTGAATAGACCTTTGAGTCATTCCCGTGATCCACACACTACACAGAAAATGTCATACCATATAAGAAGATTCATTGAAATTGCAGGGTTTTGTGCGAGCACATCCATCTCCAGCAGATTGTGACTTGATCCTGCAGGATACTGAGCATTACTGAGAAGATGACTGGTACCCCAAGGGATTGGTTTAGTGTGTAGATTATCTTTGGGCAGCAGCTTTGTCAGAATTGATGAAAAGATACCAAATCTCAAGATTTACAACTGATTTCTTGACAAAGTCCAAAGGCTTACAGAAACCTTGCAGTCCTTAAACTTAGTCTTGCTGCCATGTAAAGGCAGCAGCAGCATGAAACCAGGCCCTTTGAGCCAAAGGCTTAGAAATTGTGGTCTGGAAAACAAAAGTACCCATGTTTTTGTACTGTAGATGTGAGTTTCATCTCACCTAATGCTGACTGTCTAAAAGGTAGATATTGCTACCCACACAACTCACGACTCCCTCTGTACTCGTCTATAGGGTGTGAGTCATCTCGTCCTACCATAGATGTTTAGATAAATTGCATGAATCACATTTATAGAAGTGTTTTCCTCTCTCTGTTGACAACGTAGCTTAGACAGGTAGCTCAGATGGGGCTATCAACATTGTGACTGCCTAATGATATGGAAGACAAATCCCACGCTTTTGTTCTTTCAATCCTTCAGCTCACAAAATGGAGGAGTGTGGTCTGCAGGTAGAATTTGAATGCAGAGAAGCAACTTAGACAGACTTCACTGAAATGCCGCTGTAGTATCCTCTGAAAATTTAGCCCTACCAGTTTGAAAGATCTGTATCAGTCATCTTAAACTGTTGGGCTCACCAAAACAAGATTCACATGTATGGTGTAAAAACACCAATAACTAAAACAGCACCAAAAGTTAGCCCTACTAGCTCTTGAGATTTCGTGTTTGGTAACCATTCTTATTTTTTTTTTTTATACTGGAAATACACTAAACCATAGGAAAAAAAAGTGACTTTAGGATGTATAAATGTTGTTAGCATGATACATTTCTCTCTGGATGACTGTTCATTGATCTTAACCTTCTCGGATTCCCTTTAGTTCATCTTAGCATCTTTCCTCTTAAACAAAAGGCCATATTCTGATCTCCTTATTCATTTTTCATGTCCCTTTACTCCTAAATCATCCCATTGACTTCAATGAGATTAGTCTAAGAGTGGTGTGCTATGGGAGAAGAGGAAGCAGTCTGCCCAGAGTGACTAATTTGGACTTTTAGCTCCTTTCCTGAAGATTCATTTTCATGTTTTCTGTTTATTCCATTATTCATGTCTCAGTCTGTAGCTACTCCAAAGACTGCATTGTAGTTGCTGTCACAGAGATGCGTCTCCTTTCTGGGAGATGCTGAACTGCCCTTTAGAGTTCTGCTATTCTTTGGTGATTTGCTGAATACAACCTCCTTTTGCTCTTCTTTTCTTCCAGCATATGATCACTTTACAGCTGCTCATTTTCTGAATGTGTTAGCCTTTCCTGCACACATCCTGCTCCACAAATGGGTGCCTTTGCATTTTCAGAAGCTGCTGTGGGTACACAGGCTGACTCTCTCTTTTGTTCTGGTCAGACATTGCGTCAGTGGTCACTCGGAGTTGCCCACTTTGCAAACACTGTCAGAGGGTTCTGTGTTATCATCAGTTCCTTATCTGACAACAAGGTGAATTCCTCTTATGAAAATGATGGCCCTTTTCTCTTCAGACATAAGGGTACTCAGCCCTTTTGGGAGGTCCATCCTCCAGTTCGATAATGCTTTATTTCTGAATCAGTAATAAATGTATTTATTTAATCCAATCAAGAGTTTGCCATTCCTTTTTGGGGGGTTACCTAGACCACTGTTATCAGAGTAATTTCCATTGGTCCTTATGGTCTAAACAGACTAACTTTTGAAAGTTATTTTGGTCTGGTGAGTTGGACCAAGCCGGTACAAAGTGAATAAAAAAGCACAAGGAAGTAAGAGCTTCAGGAGGGAAAACAAGCACTCAAGAGATCAGAACAGCTTAGGTGTGTGAAGATATTGACTACTGGTTATGCCTTCTGAGGTTTTATCTGTCTTGCAGGGAGGGACATGGCTGAACCAAATGGGTTTAGAGAAGAAACTGGGCTTATCCAGAGACACTGGCATTTTCTTAAATATTCAGTGTTGGCTCCCTGGAAATTCCGTTCCTGATGTGTGTATAAAGCAGTATCTTATAGTGGTGTTGTCAAGGTCCTCTTCACTGCGCTGTAAAGGGCAGGGAAGACATAATGGTGCTGATCAGATAGGCAAGGCAATTGTTCCAGGAAAAAAAATTAAATTGTATTTTAATTATTAGAGTTTGCAGTGAATTATTTTTAGTCTGGCTCTGACCAGATCTGATTCATGTAATTTCTTTAGACTGTCGGGGGTTTTTTATTTATCCAGTGAACCATCTGTTGTTTTACAGCTCTCTGGTTCATTTTTTTTGCAGCGGGTGCAGTTACCTGAATTTTGTAAACATCAGAAAGCAATACACCTGAAGGAGATGTCAAGAGTCCATCAAATCCATGCAGTTTTCTAAATGCAGCATTAACTGCACCTAGGTGATATGGTTGTATGACATGTTTCATTCTGCTGGAAGCCTATTTCCTCACTTTCTTTGCAAAATCAATTTTATCGTGGACAAATACAGACTATTCTGTCTGGACTGGAAAGATACTGGTCTCAGTTCAAGGCAAGAAGCTGAAAAATGCCAACACTGAAAGAGATCTCTGAAGGAGATATTGTAAGACAGCAAATCAAACTCTGAGAAGTGATAAAGCAACAAGTCAGTCATCATCATTTTCAGCTGTAATCTGAACTTTCCCAGTAATAAGATTATTACAGGTCATTTCATCTGGAGAGTTGGAAACCAGGTCACTTACTCAATGGATACAAAAATACAATTGATATAAGGGCATAAACAACAAATTTGAACATGCAAGTTTGATAAATTTGAGTTCGATTAATTAAATCATGCCAATACTCAGGTGATATAAAAAATCTCAGACCAATGAACTTCAAAAGTTGTTGATAGCAGCTCAAGATTTTTCTCAGCATTTTTCATTCAGGAAATGTCCTAGCACTCATTGGTAACACTCTGCTAATTGTGTCAGATAAGGAACAAGCCAATGCATTACCAGAAAATACTCAGCTTGCTATCTGTGTATGTATTCCCACAGGAAATGGGAAGACATGGAAAATGAGGACATCACCTGACAAAGTGAAGTGAAGGAGGAGAGAGGAAAAAGACAAAGGAAGTAGAAAAAGAAGAAGAGCAGTTAGTGCCTTGTAAGTGACACATTTTCTTTCACTTCAGTCAAAAAAGGCATTGAACAAAGTCAAAGGCAAAAAGCAACAGACAGATGCAGACATAGAAAATAGGAGAAAGACAAAATGAAGTAGCCAGATCAATGTGCTGGATCTCATCATCACCAGCCTCCCCACTTCTCCATTCCACTGAGGAAGATTAAAAAAGCCCAAATCTAAAAAAAAGTTAATCACAATAAAAAATTACCTAACTATTTCTCTTTAAAGCTTGTAAATTCTTTGTATAGTTGCAAATCTAACCAACGCATAATTGAAATTTTCTTGTGGGCTCTTCTGCATGTTTCCATGACAATGGTCTCTCATTACAACTGCAGAGTTTTTCACAGATGTTGGGCTTGACTTTGGAATCACTGACCATGGATCTTTAAAATTCCCATTGATTTTAATTAATCAACATCAAATTTATTATGTCATTCAAGTTAAATATATGTTAAGGAATTTTCTGGCTCATGGAGTCACAAAGCTAGAGAGACATTCAGAGGTCTTCTGGTCCATCCTCTGCCCTAAGTCTGGATGAGCTTTACCAACTTTATTCCTGACATATGTCTGTCTAATCTCTTTGCAAGGACCGATGTGAGGAGAGTTGAAATGGGAAAGGGGAAAATATGACTTTGAAGGAGATGAAAAAGTATTTTAAACACCTTACATCAGTCTCAGCCAAGTCTTTCTTTGGTTTGTTGATCAACAGACAGTTCCTACCAGTATGCATCACTACGCCTCTGCCAGATAGCAAGATGTAAGTGTGCAGTCTTATCGCTTTGAACTCTTCTCTATGTCTTTTTCATCTGATTTCAAAACCCATGAGGTTGCATCGTGGTCTTTTTTGACAACTCAGCAGCTGTTAATGCCTTCAGAAAACAGCCTGAAAATAGGCACTCTTGCCCTTGACAGCATTGTGTAATAATAGCAACACCCTTTCCTGAGCCTGCAGCTGATGCAGAAAGTCTTTGAAAGCCAGTAAACATACATTTTGCTCTAACCCTTGTCATCTCCTTTCTTTACAGCCTGTGGCTGGAGGTCTCATCCCTCCTCTGTCTGCCTGACATTTTGCAGAGGGAGCAGTTGTTCTACAGAACAGAGAAGTTCTACAGAACTCTGTTCTACAGAACAGAGAAGAAATAACAGCTCTTTGTTTAGCATGCAGAAAACTCCTGGTTGAATTGTCCTCTATGTGGTATCACTTCAGTAGATGGGATTGAAAATATTGTATCCAGGGACACTGTTTTCCCTTTCTAAGATTTCAAAATCTTGTGTGAGCAACTCCAATACTTGAGAGTTGCTGAAAAATTACACACCTCTGGAACGAGCCTCTTCAATGCTGTGGTATTTGTTGGTCTTGGTAAGGCTTCCTCTCTATTGTGGTTGCATGAGGAGAAAGGAACTGGGTTTGTCAGTCAGAAGGTTTGCTGGAAAACATAACAGCAATGGTCATAGTCTGTTATGTGAAATGATTTGCCTTTATAAAGAAGATGTGAGGGGTGTTTCAATGGTTGGATATGGCAGTAAAGTCTGGCAGCTGTTCATTTTTTTAGACCTGAACGCCTTTGTTGCACGGGATGGATATCTGAGCATTAGACGATGAGTATGCTTTGAGAAGATGTTAATGGACTGTCTCTCTGTATTTGCAAGGTCCTTGTGGAAGGGATGTAAATGTAAATGAATTCATTTTAAAATGCAGGGTTCAGGGAGGTTTATGTGCACTCTGGGGTGTACATGCATTGTAGGGTATATGAGTAGCACAAAATGTTGATGATGTCAAACTCAGCCTGTTCTTTAGGCCCAACTCCACCACTTACAAGAGAGAACAGATGGATTTCTGTGTGTAATACTGGGAAAAATACCTATGCTTTCATGAATACCACTTTTCTCATTTTCAAAATGTCAGCAAAGTTTACAAACAGTCTACGATTAAATGAACAGTAGATTAGATAAAATATGGAATGTAAGGAAATGATCAAGAGCAACTTCTGACAAGATGATAATTCTCAACATTTGTTGGTCATCTTTTTCTGTCATGCCAAAGGGGTTATGGGTTTGAAAGGAGCAATGAATTGCAAGTGGAGTGGGGCTTTGTAAGAATCCCTCTTTGATTCTCTCATGAGAATGTATGCATGTGGCCTATTGACCACAGGATGAAGTCAGCTTTCTGTCTTCATTTTAGCTTGATGGGTCAGAGTCAAATCCTCAAAAAAAACCCCTCTCAACCCTTAATTGAGCCTTCTTTGATCCTGACCTACTCAGATGGTGATCGCTCTTCAAAAAAAAGTGTATCCTTGAGATTGCCAGTTATTTTACTCCACGTACAGTGTGAACCTCAGACAGATATTAACCCTGGTCATATCTTCAGAGACAGTTTAGCTCAATGACATCACAGCAAGCTTTAGCTGTAATTTTACCAAATACCATAAAAAAATATGTCTGCAGTGAACACATGAGCATGTAAATATTCACCGTTTTTCCTTGTTTCCCATTGGAGCTTCACATTTTTTGGTGGGACTGAAACCATCAGAGCGCCTTGACAAGTGCTGGGAGCAGAGGCAGTGTTAGAGATATAATACCTTTTGGAGAACTCCTTCTCAGATGAAAGATCATCCAAGTATTCTTGGTGATATCATGTATCCAGTGATATCAAGGCAAGAACATTGGTATTTTCTGTTGTGCAAAACATTCAAAAATATTTTAAAAGCTTCCAGGTTAACAATGTTTTATTTTATTCCTAGAAGTCTGGACAACATCAGGCTTTCACATTTTAAAAAAATAAATTACATTAACTGAAGAGCTTTTAGTAACTTAGGAAAATGATTCATGGTTTAGCAGATAAAATAGCCTGGGAAGATGTCCAGGTGCTGGAGAAATTGTTGCTGCTGCTGCTGTGGACAAGGAACACTGGTTTGGGTTTTTTTAAATTATTATTATTATTGTTAATAAGATGCAGATGATAGACCTGTTCATAAATGCAATGTAAACGCTATTGAGTCATTCATTATGTTCTTTTGATTTATCAAAATAGATTTTGCATGGGATGAAAATGTCACATAAAAACCCAAAATATTTTCCCTGTTTTTTTAAGATGCAGCTTGCAGATCTAACGGTATTAACAGTGGGGAGGATGTTCCTAGGGGAAAGTGAGGTCCTGGACTCTCCCCATGTTAGCAGCTTCTTCAGAAAACTTCATCTACACATCTGGTGACTTCAAGGTCTCCAGAAAATTCATCTTTATATAAAATGATCTTGAGCAAACCAACTGCCTGGTGCTGACAGCACTTCCTTTTCTTTTTTGCTGATTCCTCAGCATCACCACGGAGCATCTCTCCATGCTAAAGAGGCTCCTGATCTGCTGAAAGCTTGGGCAATTGAGCAGCATCACTGAGCCCTGCCAGGATGGCGGTGGAGAGACCCTGGGGAGTGATGAAGGAGTCAATTTGCTATGCCTGGCACATGGCATCCTAAGCTGGGAGGGAGGATGTCTAAGATGCCAACAGGCTCCCAGGGCAGTGGATCTGGGAGCGCTGGCTGTGCCTTCCCCATGCTTGATGTGGGATGCTGGAAATCTACCTCTCAGGTGCAGAAAGCTGCTCGCAGATGTTGCAGGATCAGGAACAGAAGGACATATATTTTGGGAGAGAGCGGTGACAATTTCACAAGTGCCGGCCCTGGATCTTCCCATACAGTCAGGAATATGGACATCCCTGACATTTTATAGCATGAGATTATGGGACTGAGGATAAATATTCTTGTTACTTGTTCTTGAACCTAAACCCCTTGCTTAGACTGCACAGCAGCTGATTATTTTACTTCTATTTTGGTTAATAGCTTAAAAATTGCATATTTGTGAGAATATCTTTAAAAACAGTGGGCTGGGTCACAAAACAGATAGTGAATAATTACCAATTAATCAACCATCAGACTAATAATGGGTCTTCAGTTTTGCCAAGAAACCCCACTACTAAATTGCTCCCTCATTACCGATAACTACCAATTTAGAGGGCCTGTTATTGCATCAGTTTTATTAATGTCACATTCAGAAGGCTACTGTAGCAATAAACTGGCATAAGGCTGTAAAAAGAGGGTTGCTGTACATATTAATAAAATATTTTATAGCACAGTTTAATATTCTGAATCCAAGCTGCCTTGCTTTATAATCAGAAGAGGAAAAAAGCAAGCCAATCAATCATCCTTACCTATTCTTATGGCGGCTAGCTAACCAGAGTCATGGTGATATATGTGGGGATAATATCTTGTTACAAAAATCTTGTTATTAAGCAACACTATTAGTTCTAATTTGCTATAATGTCTTATAATAAGCTTAGTAATATGTTTCTAAATGATTTATAGAGTTTTCTTTTTTTAAGCAGGACACGTCTGCAGTGACTCCAGGAGATGTGCTTCACGGCTGATGAGAAGCTGGGAGGGAAGTAAGGCTCTCTGAGCAAGAGTATAGTGCTCTCTTTATGCAGGCTGAGTCCGAGACTGGGCACAATCCCTCCTCCAGGTCTCCTTCTTGTGGGAAGAAACAGCATTTGAGATGCTAAAGCTGTAGTAACCAAGGAGAAGCCAGGAAACTTACTGGATTTCCCCATCCTAGCTCTGCTATAGAAGTCTCTTACTTTCACCTTTGGTGATCTGCAAACATGTAGAAATCTGTATGGTTTAGGGGTTTAAAGCACTTCATGTCTTTGCCCTCAGTCATAAAATGGACATATTTTGTAGCATTTCCCTATCACAACAGGTGGATGAAGGAAGATGAATTAACAGTTGCAATATATGCAAGTAATATGATGAGAGAGCCCAAACAAATACTTAGGAGGAAGAGTCTTCGCCTTTGCTCTATAAATCCTTTCCTTTCCCTGCCTCCTACTGACAACCAGCAGTCTTAGTTCAGCTGCTATTAAATATACACACCTGGCTTCATGTCCTCTGGGAAGGAGGGGTGTAGAACTACTGGGAATATTCAGTTGCAAAGAGACTTGGACAGATTAGATGAATGGTAGAACACGGGCAGCTTGCTCTGACTATCCTTTTTGCAGGACTGCTTGGGAGCTATGGCAAGGACACCAAGCCAAAAAGTCATGTCTCCTGACCAAGCATGGTCAATCCAATGGTATAACGTAAGCAGCAGTATCCTCACAGTCATCCCTTTGCTTCACATTTAGCATCTTGTCACGATGGGATCAGATGGGTAAACCAGTCCTGCTAAGAGCTGGCTGTGGAAGACTGTGTATGTGACCCTGTCCTTTTTTCTTCTGGTCTTTCTGGCTTGGAAAAAGAGAGATTTCTGGTTCTGCCGTCTCATAGTTTCAAGCTGACCTTGCTAGTAAATGGAGGACAGATGCTCATAATCACAGCTGCAACATCTGTTTCACATGTAATAAATAGTCAACCAGAGTGACCTGCCAGAGGACAATTGGCCCAGGCAGACGGACAACTCAAGCCATGGTGAAAAAGAAAATTACCGGCCTTAGGGGATGTGTTTGACTCCCCTCACTGCTGGCAGCTTTGCTTCAGCTGGGCATTCAGAGAGGTGAGGATGGGAGGAGGTGGCAACACCAGGGATAAGCGAGGATTTGCTCTTAAATCATTGACACGCAGCCAAGGACTCCCTTTGAGAGATGATTGCTCCTGTGTGCCATGTAAACCATGGGCTTTCAACTGTAGCTGCAGCCATTTTTTAACACAAAGGACAACACTTCAGTTCCTTTCCTATGAAACACACAGTTTGTGTCCAGTTACTCTGATTATGGTCCCCGCTTGCTGGTGATAGACAGAGCTTTTCCCCTTCCAGTAAGCTCAGGAAGGAGGCTGGAAGGCGTCAGTGTCAAGGTGTATAACACTAATTTTATATCTACTGTGAAGGTTTGTAATCTATACTAGGTCTTCGAGTAAGTTTGCTTCTAATTAGGGATGGGCAGGAGCTAAAAAATGCCTGGAGTCAAGTCCACGAACAGATCCCCACTTAGTGTGAGTCGATATGATGTAACTTCTATTTGGTGGTGTTTACATTGCTCTATTCTGGTTAAGGACTGCTGGCTCCCATATTTGATTAAAATGAAGTACAGCCCAACTAACTCTTACAGTCCTAGCCAAGTCTGTCTCTACCAGGCACACTGAAATATTTCTGGAAAAGTTACAGAGGTCCTATTAAATAGAGTTAATATTGTTTGGTTTTATAGTGAAAGAGGTTGTTTACTGTTCTGTTGTAATGGTACTTAGCAGAAGTTGGATGAAAAGGTCCCAAAATCATCACTTTGGGGAAAATACTAGATAATCACCTTGTTAAACATGTGGTTTGTGTCATAGTTTAGTTACTTTACACAATAATTTTCGAAGTATCTCTTAACTGCATTGGCTAATTCATTAAAATAACATTCTTAGTAGCTGCATAGAACACTTCCATCAGGTTTACTCACTGTATTGCTTTGCTGTTGGCTCACAGAAATTCCTATTCAACAGGCTTATTTTAACTGAATGGTTGAGGTTTATCTTTTCTATGCCCAAACTTCATCAGGGACAACAGGAATGTCCTCCAAAGCTGTTGGATGTCTTCTGGAGGTATGTTTTGCTGGGGATAGACTAGGAAAAGGAATATGAACAGAAAGTCATTGCTTGTATGGAAATACCAACCCCTTCCCACTCTGTACAGATATGCAGCTTCCCTATCTGCTTCCCCCACCTTGCAGTTTGCTTGGAGCTGGTGGCTTTGCAGCTTTATTTTCTCAATGAGTTGATAAATCAAGTCATATCTTAGTGTTACAAGGTGATGATCCCATAGGAGACAGTTTTGTTCTCATAGGGACAGATGCTGGCTCTTTCATGCCACCAGAAGAAAGTGAAGGTGGATCAAAATCCAATTTAAAAAGCAAAAAGATGAAGGCCGTACTGTTATTAAAGGCAAATCCCTGCAGATCTCTGAGGATATAGCTGTTGTCTAATGGAAGCAGCTAATAAACAAAAAAAGCCACGTAAAGGGAAACAATCCATTATTTATAGAATGGGTAAACTGTATAAAGACTCCTTATAAAGTTAACATTCTGGACCAGATACTTACTCTTCTAATTTTCAAAAAATCTAATAAATAGTCAGATGGAGGTTTGCTTTTTATTCAGTATTTCTATTAGCTAGATGAGCACCTGCCATTTCCCAAAGAGTTGTGCTCTGCATAATCTATGCTACTGCTGGATTGTTTGGTAATATTCTTCTCAAAGAGGCTACTGACAATACAGTAGTGCTTTTCAGTGATTTAGACATTTTTATATGTTTCTTATCTCCTTCCTCCCCCCCCTTTCATTGTCAACAAATTAAATATTTGTTACACTGTCAAGGTTCTGGTGCCTTTCTTTATTGCTGTATATTCTATGTTTTACTGGATTGCAATTGGATTTTACTGGATTTTACAATTGCTCCTTGTGTGACACAATAATAAAACTTTTCTGCTCGATATGGCACTTCTCTGAAGATCCGAAAATATTTTGTAAACTTTAATTGACTCCCTAATTACTCACATTGTAATGTCAAGCTAGTTCCTTAAGGCATTTTTTCCGAGTGCTTGTGAGACATCTGCACACAGACTAATAAATTTGAGATAAAAAAATGAACTACTCAGTTAAGTGTTTGTGAGTGAATGGTCTTGTTAAGAAGGTACAAATTAGGACAGGTGAAAAGTTTAGTCCATTCTCACCTAAATACATTGCATACAAAACAATCGTGGCAGATATTGGTCTAATCTGTTTTAAATTCTGTAGAGGAAGGGATTGCTCCCCAGACACAGTATGTTCCAGCATTTCTGGGTTTTCTAAAGTCTTTCTGCAGGTAAACCAATGGTTTCTTATTATACCTGTAATAGTCAAGAGAAGAAATTATTCTGCTCCTTCAAGTGTTTAAAGATTGTCATTGAGAATCTGCTCCAGTTGTCTCTTCTGCAGACCAAACAACATTATTTTCCTTCTCTCCTTGAAAGCATGAACTTTCACCATGCTTCTCCTTGCTAGTTGGTTTAGACAGACTGTGTGAAGCCCAAAATATGCACAGGATTCCAACAGTGGTCTGAGAGGCATTGAATGGAGGAAAAAGAGATGTAATTGCCTCTATCACTCTGTCCCCTATCTTGAGAGTTATCTTGTGCTTTTCTAGCTTACAGTGAAATATCAATTGTTTAAAAGTCGTCTCTTATCTCTATATATTCTCTATGGTAAGGAAACGATAATTGGTTGAATTTGTTAAGTATTACAGATATACAAACAAGAGGACACTAGGACTGCAAGACTCCTTTTGGGTCACTGAGTCCTTTCTCCAGAGTTATTCCAGACCTTCATTGTTCTAATGCTTGGAAGACTTCACTTAACCATAGATCAAAATTTACTCATGGTCAGTGTATAGGCAATTGCGTTTCTGCCAACTGTGTTCATTAGCCTGAGTAGTTCTCAAGCAAGTCTATATAAGCATACAGCAATGTCACTCCAGAATCCTCCATTAGCTTATACAACTTTTTGTCAGATAGATCTACATAAAGGGAATTAGGTTTTGGCCTCTGGACTGAACACTTCTGAAGGAAAAATCCCATTGCTTCCTTTGCTCATGATGACTAATCCTAAAATATATCAAGCACTCTGCCAAGATTCAGAGCTCTCAACAGCCAATGAAGTCACCAGCAGTTCAGGATTGTCAAAACATCATGTAAAAAAAAGTGATCCTGGAAGTTGCCAGATGGTTTTAGGTGTTCTTAGAAGTTGTGATTATCCTCAGCTTTTTCAAATATTTTTATGTAGCAAGTAGTGTACCAATTTAGTATTCATAGAATCATAGAATCATAGAATCATAGAATGGTAGGGGTTGGAAGGGACCTCTAGAGATCATCTAGTCCAACCCCCCTGCTAAAGCAGGTTAGCCTAGAGCAGGTTGCACAGGAATGCATCCAGGCGGGTTTTGAATATCTCCAGAGAAGGAGACTCCACAACCTCTCTGGGNTCTATGGTAAAAGACTGGTTTATGGTATATATGCTCTTTGGATGGGACTAGCATGTCTGTCTGTCAGGGCTCCATAGTAAGGTCTAAGAAGAGAGCCTAGGTGTTCTGATGCTCAGGCCCATCTTCTCAATACAGGACTTTTTCTGAATTTTAGAAAAAGAACATCTCACACATTCAGTCTTAGAAACTGAGGGGGTTTTTTTAAAGTGACTCTGGAGAGGAAAGGTAACTCATGAATATTTTAGGTGCCATATTTGCTTTGATGATATTTGAGCAGTTTTGAAAAGTACAAGTGCACACAAACATGCATATGTCTCACACACATGCACACAAAAACATCCACCTCCACACTTACTTCCACAAGCAGCAGACTTAAGTTAAAGAACTTTATTAAAATTTCTAGGTTAGGAGATTTCTTTACACCTTTTCTTAAGGATCCTTAAGCACTCTTCATGTAGTCCTTTGTGAATTTGCTTTTTAATTGCAGGCATATGAGCACTTCTTTATTACTCAATGAGCAAATATAAGAACTATTATATGATTAACTGAACCGAACCAAACTGAAAGACTTGAAGTTTGCAACATAGGAATAAAAGCTTGAAAAATCTACCATTTGAGATTTTTAAATGTCTTTTTAAGATATTTCCTTGGATCTGATACGAATTGGGTAAGTTCTGATTTTTGGTTACTCACTCATGGGCTTATTACCTTGCAAGTTCACTCCTTGCATCTCAAAAAGGTTCATCTTTCCCTTCATTAAACAGAGAAGCAGACTGATGCACAGCACAAGGCAAGAGGCATGCATAGAGCAGATCCATGGCAGAAGCAGATGTTGAACCTACCCCCACCGACAACTGTTCACTGGAGTTCAGCAAATGTTTGAAATTTCATCTCAGAACTACTAAAAAGTCCTCCATTCGTTCTGTGCTACAAGCATGAAGCAGTTCTTCATGGAATGCACTCTCTGCTGGGAGATCGCAGGATGTCTTTGCAGCAACAACAGCCCTGATGCTTTCATAACTCTTGTCTGTCTACAAAACCCCTTTGAGCCTACAGTCTTATCATCCAAGAATACCTCCATGTGTGCCAATACTCCATACAGAGCAGAGGGGAAGAGACAGATGTTTTTTATATTTGCAGTTGATCTAAAACATATTGGTAAATCTCAGTGGTTTAGATGGGAAAGTTTGGTCTATAATGTAAGAATGCGTGTCTATATTTCAGCTGGGGAATGAAAACACAGGCATCTGGTGAAGTTTAAATGCCCCCTGGATGCTGCTCTGGAAGGTTATAGGTCCCACATATGTCCCATCTCAGCTACAGCCCCATGTGGGTGCCTCGTACAGCCTGAGGCATCCCGTATGCCCCTTGATACTTTGCCTATGCAACTGGATTGAACCCCAGGAGAAAGCAACAGCAATGACACTACGACCCAGCAGAGGTTTTCTGCTGGTTTTCAGGGTCAGGATTTTGTGCAGAGCAACAGTGAATGCACCTCAGATTTAATGTTAGAAAATGGGAAGTGATTTGCTGTGGGCTGCTTTATTTCTTCTCCATTACACAAAGGCTGGCATGTCCCTGACCACGTTATCTGTACCCAAGTGGTTTCAGCAAGAGTTCAGCTTGTATCCTTGGAGGATGAGGAGCCTGAGGCTTCCTGAGGTTGCCTGGGGCTGTGGTGGCCAGGAGGGACCATCCCCAGCAATGGCCGTGGTCTTCCCATCTTCAGACCTTTGCTCAATGCCAGCAGTCAGACTCTGGCATCTCATGCCACGGGGCTGATGGCCACTCCACTATCCTCATACCTATCCACCATGTAGGTCTGGTACAAACCATAAAGACAACAGCAGAAATGGTTGGTGTGATGATAAGTGCACAAGCGGAAATGGGGCTGGGGAAAGTCGCTGTGTGTTAAAGAGCGTCTTCAAGTCTGTTACCCAAATTACCTGTTATTGGCAAATCATTGTGTTCACATGGGGCAGTCAGAGTCAATGCAAGTCAGTGTGCTGAACTCTGTAGCATGTTTCGGAGAGTGTATTATTTTGTAATCCATGGCCCAGAAACTCCTGTTGTCCTTTCCTGAGATGATGTAGCGATTCTCAAGAGATAGAGGGTGATTCTGATGGTGATATAAGAGTAATTTGGTTTTAGAGCTCAGGTCCCCTTGAGACATCTGATTATGTGAGACACGTGGGTTACTTTTTATAACAGATGAGTTTATAACTTGAGAAAAGTGAAAGAACATGAGCATTAAAAGCAAAAACCAGGGTAAATAAAAAGAAAATAATATTCAAAATGCAAAAATATCATAACTTTTAAGCTAGTGATATAACTTAAGAGCTCATGACTTTGGAATAAGTTAAGAATAATAGATTTTCTTCTCTGATAGCAAAAATATATTCTCCTTGACAAATATCCCTGGCTGAAAGCATGGATTTATTTGTTGAGTGCTTTCATAGTAGCTCGAGAGTATAAGGTTTTTCTGCTTAAATCTATAAGCTCTGTGTGATTTAGTGCTAGGGGAAAAGATCATAGCTTAATTAATTTTTTAAATAAGAAAATGCTAAATTCATAGAGACAAAAAAATTTTTCATTCAAAGCTCTTTAAGAATAAGTTGTCATTTCAACTAAAACACTAAAACTAAAGCCGAGGTATAAATGGCTTGGATTTTAGGTCCACGGCTAATTTAATCCTCTATATTTAGTTTAGAGAAAAAAAAGCACTAACAGCTTGATTTACATATAATTCCTCCTGCTGTAATGCAAATGAATTGCTGCCAACGGACCGATACTCATGAACAAGATGACGACAATTAACCAGTCTGCTCCATGCAAAGCACAGGACCTGAAAACGCCTCCAACAAATGCTCACATCTTCAGGTGTTCTGAATTCACTGTAGACCTACCAACTTTCTATTTCTTCTAGAAACTGCAGATCTTTCCTTAGACATGTATTGTCTAACCTCCATCAGAGACTCAACAAAAATAAGCCTGTTCACTGCCCAGTACCTGTAACTCTAGAATACGTTCCAAGAATAATAACCAGCAAGTAACAATTTTCATTGTCGTGTTGCTTAGAAATTATGCAGGAATGTGTATGCAGGGGAGGAAGGGGAAGGTGTGTGCATCTGTATATTTAAGTAATCAGAACTGTAATTACATTACAACATGAATATTAATTTGCTTATTTTATTCTCATGTCATCATCATGATTTCAGCACGGTTATCCCAGATTTATACCATCATAAATGATAGCAGAAATCTGTCCTTGTCTGTGCACGTGTGTGTGTATGTACACGATTATTTTATCCATCTCTCTCTCTCCTCTCTCTCTCGCGTACACACACACACATTTTCTAGTCCTGTGTTGTATTTTCTGATGTAGCAAGGCTGGCTGTGCTTGTGTTGCACCAGTTCTACTATGATGATAAAAAATAAGAATATAGACATCAGACTACTATATACAAACATAGACTAAAAAGGTATATTTACAGATATCCAGATCTCAGGATGGAAACATATCTATCACTATACGAAGCCATGTGATAACAACACAACATATGGCAACTTAATCATAACAGTAAATAAAAGTAATTTTCTAGATGGTAGAAAGAGAGGAGCCACCACATGAAATGTGTATTTGTCTCATGCCATAAAGGCTAAATAAGAAAAAGAAAGCTGCAATGGACAGTGATGGGCTAAGAGACGCCAATCACAAATTTTCTTCTTCCATTTAAAAGGTAGAGGAATGGTTGGGCAGGTTTTCTGATCCTTTATGTCTCAAACCAGACTCTATCTGTGACTGAGAATGAGACACATTCATGAGTTCCCCAGGGAGCCAAGGAAGAGGATTTCTGAAGGCAGAGCAGGGATATGCAGCAGAAATTGTCCCCTGAGTCCCATCACTCCACATGGGGTTGCACAACAGAGGAAGAGACCTTGAGCACTGAGAAAAAGCAGTGACAGCCCTTCCATCAGTCTGTGATGGTCCATCCCTTCTTCAGCAGCTCCAAAGACCATACCTGATCTTCACTTATGGTCCACATCCTACAGTTCAGTGCCCATTAGAGGTTGGTTTGATCTCATGAGCACAAAGGCTTCCACCTTTTGACTATTTTTCAACTGAAAATTATGGGACTCTCTGGTTCCAGCAGAAACAGGCTCTTTTGATGTCTTTTCCGCTCCACTAAGATTTCTGGAAATGGGTGCTTGATATTTAAATCCATGCTAACTAGATATGCGGCTGCCCTGATTTTTGAAAGTAGATGGCTGCTAGTTTTCACCGAGACTCAATCCACTTTCATAAGGGTCAGTAATCATGAAGGTTTACAATGGGATTTTAGGAGTTTATATTCAGAAACCCAGCCTAAGCCTGGTTCTGCTTCCAGGGAGCGCCGTGGATCATCATTTAAACAGGAGCAGCTTTGGAGCCTAAATAAAATCCAGTCATCAAGGCCAGTAGATACCCACAACAAATCCGAGCTGACAGCTGTTTTCTCCAGGGCTAAATTTGTACCAAAGAGTTTAGGAAACATAAGCAACAAATCATCTCATCCTGAGAGAAATTAGTTAAGTATGAAAGGATTAAAGGAACTCTGAAAACTGAGAGGAAAAGTAAAGAAGCTTTTCATAAAACATGTTTTTTGATACTCAGTACTGAGTTTTCTTCAGTAGGAGATGTTGCCCAGTCATATTAAAGTCACTGTCGGTTCTGCTAGCAGTGTACTTCCTCTGTAAAGAAGGGTAAATCTCACACGCTGTTCTGGAACAAATGCAAATTTGGGGGAGTTCATACAACTTTCCTTCACTTAGCCAGGTCAGTGCTGAGATTTTACTTGGTATTTTGTCTTCCTCAATGCAAAATGACACATAAAAATGGCCTCAAATGGCAGAGTCCACATTTTCACCCTTTTTATCCTATTTTTCTTTTTTCTTTTTTTTTTTCTTTTGCAAAGAGAAAGAGCTCCTTTCTCTATTAGGTAGCCTCTGCCAAAATGGAATACCAGAACTGGGGCACATCAAGAAGTAATATCTCACTTCCCTGTGCAGGGAGCTGAATTTAGGGCAGTCTGCACTGTTATATTAACCTCAGGTTCGTGGGGTGGTAGGGTATGGAGGCTGAGAGGTCTACAACACCCTTCCTACCAGAGTCTAACTAAAGGCAGCCTTTCATAGATCACAAGGGCCAAATTACACAATAGTCATGGCTACCTGCAACAAGGGTTAACAAGAGTAGCTCCACTGCTTTCAATAGAACTGTGACAGTCAATATGAGGTTGGCATCTGCACTCACAAATAAGCTTTTAATTAGGACTAGTCAAAAACTAGAATTTCCAGGTTGTGATCTTCCAGATAACATGTAACTTCCAAAATGTAGTTTAGCTGACAGCGTGGCAAACACTAGATAGTGGGAGAAAAGGCACGGAGGAGAAGAAGAGACCAAAAGCAGAATTCAAAGATTGTTGGCATTGGTGCAGCTTAACAGTGATGTGACGCATAATGAGTTATTTAATTTCACTTTCCCATGGACAGATGTGGAATTGAAGCAGGACTGCTACTATTCAGCAGCACATACAGGTACTGCGAAAGGAAAATTTCTTATCCAATACATACAATCTCAGCCCCTTTTACGATATAATTGTGCACAAAGCTAAACAAGCCTATCCAGTGCCAACAAGACAGGAGCAGTATGGCAAGTAAATTCATTCTGGTGATGTGAAGGAGGTAATGGGAAGAGAATATGAGTTTTCATCTCCTTTACATGTTATTATCCTTCTCAAGCGTAGGAGCTTTTCTAACCCGTTGAGCTCCAAGTTGGGCTCTGAGTGTCTGTGCAAACACTCTCATCTAATAAGCCCTGTTTTCACCTCAGCCTACCCAGCATGAGATGCGGCTTTACGCTGGACAAGAGATTTTCAGAACTGATGTTGGAGTAGGTTGCAATGTGTCTAGGTTTAATATCGTCACGCATTGAGATGGCAACCCCATGATACAACGGGGCAGTTTCCAAGTGCACTGCTGAGATTCAGTCAAGATACAGGCTGTAAAGCATTTTGGCATGTCATGATGGCTTATGCCACACGTGGAGATCAGGCTGAGCATTGTCAATGCTGCACAGGTTGTGGAAGAGACTTTTGACTCTGAGACTTTTGACTCCAAGACTTTAATGATGAGCTCTTTTCAAATTCAGATTGAAGTCAAGATCTTTGTCTGGAGTACTTTCTGCTGATTCTTCATCCATACACTTTCCTAACCTTTAAGTTCCTGGCTTTGCAACCTGAGTAATACTATTGCTTTGGCTGTATTTTTTCGGAGGTCTGTATAATACATATTAGGCATTTGAGAGAATCTTACGAGTATAGAAACTGATCTACTAACAAGTCCAGAAGGAAACCCTGGATCCATGGACCATTGGTTCTATTTTCCAGCCTGAACATCTCCCTGAAAGACAGAGAAATAACAGACAAAATTAGTTTTAGCATACAGGTAAATTTTATTAAATCTTGGCCAAACTCTGTGACAACTTGCATGCTACAGTGGAGGATCAGGGAGTGTTCCCAGCGTGACTTGGCTACATCCACTGCTCCTCAAGGTCCTGCTCCACAACTGTACTGGTAGAAAGGCCATCAGAAGGACTAGTAGTGGAGATCTGATTAACTCAAGTGTATTTGTTTCCTGTTTAGACAGCTTCAGTTCTAAGGCACATTCTAATCATTAGACTTCAAGGAAAAGTAACCTTTCATCTTACATACCAGAAAATACAGTGCATCGCATGCAGTGGCAGTCTAAGCTGTGCTTCTGTCCCACTCTGCTATTCAAGACCTTGCTCCTAGATAGACATAACAAGTTTTCTCTCTCTCATTGTCTAAAAAACCAGTGCCAAAGTTAATCGAGTGCCATTAAACTTATCTACGACCACACGCAGAACCACTCAGAAACACTCATCACTCTCGCCTGTCCACAGAAATCTGGTTCGAGATCCCAGGGCTGTTTCATCATAGACACAAGGTGGAAATGTCCCCCTGAAAGGCTCCAGACTGATCCTCTCTAATGCCCAGGCCACTGTGGCACTCCTTGTTTAGCACTAGAGACCTGTGAAGATCTTATCTACAGAAACAACGAATAGGTTACGCTGGGCCTATGTCCCACCAAAGTCTTGTACAGCTCGGCCATCTGTCTAGAGCAAGGTGGCGATAGTGCTGAAAGGTGAGTGACAAATAACAGCATCCTTTTGTGCTCATTTTGCAGGTCTCCACACAGCTCAGCTGTCAGGAAAAAGGAAAGGCTGAAAAGCATCAGGAAGAGATGTAAGACCAGAAGAGTGTGAAGAACATCTAGTTCCATGGCTGCAATTTTTTTTTATTTAAGACTGTAAATCTCATGAGAGGTGTATAGACTCTCTTATTCATCTTTGTACGGCATAAGCCAACTTCTGGCAGCCTGGACTGAGGAAGACACTTTCTCTCCCATTTGTCTCCTGCTACATTTTCATGCATCCCTCTGCATTTGATCATTGACAGACAGGAGTAGACGGAAGACGGACCCCATGGTAAAGTGCAGTGGGGCAGTTCCTCAGACACCTGCACTTCTCTTTTCTTTATTTTCCCTTCTTCCTCCACCCTGTTTCTCTTTCTCAAACCTCTTCTGCAACTGTGGTAGCAAATCCTCATACCTATCTATAGATGGCAGCAACTTTCCAAATCAGTTGCAGATGCTGATGAACCGGAATGATCTCTGGCTTCCTGGGGACAGAAGTGTTTCACTGCATGAAATAGGTAGCAAACTGTACATGGATTTAATGGCATGTACAAAGAAGTTCACTCTCTCCTAAGCAGGGGAGGATTTTTTTGTGTGCGTCTGAAAGGGTTTGGGTTGACAACAGAGACATGCGTGGGGGTGGAGGAGGCAGTTGGGGAAAGCAGGTGGATTTCTTTATGCTGCTATTAGCTGCCAGCTCAGAAATATTAAAAAAAAAACCCAAATGTACTCCCTGCCTGTGATGTTGCTGGCTCTTAACATATGTCAAGCTCTTATCATTTCACAGCAGCTGGCAAGTTCATGCAAAACCACCAGGCGGCCCAAGGTAGCCAGTAATCGGTTAAGTACAGATGTCCAAATAGATGTAACTTCCATTAAACTTTAAATAAAGATAATTTATGCTGAGTAAACAGACGAGTGAGCATATTTGCCCAAATACAGATGGCACTACCTGATAGCAGTGCATTAGAAGGGTCATTAAACAGAAAGGTTCAATAACATAGTACTCAAAGATGGTCTTCCGCAAGGCAAAACAGCTGAGATCAGGGGTATGAAGTCTACCTCCGCTTTTATTTTTTTTTCTGCTTCTTTTTGAATAGCTCAGCAAGTTTGGAGTCTTAATGGGGCATAAAGAGAAACACACTTTCTCCTGGAGGGACATCCATGCACCTGTCTAAGGAAAAAATAAACTGAAAAGAATGAATTGTAATCTGTCTCACTTGGAAACCAGGATAAGTGTGTTCACTTAGAGGCAAGGAGGAGACATTTCTGAGGCTAACAGCCTGATGGCTTTAGGGAGGGTCTTCCTCTGCAAGGGGCTTTGCATTTGCCCTGCATCCCCCAGGGAAGTAATGCACTGTTGTCACACCCACAGTGACACGTTTTGTCCAGGAACGGGATAACGTGCACGCGGGCTCACACAGTCATTCCTTCCTCCCTCTAACTGCACAGTAGGGGTGCACAGTTTTGCTGAGGGCTTCGGTGCTAGCTCTTCAGTAAGGGGAGGGAATTAAGCTGAGGCACCAGTTGTTGGGGTTTAGACACTAGATGTTGGGATTTTGGCGTTCCTAGGACCTTAGGAAGCATGGTGAAGAACAAAAAGGTCAGATCATCTTTAGTGTACATTGTTTGAGGGCTGTCTGGTCACACCACATGTGGTCATGATAGAACTATCGAAATCATGATCCGTACCAGCATCCTGGACATCAGGAAGGCATCCCTTTCTGCGGGCATCTCAGGTGAGCATCCAACTGGTCTACACGCTGTTGAATTCAGTGGCCAAGTACTGCAAAGCCACAGCAGCACTGACCACCTTGGGACAGCTACTACCATCATCACACGTCTCCTGACCTCCTCTATTTGCACAGTCCACTCTGAAGCCCAGGGTATGACTGTAATAATGACAGCAAGGCACGAGCAAGAGTTTTGATGTCCTCAGTGTGCTCCCTGGCCACTTCAGCTGTGGAGACGAGCACACTTTTTGTAAACTGCAATGTCATTTAACTGATCTGCTGAAGAAAGTAACAGGATCCAGTCAAGTATCAATATTCTTAAGTAACCGGTGCCAGTTTCTAGCTGAACAGCCTGTGGCTTCCTACCAGCAGTCACCTTTCTGATTCTCACCTATTCTGTAATGACTCCACGTGTCTCCTCACCTGTGATCAACAATAGCCACCTTATTTCAGCTTTGGTCAGATCATGCAGTGTAATAATATTGCTCATGACCTTTTTTAATCATAGAAAGCAAGGATGGGATTTTTTTTGGCTGATTCCTGACAGTTAACAGGTGAGTATCCATGCTAAGCTTGTCATCTGGGTTCCTTCTGCAGCTGGTGGAGCTTCCCAGGGCAATTCATGCCCTGTGAAGATCTATGATAAATCACCTCTGAAACTGCCTCTATCGACTATTGAGAGAGTGCAGATGTCTGCACTAGGCCAGATGCCTCATTTTCAGATAGCTAACATTTGATAAAAGCAATGCAACTCAAAAGGGAGTGTCAGTCTGCCTTTATTATTTTTATTTACTACATTTTTCTCCCTTCTTCAATTTGGTCCTTGTGGAATAAGGATAATGATATGCTAATGCTAATGTGATGTCCCGCTGCCTCAAACCTTCTCTTATCCATGGTAAAAGGTTGTCCCAGGGAAGGGAGGGCTAAGTTGTTTATTAGGTTTACAGTATAACCTACAAGTGAAGGAAAGATGGCAATACTTCAGGGAAGGTGCAGTGATGGTAGGGATGCAAAAATCTCAAACCAGGATGAAATACAAGGTCGCAAAGGTATTCCTTAGGAAGCAAAATCCTGCTGCAGAAGTTGCATGGGTCTCTTTGCTACATGGGCTACTGGAGCTCACTGCTCTGTTTCTCTCTGATGACCATCAAAAGACCCCATTAGCATCTTCGTGACCAACTACCTTACATGCTGCTCCAGCACATATTTCCACTTCAGGTCTTCCCCTCTTCTTGCAGACAGAACACTTGAGAAAAGAGCAACCAGCCTTCCCACTTGGCAGTCAGGAAGGTACCTGGGCTCAGACCTCAGACTCCAGAAGTGTTCCTGGGACGCCTTCAGTGGGACAACTGGGGGATGTTGTTATTTGGGTATTCCTGGTGCGTTTACAGGAATTAAGCCCAAAACTCCTGAGATTTGAGTCCTGCACTTATGAACTTGTCTCCCTTTTATTTATTAAGAATTAATGAATTTTAAAGTATCTCTAGGGTCAAAATCCTCTCTCCCCATATTACAGGATATTGTCTTTCCTTTGACCATCTCTGTATCATCCCTCCAATGACTCTCATTTCAATCTAGGACAGTTTTCTGAAAACTCTTGGTCTGGTTGGATCCCGCTCATTACACTGACCTACACAAATGCTTTAACCTCCTCTCAACTTTCTTCGCCTAGCATTTTGAAATCATCACTGTTATAAATATAGTTTCTCTAGTGTCAACATCACATCCCATAAATATTGGGATTCCTGGTGAGATTCTCTAGCAAGAACATGTATTCATGGTGCTGCAGGCACTGTTGAAATATTTTTGCCCTAAATTATCTCAGTAATATTTAAATTAATGGCAAATGCCTGGGATGAGGCACTGACCGATAGGATTTGATGCTGCATTGAACATTTCCGGCTTCGCATTTTATTCAAAACATTTCCTTTTTCAGGGTGATTACTTCATTTTACGTTTCCTGGCCTCATGATCATGTCACACCCCAGTTCTGTAGCTGTCAGATTAAACACTGCTTTATCAGAAGACATGCCACTGAATTATAAAACTTCTTTGGCCATTTAACACCTTTATCTCTGTCTTGCCCCTGCCAGGATTACTGACACAGATTTGTCCTGTCTTTACTCTTCCAAAAAACTCCTAAACTGTATGTAATGGAGGACTTCCTAGACAGTCATTTTAACACTTTTCTAGCATATCCAAGAAAGTTATGTGTTGGTCATGGAAAACTCTGTGCAGGGAAAAATGAGCTTTTCATGGACATGGTAACTGTTCTGAGTCTTCCTGTTTTCTTCCCCATTAAACATAAGTGGGCTGAGACCCTTGCTTACGCAAACACACTTCTAGTACCTGTAAGTTGACCCTTGGAGCTGATACCCTCTTGCTGGAAGCAGGTGTAAAACCATTAACCTCGATGGAGGTGTCACTTTAGGCCCGAACAAGCTGGGATCAGCTAAAGGGAAATGAATGCCTGTCTGAGTGGGCCAGAGCATTCAGAGCATCTATCTCCATCTTCCAGGGGATTTTTTTGCTGCTCACACACATATGCAGATTGACTCTCCATTGCAGAGCCAAGGGACGCCACAGATGCCATCGGATCACTGCACAGGGTCACAGTCACATGTAGGGTCATTTCAGCCTTGGATATGCATGGCTTTTAAGACAGCTCCGGCCTGAGAGCAGTGACAGAAGGTGACATGCTCTGCTGTGAGGCAGGCTGTGCCAGATCAGCTGCACAGCTTCTGGCCAGCTCAGAGCATGGCCACAGTGACTGAAATCTGCTTAGAAAGCATCATCCTGTGCCTGCCTGTGAAATACTGTGCAGCTGCAAGGAGAGCAGGGGGATTGCGCTGATCTAGGCTTGGCTTTGCTATTCTGTAGCATTAAGCAACTCTCTTAGCTTCCCCATACATATGAAAAATGACAGGTAGAGGGTTCACCTCCTTGAAGAAAGACCTACCCCTGACTCCAGATGGAGTTGGATTTGGTTCAAACACCAACACCAAGGGGTCATCACGGGTAGCAGCCACCACTGCACCCATCCTGGCTCCTCACACCTGTTGGTACCATCCCAAACCTCTTGGACATTGCAATGGCTCCCAACACCCTGACACTGGAACAGTTGTTTAATTTGTGTCTGTGGTCTGACACTGGTTTCTAACAAACTGTGTATGCTCTCGTTTGGACGTCTGAACTTTCACACTGGTGTTGGCTGTGTAGCTGTCAACACCTTGATCCAAGGGAAGGAGTGAGAGGGAGTGGTATCTGTACTCAGACTTCGGCTGATCCAACTATAATACTGAGTAAAAGGATTTAAGGTGCTTGGTTCTGCTATGGCCCAGTTCAGCAACCATATAACATTCATAGATTTGAAGGTCAGAAGAGGTTATTACAATAACTTCTTCCGACCTTTTGGAAAAGAGGCCAGAGAATCACTTACATAGTGGGATGTACACTGAGTTCCAGCCATCAACTCTGATCCAGGACCAACCTTTCCTCCAAAGGGTTTTCCAACCTCCAGATTTCTTTCAGAGCCCTACTTCAAGATTTGAAGTCTGGCTCTGGCTTTAGGCTTTCCTCAGATACAGCGATTATTAGCCCTAACAGGTATTACGGTCTTTATGTCTTGCATCAGCAGTAATTATTTCTACTTCACTATCTCCTTAGGGCCCATTTGTGCTAGACTTCATTAAAATATTTCCTTCTTCCTCAAAAAAATAAAAATATCATGAGATAGCGCTTTCTTAGCCAAGATGAGATGTGTCAATGTTCTGCGGCCGGTGTTCTTGGTCCCAACCATTCCCATCAAGTGATCCACCTGCCAACTGTGATGTCTTCTTTCGACTGCTGTGATCATTCTTCTTCCAAGAACAATGAATGAACGAATGAACGAATGCTCAGAAAGGTACACTTGGAAGACCAAATCAGTCAGTTGTTCACAAACTTCTTGTATTTGAAATCACAACTAATTGCCCTCACTTGGCACAGTGGCCACCATCTCAGCTCTCTGAAGCGTGCAATTGTGGCTCGTGGAGAAGACCCTCAGGGAGACATTGGTGAATTACTCCTCCATTTGCTGCATCTTAGATGCAATAATAGTTCTGACACCTTAAATTAAACATCTAGAGCCAACAGCATGAATGCAACCCTCAGGGCTTCTCTATGTAATATGTCAGTCTAAGGTGACATTTCTTAGTGAAATTAGTTAAACTGATGCTCACGGCTATGACGAAGACTTTGATTTTGTTTTCAGTCAGGCTGTATTTTGATATTTAATCTGGTTAAAAGAAAAAAGAAGTCTTTTGGACTGTATTAATTAAAACAGTTCAGCCTTGTAGGTAGGGATAGGTAAAAGCAACAAACAAGTCAGGAAAAAAGTATGAAGGCACCTCTGTCTCAAGGATGAAGATGAATGCTCATGATTTTTTTCCCCTCTGTATTTGTACTGGTCAAGCTCTAATTATTTTATTTACTTTTTCAAGCCAGACTCTTAGGAACTAAAAATCCTACAGCAAAGAAAATACTCTCGTAGTTAATAGGGGCAGGGTATCCTGAGCTAAGACCCTTACTTGTTCTGCCAAGATGAGAAACCTTCAATTTTGTGAGCAGAATATAATCTTCAGTGTGACCAGATGCCTCAAACCATCGGATTTATAATAATAATAAAGAGGAATAAAGAAGTAAGAGGAACAGCTTTTCCAAGTAAAGGTATTAGGTCAAATTCTCCTCTCTGTTATCCCACTCTGCAGCACACTGATGTCACCAATGTTGCTGGTAAGAAAATGTTGACTGACACAACCTGCCACAAAAAGAAAAGGTATAAGAAATAGGTGAAATATTTCAGGCTGATTTAATGACCATCTGAGGTAGTCGCAATTTATATATTGATGGCAAGGGACTTTGAGTGCTTGCGAGGCAGAGGAAAGGGGCTGATAGACCAGATCAGTCCAACCACAAAGACCGCTTACAAATGCACATGTACAAGGCAAGGTTATCCAGCTTCTGCCTTTGGGTACAGTAATTGCCCTGTGAAACATTAGTGAATCAGCATGAATGTTTCATAAGTTTGAATTTATAAAATATTTCTGATTTTCCTGTACACATGCCTTTCAAAGATAACTTTCAAGTGCTCATTGTATTATGCATCTCACTTTTCAAGAGAACAGCGTGATTTCCTTGAAGACATATCCGTTTAGAGAGTTGCCATGGAAATTTGTTCCTACCCTCCAAAAAATGCTTAAAACCAGATTTTTCCATTGTCTTCTGATTTCTGCAGATTACAACGTGCTTCGCTTTTCTCTCTAGGGTGACTGTAGGTGAGTGTACAGAAAAAAAGAAAGACTTTTTTAAAAAAAATTAAATTAACTTCTAATGGAATCAGAAAGCTTCTTCCTCTAAAGTTTAGTCATAACCAAGGCAAAATTATCTTACTATCTGAAACAATCATTTATTAGCACAATTTTTTTTATCCCAGGAGAATCTTGATAAAAATTGCCTGTGCAAACATAAAACCACTTTTTACATATGCAAGGTAATTATTAATCCAATTAACCATCTGCATACCAGGCATATTTAATTAGTTCTCAGAATTACTTTTTTCTTACTGTAATTGGACTAACCACCTTGTGCAATCTGTAAATCTGACCAAAACTTTTGTTGAGCCTTTTTTGAAAATAAAGGATAGATTTTGTCAAAAATGGGATTAATTCAAGAATTTTCCTTTTTTCACTTTTTTTTTCCTTTTAGACAAAAAACACCTTCTGCCTCCAAAGAAAAGCAACCAAAGAGTGATGATAATTGTATTGTCAAATACTGGCAAATTATAGTTTTATTTCTGGAGGGGAAAAAAAAAGTAAGAAATATCGATATAGCAATATTTTTATCCCCATTAACTTTTTAATGACAAATATACTCTTTGATCATTGTTAATTGCTTGGTCCCAGATCATAATCAGACAGAGTATTTTGACTAGAGAACAGACTGCTTTGCTTGTAAACACTCCTTCTTTCCCTGTTTTTATCGAAAAATAAAATGAAAAAATAATAGTACTTGACAAGTTCATTCCTAGTGCTGTTTTATATCAGAGGTTGTCTGTGTTTTTAAAATAATATTGCTCTTTCAAGATTCTAATTTTAATGGCTCTGCTGGGGGGATAGGTCAGCACAAAGTACGTGTCCTGATGTTTTCCCTTTGTGCAGGAAACTCTGAATAACTCCAGGGAATGAAAGCCCATGAATGGCTCTAACCAGAGCAGCTCCTGGAGACTGGAGCTCTTTCCACTAATATGAGGAAAACAAAATGAGGTGGAAAAGGGGGTATTAGATGGGAGCAGCACAGGGAAAAAGATAAAGGGCTCAAAACTTTTGGCTTGACACAGTCATCTAACATCGCTTGAGATGCCATGGAGGCATCTGAGACATCCTCACAGGCCTGGTGCAGAGAGGACCTGTGGGAGACTGTGCCCTTCTGGAAACTGGGCTGGATGCTGTAATAAAGGGCTCTGAACAGCTATGTTGAGGAAACTAGACCAAATTCTTGTGCTCCACAGACTACACTGGAGGTTTGCTTGCCAGCCCAGGGACTCCTAGGTGGGGACACCACCCATTAGATGTCTTAGCAGTGAACTGAAACTTTCCCTTATATTCTGTCTAATCCTGAGATAACTCTGCTCCTGACCAAGCCACTGGAAGAATGGGTGTTTTGACCATTCTGCAAGGCCTCTACATCCCATCCTGGTTTGTTACAGTCCATGCAGGAGGGACACAATAGATACCTGTTCAATGAAGACCATTAACCAAGCCTTGGACATTCTTTCCCCAGAGGAATCCAAGCAATGTCCCTGGCTGGGCCACTGTACACAAGCATAGTGGGAGCTCTGCATCTGAGTGACATGTGGCCCCAGAAAACCCAATTCAGTCACCATGAAACCAGTCTGAATTTTGGTGCAGAATTCAGGAGGATCTAGCCCATGTATTAGGAACTGTGGCTAAACCTTAGGCCCTGATGACATATCAAAGGTGTTACAGTAGCTCCACAAGGGTGCTAGACTCGCAGAGTGCAAGACTTGGTGACCAAGGGCTCTCTGCAGCTTTTAGATTGTGACAATTATTTGCTGCTCTCCCTGTTCCTCTCCTGCTTGAGCAACTTAAACTATTACTGCTTCACTAAAGCAGCTCCTGCTTGCCTTTGGTGTTAGGTGTTCTGGAACAATGAACACAATCAGCAATTTCTGAATAGGATTTTGGTTGTGTGTTTGTAAATAGGCTTCCAAGCAGAAAGGAAGAGGAGGGGGGGAAATAAAGGAATTGCTATATGCTTTGTCTCTACATATATATCTATCTATATATATATATATATACACACCTGTAAATAAACAGAGCCATCTGATGCTCTTCTGTTTCCCAGAATGGGTTATAATAGAATAAACTGAAGTCAGTGAGATTTTCTCTTTTGCCTCTGAGATACATCTATGCTTTCATTACCAAATAATCTGACTACAAAGTTGATCCCACTGAACCATACACAATGTTAATTTTAGTGATGCAATGTGTGGACAAGTAGGGGGGAGTTTTGAATGCTGATTTCCTCTCTGCCTCCTGTTCTACCTCACCCCCGTTTGAAAAGAAAAAGGCAAAAAGATTTGTATATAAATATCACCAAATTGTAGCTAAGATAAAAGTTATTTAGATGTTAAAGACAATTCTGTGCAGTGCCTAGCCTTGCCCTGAACAATATCCCTGCTCTGTCACTCACCTGCTGTGCTGCTTTGTCGGTCTTGTGGGGCTTCTTCCATTCACACCTACTGCTGCCCTAAGTTCTCTGAGCTAGCATGTGTCTCTCATGGGTATCTTGCACTCATAGTTGCAGTGATTGCAACATGGGTAAGAGCAGGAAGCCTTATGTATAAATATGGCATTGGACAGGGCAACTGCAGGGAAAGGTGGTGAAAGCAAAGGGTGTCAGATCCCAAAGTTTGTTACTGAATGCCGTGAGCTTTGGAGAGATGCGTAAAAACCTCAGGAATTCAAAATTGCCATGAGCAGATGCCAGATCAGTGCTAGAAAAATGGGGAACTGGCAGCCTTCTTTCATCTGAAATTGAATAATGTTGTATGTCATGAGCTAGCCCGTTTTCTTCCTCTGGATCACATAGTAGATATGAGACAAGAACAGACCAGAGCACATGCATAGCTTCATTCATCTTCTCATTTGACCTGAAGATGCCCTGGGAAAAACACAATCCTTTCAATTCTTTCTCTTTGAAACAAGAAATGAGAGTGAAAGTGAACAACAAGTTTCTACTTGCCTGTGGATCCCAAAGGAGGTTTAGCTGAACTCTCGAGCTCAGTGAAGATGCTGTCACAGATGCTGTAACTCATACTGATAGCTTCAAGTCATGATAATAATCCTGCATGCGATTTCCACTTTTAATTCATCCAATTTCAGCTTCTGACCCTTGAGTGAAATGACTCAAGAGCTTATCCTGAAGCAAGCCACCCTTCTGCCTAATAATCAGCCATAACATAGTAGTGCCAGGCACCTTGGATTGGTATGTGTTGATCCTCAATTCTTTGATTCCTCCAGCACTGGCTTTTTAGCGATGTTGCACAACCTGATCTGTCAGAGTAGCGTAAAACTAATAACTGGGCTGTATTACATCTTGATGATGTGACAATGGTACTGATGGTGCTCATTCTCAGAGACTACAAGGCAGCATTTCTTTGATTGCTTATGGGAACACTTTACAGCTGAAGTATAATTTCATTTATTAGAGGCAGACAGCTTATAAAAATATGTGAAACACAACAGGTATCAAAAGGAAAACTTGGGAGACTAATGAGGCACAGGGCTCATACCTTTAAAGAAAACAAAGGTTTCTACAGACAAATGGCTGATGCAGTTTGGTTTTTATAGACATAAATCAATCAAAACATTCAAACCATGTTATCCTGGAGAGTTACAGCAAATACATTTCATCTAAAATTATTGATGACTTTGCTTTTAAACAGAGGATAGGACAGAAAGGAAGACAAGCAGAAAAAAAAATCCCTCACACTCGAAGAAATATAGCTGGAGTGAAAAACAATCTAGCAGAAGGGGAAAATGTACACAAGTGAAATAATAATAGTATTGCTACAAAACGCTTTTTCCTCAGAACCCTCTTGCATCCTATCTGAGCACTCAGGGGCAGAATTAAAGCAAAATTTGATGTAAACATCTTCTGTGTAGATCAAAGAGTGAATGTGGGCATAGTGAAAAAATTGGCTTCTTTTAAGAGTGACAAAACTGCCCCAAGCAGCCTGCAGAAGGGTTTACAGGTCCATTTCCCAGCTGGTGAGGGATGTCCTTGCTGAATGGTGATCATGGAGAAAAGATCAAGTGAGGGATGTGAGTGGACCCTGTGTGCTTCATCTCTGAACCAGTGCTGAGAGGGGGCTGAGGTGCCAAAGAAGAGGCAATGACTAGGAGGATCCTGATCAGGAGGAGGCTGAGAAGTCAACAGTCAACATCCCAATTCTACAGCCAAAGAAAGAGAATGGAGAAGGCAAAGGCTGTGCAAGGTTTTCCAAATGTCAGAAAGCACTGATCATGTGTTCAGAGGGATGAAGGACCTTCAGCTGATTTGGAAATCTTCTGCTGGCTTCCTATGTTCCAATGTATCTATACGTATATGTCAGTATCTATATCTACGCAGTGGAATGCAGTGAGGCACTGACTGATCCTGCTCACACTCCTTGCTGGCTAGCCAAGAGCCACTTCAGCACAGTCTGATGCCAAACCTTACTGTGGCCTCAGCGGGCAATTTTTCTGAGAACACGTGTAGTGTGGTGCATATGGGACAACATGGAGACTTCTAGAACGTGAGACATTTAGTGTGTAACCTATACAGGCCTTCTCCAGGCTAGGGAATTTGAGCATGAATTTTCATATGGATGGGCAAAAAGATCCAGGGTTTCCTTGCACGCAGTATTTGGTCATGGGGATTAATGTGTAGCAAGATGCCAAACATTCAGCTGTGTCAAAAATCTTTCCCTACTAAAAAAACCACCCAAACCCAACGAACCCACCATGTGTGAGAAAAGAAAAGCAGGTATGGGGACACAAGTATGCTGCACTATACATCTTCCAGAGCAGTACTGACTTGGTATCCAGCCAATCTGGAAGAAAGAAGGAGCATCTGTGCCACATTTGAACCTGTCTCCCCAGACATCTCCAAGACATCCCTGGCTGTAAACCCTGGGCAGCTGTCAACACCAACGAGCAGTGTTACCTGCTGCCACTGCCTCCATCACCCAAGGCAGCACAGTGCCCTGTATTGTCTGAAGTTTGAAGAATTAAGACAGTGCCCTGAGAGGATTTGTCCCAACACAATCTGAGTTAGGACAGCAAAGATGAACATTAACATGAGTTGATGATCAGTTGCGCTGTGGTTCCCAGGGACGTGCATTGCTTGGGAATGTGTATCACACGATCCATCGCCCATCAGTTTCTTGCAATGAAGAGTTCAACCTCCAAATAAGTCTTTCATGTATGTTCCATGTAGCTCCACAGAGCAGCTACAGAGCCCTGGATTGGTCTTAAGAAACCTCAGTTATATTCCTCTGTTCTAGGCCTGCTAGAAATCCTCAGGCAACTCAATCTCCCTTGATACCTCACTTTCCTGACCTGTTAACTAAAAGTGAAGTCACTGATATCATTGTAAAGAATGCTTAGACATACCAGGGTAGATTGCTGGGCAGGAGGCACTGGTCTTTAACTGAAAGCACTGGAGATGGACACAGAAATTCTTAGTCTCAGACTGATATTGCACAATTTTGCCGTCTCAGATAGAGAACGTGTGCTGGCATCACCTGCCATGCTACAAGCACACTTCTGCCGCAGATTAAACAACAGCTATGAAAGATTCATCTGAAACTGCTGGGTTAGTGCTCTGTTAGCCAAGGGCCTTTCTTCACGTTATTTTGTGGGATGTACTCCATAATTTAGATCTGTTTATCTTGATCACAGTGTGAGCCTACCGTACCTACCTACCCACCCAGAGTCAGGTTTTCTAGCACTCAGTCTTAATACTTTTAGCTTTGGATTAGAATCTTAATTAATGTGTTGAGCTTTCTTTGCCAGTTCCTGTTAAGAAAACAATCAAAGCATGTTTCGTGAGAGATGAGAACAAGGAAGCAAAATGTTTGATACCCTTCCCTGTCTCTAGCACCATTTCATCTCTCTGATGACATTGTTTATGATCCATCATACAAGCATATTATTTCTCATCCAAATTGTTTCATGTTTTATTATACTCAGGTAGAGGTCAAGGCACCAGTTCAGTTACAGTCCTCTTGGCTGGGTAGTTGTGGGTTTTGGTGAAATAAAAGAGGAAAGGGTTGGGAGTCTGGCTACGCCTTATTCTCTTTCATGTGAAAGCCATTTAGCACTGTTGGGGAGGGGGGCCTCAAGGGAGGAGTCAGTACCATGTACCTTGCCTTGAAGCCCTGACATGTTCTGAAAAATGAGAAACCTGTCTGTAAATGAGATTCAGGCCCATAGATGTGAAGGGTTGAAGCTGCTTTGAGTACCTACATTTTACCTCCTACACAGAGACTCTCAGTCTGCCATTGCACCTTGAGCCCCATCTCTTGCTTAAATTGAGCACATCAGTTACAAGGATGCTGTGTTTGGGTATAACAGCTCCAAGTGGACATCGACCCCGCTTGGTAAGTGTAAACCTGAGCTATTCGCATGCCCAGACCCACTGCATATTTTAAGCCCTCTTGCTCACACTGGCTGATCCTCTTAGACCAAAGCCTGATGCTCTTCATGGGATGCCAGACTCTGTTTTGTGCCCTCAGGATGGGCTATGTTACTCCCACTCCTCCCCAACCACCCACGGTTCTCCTTAATTCAGCTCTTCCAAAAAGCAATGTGGTTGCTTTCATTGTGAACCACACGAAGACTACAGCTAACAGACAAGGCTGAACTTGCTTTTCCCCTTACAATATAACTTATGCCACTGAGAACTGAGCATGTCCTTTAGAAAGCTGCCCAGTGCTCAGGTACATCAACTCCAAGCTATCTCAGCTGGTGCCAGCAAGGGTGAGGACTTCTGGGTAGGAAACGATGTAATCTCCACTCGCTTCTTACACACTCTTAAGCTGTGTAAGGACAAGGAAAATAAATTAGCTGACTTAGCAAGTCATTGTAACCCAGAACAGGTCACGTATCTTATTATACCCAAGGTGTAATCTCACTGCTAAGTGTTGTGCTCAAAATGAATGCTTTGTTACTTGTGTGCAGTGAAGTCATCGCAGCAGAATAAATGCAATGCCAGGACGACCGTGCTCATCTCTCGCTCCCTTCCCTCTGATGCGTAATGAAGAGAAGGTAAAGGGAATGAAGAATATCATTTGTTATTGTATTCTGGCAGACAAGGCTCATTCAAACAACCGTCAGCCATGGAATTTCATCTGAGTTTGCCATATAAAATCTCCTGTTTCAGGAACTATATTTGCTCAGTGTGTTTAATGTGACAATGAAAATTCTTCTTGCACTGATCTTTTAAATAATAATTAAAAAAAAAAGCCCCAACAAAGAAAATCTCACAGGCAGCCTAATAAGTGGAAAATTAGTAAGTGTCAAAAACAGAAGATAAAATTCTACCCAGCAAAGCAGAAAGGGAGACCCCCTATTTCTTACAACTGAAACTACAGAAATAAATTATTCTGCTGGTTTTCGTCCATCTCAAATGTCAAATACTACCATGTGGGTTCCCCTTGTCCACCTTCCTTTGGGTGGAGTCCCCTCAAAGAGCAGTGTTACTCTGTGCCTCCAGGATTTGGTCCTCTTTCAAGGTTTTTTGTTTTAAGTGTGCTTTAGCACCCAAGCTGGTATCTGGTAGCTTTTTCTCTGTTAGCAAGAAACCTTTACTGAAGAGGAGGAGGAAAGCAAGAATAAGAGGGAAGAGGGGACCCTGGCACTGGCAAAGGGGTAGAGCCTGTCTTGGAGGTGTCCGCATGGGGTTTTCCAGGCAGGTGGGAATCTGCACTGAAGTGGCATGTAGGTGAGCTGAGCTAATGATCTCCATGGAGGCAATGGCAGGTTGCACTTGGTGCCATCGCGTTATAGTTACATGTCCCCTGATTCGGAGCTGAAGCAGAGGCAGAGTTTAGAGAAGTCCATGAAGAAACACCAGAGCTGAATGTGGGGTCCCGTCAGCTCAGCCTTTAGCATGGAAGAGCTCAGAGATTCACTTTTCCTGCAAAGCATTGAGGACAAGTATAAACATCCAAATAATGTGTTGAGAAATTCTAGACTAGTGGAGGATAGAGGACTTCGGGACACCTGGGGTAGGTCACCCGGCAACAGTCTAAGGAGACAGGGAACTGCTGTGGTTGTCAAAAAGACACAAAATAAAGCCAGAAGTCATGCCTTGCACTCACCCCAAATTACTTGTGAGTAACAGTTCATGATCCTTCTGGGAGTTGCCTGTTAAAAGAAAAGCATTTGAGACTGACTAACAAACTGATCACAAGCTGAATTATTGATTGTACCATTAAAGTCTTAGTTTGAAACATTATCAGATTTAATGAAATAATCGAACGTTTCTCTCCAGCATAACCAGCACTGTGTTTCTTTCCAGCTCCACTTTAGGGTTGAAGTTGACTCACAATGAACCCAAGAGGGACCAGTCTGCTGCCTGTTATAGGAATAGTTTGGCTGCAGTATAAATCAAGCCTATGGGTGAGATACTAGCAGGGCATTAGCTGTGGAAGAAAATAGGAAAGTCGCTATGTACTGGTTTATCATACGGTAATTTACTAATGAAGCCAGAGCCTGTAAATGTGAGTGTCTTTAACTCCACATCTTCTAGCCAGTCAGCTGAGGCAGCTGATGTGCAGTTTGCTCCCCTGCACCGCCAACTGCAACAGATAAGAATCGTTTGTCTTAGTTACACAGAGAGATCAAAACTTACCCAATCCCCCACCCAAACAGCATGATCAAACAGCAGTAACTTCAGTCCTGTTTTTTTGCCTTTTCAGCCAATTTTGCGATATTTTTAACCCCTTCTGAGCATTGTAGGCAAAAAGGAGCTTTATAGTTTGGAGGATAAGGGTAAAATAACTTTTACTGGTCTGGGAGTGGGATTATTCATTTTTTCCCAGCGGCTGCTCACTCTCTGTGCACAGCTCCCCTCTACATGCCTACAAGGTGACACCCTCCAAACAAGCAGGTGCAGGTGGAAGAGGCTCTGCACCCCTGTAGTGTCCTAGGCAGGCATTTGGGTCCAGTTCCAACAGTCCATCACCCACCTCCACAGCCAAGAGCTGGCTCTGACTCTCCTTTTCCGTGAGTATGTCCCTGAGACAATTCCAGTGTAAGAAATCAGCCTTTTGAGCACACTCATTCGTGTTTTGCTACCCTTTCCCTTCTGTTATTTTTCTGCAAAGAGTCACAATAACTGCAATGTTTTTTTTACGCGTAAGGCTGCCTTTTCCACATTGACCGTCGGACAAATGGTTAAAAATAAAACATTACAGCTTCCTCACATCATTGCTATCTTAATATTTTTAAAGTGTTCCTTAATAAAGTAATTCTGTATCATATGTTTAAAAGATCTCAGAAGTAATTGAATTCACAGTGCTTTGTAAAATTTCCACCAATTGCATGGGTATTTATGTAACTTAACCAACTGCAAATGTAATGTTTCAGAAGAGTCCTTCTCCCATCTGCTTCCTCTGCATCCCCACAGCTTTTCTTTCCCCATTCTTTTAATTTCCACTGCAGTCTCCGCTGTTGTCATTCCTTCCTCCACAAGTCTTGGCTGCCCATCAACCTGACCTGTTTCAGAACCCATTTTATCTCTATGCACAGCATCTACCTCTTTGGAAATAGTGGGAGATGGTAGCCACCTTTATTAGAGGTAGTTTCACATCCCTATTTCTTAAAAAACCATAAGGAACAAGGGATGATAATGATGGCTGCATGTTTCTTGGTGATCACAGTTATTGGTTCCTGTGGACTTGATATCAGCTTTGAGACAGCCCCTCACCACTGCCGTGATGTAATGAGGGCCAGGAGTCCCAGATCGCTCCAGCAAGTCCTACTTCACACAACTGCCATTGCTCTGAGAAAACTCACCCTCCCTGCTTTATACCACTTTTTTTCCCTTCTGGACTTAAAATCCTGGTGAAAATCCAATTTATGGCTTGGATGGCTGGAATTATGGAGAAATTCAACTTCAGAGTTGGCCTTCAATGGCGAATAAACACTGATTATGAGAGAAAGTCAATCTCACTACTACTACAGCTGCAGAGAGATACAGGCACCAGACAGAGCCATGAGCATGCAAGGAAGGTGACATGAGGCAAGCAGAAAGTTTTAGAGGGACTTTTGACACTCAGCAGAGTGAAATATCTGAAATATCAGAATTCAGGTGGCTTTGCATGGAATAGACATCGTTAAGAGGACATGTTGAATTAAGGGATCGTAGCAGTTAGTTTAAGTAACTTTGTTTTTTTAAGAAGAGAGTTTATAAATTAGTTTATTGCTGAGCAGTTCTTCATGCCCTTTGCCTTTGATTTCAATCCATCTAAACTGCAAATATCTTACTCCCAGTGGCTTTCTGCTGATGGTTCTTCTGTTGAGAATCTGAGCTCACAGGTCTCTCCAAGGTCTCCTCTCTGCTCTTTGCAGGGAAGGGGAAAGTCAGCTGTCTACATTCACTTTCATCTCTGCAATTTTGTTATGCTTCGTAGCTTCTTTGGCTGCCACTTCATCTTCTCCAAGGTCTCCTCTGTTACGAACTCACAAGCCCAGAGCAGGATTCAGACTCTTACCTTGGGGGATTCAATCCAGTTGCTCAAGCACGGGTAGGTAGTGAAACTCGGGGATCCTACTTGGCCTCCAGCTACTGTTCTAAGCAATACAGGGCTCCTGTAGGTCCCAAGTCACACTTCCTAATCCTACAAAGGTGTCTCAAGCAGCATTTAATCTGCAACAAGGCTCCTATATACGGCAAGTGGCTCAAACCCTTGTTGGATCCTCATACCTGGAACAATCTGTGACTGCTTTAAAAAATCTGTATTTAAGGAGGTACAAGTCAGGGCATTTATTCAACACTGGACCATGTGGCAAGTGATTTTGTCCTACTACTGGAGCTGATGCAGGGAAATCAATCTCCTTACCCTTAGCATTTCATCAGTCAAATCATAAACCTTTGGAGAAACAAAATATTCATTGTCCCTATTCCTTTGGCTACGTTTGTTCTCCAACAGCTTTTCTTGATATATCTTTCCTTGTTCACATGGGAATGCTGCTCATACAGGGAGGAAAGGATGGAATTTGAGCATTCCACCAGGATTTTTGGATGTCTAGCAGCCCAGAAAATACAGATTTATCAAAATGATGTCTGCACATCCCAAAATGCCAAAGACTGATGCAGTTAGGTTTTGTGCAATGCAACAGATGCCTTTGATGTCTCCTCTCTGAGAACGTAAACTGAGACCATAAAAGTGTGTAGGACTGCTCTTCTGGTCCAACTTGGACTGAAAATGAAAATGTTTTTCTAAGAAGAGAAACTCCTTGGAGGAATGAAAAGGACTGGGAAATAAATTTCAGAGGTTGAAGAGTTTCATTTTTGTTTTTGAGCTGGTCAGAACCTTTTTGTTTTAAGCAGTTCAATGTTAAACTTCATTTTTATGTATACCTGGGAATTATAACCACAAGCATCTGCTTTCCCTCCATCAGAGACTAGGCTTTACAGAATCCCAGCATGGCAGGCGCTGGCAGGGCCCTCTGGAGATCCCCCAGTCCCACCCCCCACTAAAGCAGGTTTCCCCAGAGCAGGGGGCACAGGAACACATCCAGGTGGGGTTGAATCTCTCCAGAGAAGGAGACTCCACAGCCTCTCTGGGCAGCCTCTGCCAGGGCTCCATCACCCTCACGGGAAAGAAGTTCTTCCTCATGTTCAGGTGGAACTGCCCGTGTTCCAGTTTGTGCCTGCTGCCCCTTGTCCTGTCGCTGGGCACCACTGAAAAGAGTCTGGCCCCATCCTCTGGACACCCGCCCTTTAGATATTGATCAGCATTGATCAGATCTCCTCTCAATCTTCTCCAGGCTGAACAGAACCAGGTGTCTTAGCCTTTCTACATAATAGAGATGCTCCAGTCCCCTCATTATCTTTGTAGCCCTGCGCTGGACTCTCTCCAGTCGTTCCCCGTCTCTCTTGAACCAGGGAGCCCAGAACTGGACACATCACTGCAGATGTGGCCTCACCAGGGCAGAACAGAGGGGGAGAATTACGTCCCTCGGCCTGCTGGCCACACTTTTCTTAAAAGGCTTGCTTAGTCTTTCCATCTGGCTCAATGCAGCCACTTTTGCATCCCTGTGCCCTGAGAGGAGTGATCACTTCAGGATCCTGTAGTCCTAGTATCATTTTTGGCATGCAACTTGTCTCCATGTAAGTATCTACGTTATAGATGTCTATGGTTGGGTAAGACACGACTAGCTGCCTCCTCACTTTTGCCATCCCCTAGACCTGTACAAAGAGGATGTCACTGCTGTACGTGCTTGTTGTTAGATACAACGTGTTAAAGAACATGAACAGCTCAAGTACTATAAAACCTTCAAGGTAAAAGGGACATATAAAAATCTCCACCCTGTCTCAGTTTCTTCCTGCACTGGAGCTTACTGGGATGCTGTGGGCCTTACTGGTCTCTACTGATACCAACCTTCCCTCCCTTGCAGGCAAAATCTATGTTACCTGCTCAGGGACACAATATTTTGATTATTATTGAATATTTTTATTAAATCTGGTTTAAAACAGCCCTTTTGCAAAGCACAAAATCTCCTGGATTTATTTTTCAAGCCAGAGGCTTTGGGGAGAAACCAAAGTTTCCAGAGAGAATAGGGAGAGATGGATGTACACTGGAGATGACAAAGGTGCAGAAGAGGGGAAAAAAGGCAATTTTAAGATGAAATGTTTCTTTCTATGGTTCAAAACAGAATTTGGATCATAAAGGAGAGAGGATTATTCCTGGAGAGAGCAACCGAGTTTTGCTGTTCCAGTAAGAGAAAAGTCAATAGTGTAGCTCCAAGCAATTGTGTTACCAGTCTATTCTATCTGTTTCTTTCCCTCTACTTTATTTTCTTCTCTGTCTTTGTAAAGTTCTAAGTACTTTTCAATGAGGAAAGGAGAAATATGATTTTAAGATGAGTTGGGTTTGTGCCTTGAGGCAGAAGCAATGCTCAGAAAGTACATTTTATTTAATACAAAATATTACATCATGAAAATCAGTGGCTGTTGCTATTGTTTTTTTAAGGTATGTTAATTTTTGTTGCTTTTAAATACTCTTGTTGCTGGGAAACCACCTCACACACTGTAACTGAGATCGGTTCTTCATATCCCATTTTGTCCCTGACAGGTTGAAAGTGTTCTTAAAAGCTAAAAACTCTGTTGAAGAAAGGCAAGGTGCACCTGATAGCATGTCCCTTGGCATTCCTTTGGGCAAAAGACATCATGAAATGTGTTCAGAAAAATAAAAGCTTTGGGGCAGAGTATACATTGAAACTGGCAGCGGGGTATGGTGAATAAATTAGGGTGTGAGGTAATGAGTGAGAGGATCTGGAAGTGTTTTTCACAAGTGAGAAGGATATTTAATGGAATGTGGGAATTAGAGGATCTATTTCACACAAATTCAGCTTGGTCTGAATCACTTCTAGCATCCAACATTTCCCAGGTCGGGGGTTATAAAACTTGCTCCCAAATTTTTCAAGACTGGTACCCAGATGCTTTGTAACCAGCTCCTCAAATGTCATCCTTCCTGTGCTTCTTTCTTCCTCTCCTACCATTTACTCTGGCAATAACAAGCAGTGGTACACACACATGTATTCCCCCCTCCAGCAAATGGAGGGTCTCGGTACCTTGTCACAGAGTAAGTCAAAGACCTGTACGTGCTTTTGGAATGCAACAAACCAAACCCCACGTGCATCTTTCTGGGCAGGGCCACCACGTATCCTTTTCACTTACAGCTGACAAAGCTCTGACTGTGTATTTCTCAGTTGTGTTCTCCCTTTGCAGATCAGTATGCTCTTACTTATGTTTTAAAAGTTGTGTATCTTTTCTGTGTTTTTTCCAGTTACTTGTTTAGCACCTTCTGTTATCTTTCAGGATTTGTACGAGTAGATGAGCAATGTGGCTTCAGAGTAAAGATTTGCATACTGCTTAAGTATATTTTAAGATGCTTAATATGTACTCTTGTACTAAATCGCTATGTCTCCGAGATGAAAATATACTTACTGTTCCTCTGATATAAAACCTTCTTTGCTTCTTTTATCTGCTTTCTTTGGCTCCTCAACTGAGTAAAACTTGGCCAGATCCGAGTACTGCATTCACAGGGAGAAGCTTACAGAAGAAACACTTAAATGTTATTAACGACAAAGCTCTTGACTCTTCACCTACTTGATTAATGCTGCTTATAACTGTTCCTTACATAAGGAAGAACAAGAGGCCAAGAGAAACAAAGTCTCTGCTAAAGTTTATGGACTCAATTGCAGTAACACACATGTCCCATTCCCTTTTTTATCGTCATCTGCTACAGCCTTGCATCTCCATTAGACTGTAAACTTCTCTGTGCACAGATATGTTGTGCTCAATTGCTATTCACATCTTTCATCCTACATAAATAATAATACATCACAGTAATAAAGCAGCTGTTGTGAGTTAATTCCAACCAAACTGCAATCTACCCCTATGCAACAAGATGTCTGCACAATTACTCTTGATAATAGGTCCTTGGAAATGCTGTGCAATAATCTCAATGCTTGATTAATTTTTATTTCATAACAAGTCATTATTAATGGGCCAGATGCTGACAGCTTAGCTCAGGGTGAGGACAGTCTGACTGCAGGAGAAGTGGCATTGAAAGGAAGGAAAGCAAGTGCAACTGAGGTAGCTCAAGGATATTCCAATGTATTGCAGCCAGAACAAAACTACCAGTGAGTCAAACAAAACAAGATCAGCTTTTAGAAGCAAGTACAATGACTTGCTGCCTCGAAGAGATAATGTTCCTCTTTTAGTTTCTTGTGTCATGCAGCAAAAGAACAGCAAAAGGTTCCCAGAATATCTGTGCAGGGAGTTAATGTTTCCAGGGGAAAAAAAAAAAAGGCCTTTACAAAAGGGATTTTCTTTCTTATGGGCTCTTCAGAGAAAGGCTGAGTAAAAGAAAAGAGATAAGAAAAAGTCCTAGCAAACTCAGAAGAAAAACATCAAGACTTCTTAGCTGGGAATGAAAGCACAAAGGCAAGTTCATGACAAATGTCAATATTTACATGAGTTGTAGTAAAACTGCTGGCCAAGGGAGACAGCAGAGAAGGGTATTCAGAAAAGTGACCTTCTGGACACCATGCACAAGCTTTCTTTTTGCACTGCAGGATGTAGGGTCAGCCGTGAACAATGACTGAGACAAGAGTCACTGATGTAACCACAATCCTTCAAGGCTGAACCAAAAAAACCCCACAACTGAATAGCCCCAGTCTCTTGATGAATTGATTTGCAAAGCCGGAACTGCTCCTAGGAGGGTAAAGCAAGATAAATTGGGCGCAGGGTCTCCATAATGAGGGTGTGAATACCAAAACAAGTGATAGGGTGGGTTTGGGGGAATGCAGTCTCCAGCTGAACAAAGGAGCCATGCAGCCATCACTGCATCATGCAAATAGGAACAGGACTCACCCCTGGGAGGAGGGAACTCAACCTGCCTCTGGCAACCAAACATACCCATCCCACACTTAGCTAATAGAATGAAGCTGCTTTGATTTTACCCTGGAAATGGCAAGGATCATCTTAGGTCCTGCAAATCTGCGTTGATCAGGCTAGCTGAAATGGCCACTCCCCTTCTCAGTCATGCTTCAGATATAATCAACCTGACAAACCCAATCCATATTTCCTTCTGAAAATCATTAGCCATAATATTAAATGAGATCATGTTAACAAATTGCTTCCATGTTCATATTGTTCAAGCAAACACTCAAGCAAGGGGCAGCTTTGGTTTGAGAAAATGACTTGGCCTAAGCTGATTGCAAATTGTATGCGCTAATTGAAATTCTAAATTAACACCATGTAGCACAGTTTGATTTAATTGCTTTAAAAAGAGTTTTCTAGGGTATAGTCTTGTGGTTTCCAGTGTTACACTGCCAAAGCATTTCTAACTTGTGAAGACAGAGGAACCAGTTTAGAAAAGGCTTGAGTGCTCCTGTGGACCGCATTGATTTTCCTCTGTGTTTAATGTCATCCCTCTTCAGCTGTTGCAGTACTGCTGCGCGCATGGTCCCAGGAGATTTTCCCTCCATGAACGCAGATGCAGACACAATAGGACTCACTTATAACTGCATGCTTTCTAGATCCAGTCAGGATCAGACCCCGAGTAAGGTCTGAGTACCTTGGGAATGTCAGTGCTTTCTCTAATGAGCCCCACATAGGAAAGAGGAAAAAGACATGGAAGGAACAGGAAAAAAATAATCACTGCCCTTTTTGCAAACCAGGAAACAAGAGCTAGCCAAAGACCTGTTTTCCTAGATAAATGTTGCATCTTGGTTTATCCACAAGCAATAGAAACGCTCTGAGAAATCAGAGGTGTACACATGGGACTGAGAAATGTGGCTGGAATTTGGGGGAGGCTTTTGCCCTCTTAGAATGTTTCTGGAGGCCAGGAGGATACCTGAGACCCAGAAACCAGTGCTAGATCCCATGCTGAGACAACTGGATGCCATCCCACATTTACATTGACTACAATGGGAATTTAGAGTCACAACTTGCACAGAAACACATAGATGGAGACTCTGAAATTTAGATGTCTTAATCTGCAAGCTAGGTTCCACACTAAAAGCTAGGTGAAATGAATCTCACCTCACTGAAACAAGCTCTAACATCTCCAACACCAGAAACATAAACAAGAAAAATCATGAGCTGAGCTTGGCTCATGTCTCCGGAGACTCATCTGCAAGTCTGTGCTCCTTGGAGCAAAAATTGAGAGATTCCAGTTTCAACTTCACTTGTAGAAGTCTGAGCATCAAACTAGGATAAAATAGAAAAGGTTAGGGCGTAAGAGCAAATGTTCATGGACATGTTCATATTTGCATATCAGAAACAGTTTAAAGCCTCTGCTTCTACCAGCTGTATTTTTGTGAGATGGTTCTAGGGGTGTCTGCTTTGCCCCAAACAAAAATCTGAAAGAAGTATCTTTAAAATCCATCTTAAAGAAAACATCCAGATGGAAAAATGGTCTGTTTCCAAGAAACCACAAATGTAGGGTGATCTGGCTTTCCCTTCAGCTGAGCTATGGCTACAGACTTTGTGGGCACTTCTAATCAGCACCTGCACAAATTAAATCAGGTCAAAGTAAATCACAGCTGCAGGATGGCAAGTTAATCTGCTGTGGCTCTCCCACAAGCACGCATTTCAACAGGACACCAGCAGCTTGCATATATCTCCTCTGCCGCACGCACAAACTAGTTGCTTAATGTGGTTATTTCCACGCTCAAGCTAATGACACAGGGCTGGCAGGCAGCACTAAGGGCACATCCCACACTGATGTTCTTCTCCGTGGTGCTGCTGGGAGCACTCCTTCCCTGTGTGTTGGTCATTGCAGCACCCAGCAAGGTTATTAGCTTCAACAGCAACAGCTATATCCCACTACAGGTTTCTACCAGAAGAACTTGAAATGCCTGGCTTGGAGATGCTGCAAGAGCAGCAGCCTGTTCGACACAAGTATGCACAAGTGGCTGTTGCATGCCAGCAGTGGAATATTGTCTATTTTTAACTTAGAATGTTTAGCATATGGTATGTCTTCAGATTTTCAGTATCTCAAATGGTCAGGCAGAGAAATAGTAATGATCTGCAAATCTGGAAGTTTGAAATGTTTTAAAAGTTGTTCTGCATTATGCCAGGCCAGAAAAGGGATAGGAATAGAAGATTTTGTTTAGTTTCCCTAGAGAATGGGCTGCCTTTGACTGTGTTTCTATATAGTGCCTGACATAATACGGTTTCTGAATGCACATCCACAAATCTGAACATATCTCAGAGTAGAGATCCCCAAATGAAACCTCAAAGGCCTGAAAATGCTGTTTGCAGTGCTGTGTCATGGGGTGGAAATGACCCCAGGAGTGTTTCATAGGTATGAATTACAGAAAACTACAGCTGAACTGTTCATCCTAGTCCACAGAGAGCAATGGGCATTTTCCAGACGTGATTCATCTAACCTAATTCAGATTAATTTCTCCCCAGAAGGTCTTTCTCTCTTCTGACTGTAAAGGTAGAGACAGAGAAATTTACCTCTGATGTGTCTATATTTGATCACGCAAATCCCATCAACTGTGGCAAAGACACTGTTCAAAATTAAATTAAATTTCACGGAGACAAAGAAGCCATGTGCCATTCTCTTCCAAACCCCGTCACGATGTATTACTGCAAGGGTGAACGGGCATATGGTGCTCAAAGTTCCCACTGCTGGTGGTGCACATTCTATGGTCTATATGAGAGACTGAAGGTGGCTGAAGAGTTCCTGGGTACTGCAGATGGATCTTCTGTCCAGAGATCTTATTTCCAACAAGCGGATGAAGGCAAAAACCTCTGGAAAAGAAACACTGCCAGACTTAAGTAGGGCAAGGCAGAGATTTGTGGCTGTAAGAAATGCAATGACTTATTTTGGTGAGAAGATAAAGCCACTGAGTATCCGTGGTGTCCGTCTTCACAGAAGAGTCTTCAAGGTGTCAAGCTGAGCAGTCAGGACAGTGTTAAGCTAAGAAAAGGGGAAGGCAGAAAGGGAGGAACAAATGAGCATTCATTTAGCACGAAATTAAGATGTCAAGAACAAAATTAATCAAGGCACCAAGGGATGTGAAGAGAAGAAATTCTTTAATTGCCTATACTCTAATGCTAGGAGCCTGAGTAATAAAGAACTGGAATTGGAATAGCTCATTTATGAGTATACATTAGACCTTGTTGGCATTATTGAAATCTTGTGGGAAGATTTGCATGATTGGAATATTAAAATCACTCATTATAATCTATTTAGGAAGGATAAAGTGGGTAAATGCAAAAGGGGAGTGGCACTCAACATCAGATTTGTTTCTGTGGGAATCAGGTGCCTAAGCTCTCGTTGTAAAGCTTTTCAAGTACTTCTGCATGTTTTACATCTGAAGACACATAAAAAGATGGATGTCGGGGATTTGTAAGGTGGGATATTTTGGAACATCAGTTTTTGGAATGTGCTTAATGTTTGTCTTGAAAGACTGTTTCTCCAAAAATCAGACTCTTAGTGAATGAAAGAATATTCTGGGAAAATCATTGCATTTTTATTGTGCACAAAAACTCATGCTTGAAGACTACGGTTTGAATGGCATTATTGAAATTTGTCATAAATAAAATGAGACGTAGTAAGCTTGATCCTATGCTCTGATTAAATACTACAGGCATTTAGTGTACAGAGTTACAGAGACTAAGCCATTCAGAAAAGCATTAGTACCTAGTCTGGTTTGACCCTTCCTGGCATTACACACAGAAGAAATCTGGTCCTTTATATTTTTCAATGGTGTAAATTATCACTATGCTTTTGGAAGACACAATATTGGCAGGTCTGCAGAATAAAAGAGGCTCTAATCATCACTTATTCTTCCGCTGTGATTTCCCTGACATCAGTTTAAATTCTCACCCTCACTATATATACACACATATTTTATTTCCTAGGTAATTTTCATGATTCTCTCTACATTTTTTCACATGAATGAGCTATTCCCTAAGTACAGAAAATTCTCTAAGCCATTATTTCCTATGTCTTTAGGACTCACCTTTTTCCTCCGTTGCACTCTACTCAATTCTTATATACATTCTGACTTTGGCAACAAACTAACTCATCCGATTTGAAACTCCTGCAAAGTATCACAGAGTTCATACTGCCAAGCTAATTTCATGCTCTCGTTATTGTGATCTTTATTCTACTTTGCACTACAGAAGCCCCTCCACATCACATTATCAGAAAACATCTCAAACCCCAAATGCCAGGAAAACCCCAAAGTTTTTCTTCCCAGATACAGAGAATTATTTTTTACCCCAAAAGGTCAGAGCTAAACAACAGTAACTTGAATATGTCTTGGTTACTCTGAAAAGTTCATTATGAGAACCATATGTGTGGTAGAGGGAGTAGACCAAACGGAGAAGGGAAGATGTGCTTGACCAGAAGAGCAGCTCACCACAAAGTGGATGAGTCACTGTGTTGCAATGGGGCATAAAAAGCAGTTTCTGGATGGACTGGGACTCAAGTTACATAGGCCAGCCACAAGTCTCTTGGTTGTATGTAGATTTGTCTGTCTCTCTCCAAAAACACGTGCTTTCCTGGTGTAAAAAAAGGACATTTGTGTTTTCTCCGAGTCAGTAACTCACGCTGTCTTTTCACAACAAAGCAAACTGAAGTCATAGCAGACCATGAAAGACAGATGTGATTCAGACTTCACTCCTGATTTTATGCTTGAACAATATTCCTGAGTACAAAGTAACATCAGTCAGCTTCTTGTCAATATAATGCTGGGGTAAGTGAAGCCAAAATTGGGATTAACAAGGTCTATGGCTTTGCAAAGCTTTTTTTTTTCTTTTCCACAAAATGAGTGTGTATGCTAAACCCAGCCAACAGGATGCAAGGTCCTTCAGCAGCTAATTAACTAATTAGTGCATGGTTTCCCAGTTCTATCTGAAGCTCTTCTCAAACTCCTCTTGCTTCGCTGCAGCAGACACATTTCCCCCCAAGACAGTACAAAATGCCCATGGTTGTTATAGCACAGTGTACGTCTGGATGAATAAGCATCTACTCGTATTGACACAGTTATAGAAGCACTTCCTGATATCTCTTGGGAAATCTTGCTTGAAGCAAAACTCATTCAAATCAACTGAGAGGGATGCATTGTCACGGCTATGGGGCCGTAAACAAAAGGCAATGTTTGTCACCTAAGAATGGAGTTAAAAGGAGATATCCTGGAGATGATGGCACTGTGGAGAACAGTAGATTTGGTCTCTACTCTGTTAATAATAAAGAAAATAACAGGTACTGATAACAACCAAACTGAGAGGAGCAGAATAAGGGCAAAGAAATAACAACAAGGGAAGGGAAGAAGTTAGGAATATCAGCTGGAAATAACGAGTGAGATTCAGCTGAAGTAAAAGAATATGAAACAGTGAAGGCACAGAAGGAAATCTGGGCCACACAAGTGAGGTTTATACTGCAGTGGGACATACGATGGGATGCAGCAGGTGCTCACTTAGGGTGCCTAAATTAACTTGGGAAGTGGAGTGGTGCCACAGGAGGCACAGGTGTAGTAGGGAACCTCGGCACCTATTTGGGTAGCTGAAGCCCAGCCAACATATTATGGCATTAAAAGTAGTTCAGCTATAAGGAGCCAAGCTGGAAATCCCACAGTTGCCTACAGAAAGGATGCTGGTCCTTTCTAGGCTGACAATCCTTGTGCTGCCAGCCGCTGCACTGTGGTGAATAATCAGAAACAGCTGTAAACCTCACATCCATCTCCATCAACGTTCAGCTGCTCATCCAGCTCCCACCTGCTGCCTGATGGTTGCTGTGGTGTGCAAGGCTGTTGGCAAACCACCAAATTAGACTTTTTAGACATTCACGCACTGGTGTATGCTCTGGATGCCCTCATGGCCAGGACTCCAGCCACGCCACCTTTCTTAGGGTTGTCCAAGGGTTTGGTATACCATTTTCAACCTGAATGTTGGGTTGCTGGAAAGTACCTACCCCTGACACACACGCTATGCAATAAGCACACGACTGTGCAATAAGCAAAGGTAAAGAATGGAAGACTAGGGTGGTTCATTTTGTGGTGGAGGGGAGCAGGTGGAGGTTCAGAAAAGAAGTGTGAGAAGACTGATGCCTCTAGAGGAGCGGAGTTAAAGGCTGAGGCCTGTTCTCCATGCCGGACAGTGGTTAGGTTACAGTTATGGGTTAGCGTAACAGGGAGTTTATACACTCAGTAGCCTCAGCTTTTTGGACCCTGGATGTTTTATGTTGTTTTCCCTTAAAAGACTTTCACAGAGCTAAGCTTTCACGTATTCATTAATGAAATGGAGATATTCCAAGAAGGAGTAGCAAGGATGTGGCCACTGGTTAGGTTGGTGTGCAAAGGAAGACTTGAAAAGGCATGTATCTTTTGGCTCAGTTAAGTGGAGAACAGAAGAAATAGGAGCAGGAGACCACAACATAACCAAAAGACATGAACTTCAGGGCCAAGATTTAATCCCTTGGGCTACAGGAGAGTGCTGTTTTCACTCATTCTCTCTCACAAAGGCTTGTTTCAGGGGCTCTGTCAAGGGAAGAGCAGACTACAAAGCAAAACAGGTTTTAATTCCAGCAAGCTTTCTAGAGGGACACCAAGATCATGCGAGACAAGACATAGGCTCTTCATGGTCACAGCTTTGGCATCACTTTTCCTTTGGACTCATAGCTGTCCCTCATGGCGTGTTATGTGCCTCCTCATTCCTTCTTGATTTCTGGCCATTTCTGTGCAGCACCTTCAGCTACAGCTGGGACAACAGTGCTATAACCCAAACATCCATCTGTGGCAGTTTGACTAGTTTGTGGGGGTCTCAGAGTGAGGATTTTAAGACTCAACTGGGCAAAAGCAGTAGGAGCTGTACCTGAGAGATAATTCAGCTTTAGCAGAGATATGCAGTCACTGATCTACTGTTTGAGTTTTATCCCTGGTTTAGGACATCTATGTCATTTATATTGTCATTCTTCACTGCCATACAGTACATACCTGCTCTCGACTGATGGTCCTGATTAATTGTAATGTACAATTTAATATATTTCACTAAAGACAAGCAGTAACATTTACCCCTTCCTGAAAGCAGAACTGTTTAATATATACACTTTTCATAAATTATGCACTGAATTGGATAAAATGTACAGTAATGTGTGTGTGCATGTGGATGGACAAGTACACTGTGGTTTTACTTGAAAATAAGGAATATTTTTGTGTCTAGGTGGACACATGTCCATTATGAATCCCTTCCTTGTGTTCCCAACTGTTCCTCTTGAAGGTTTAAAAAAATGTAGACATTACTTAGAGCTGTGGTTGTATGCTAGAAGACGGCTACTTGAAAGTCCTTCAAATTCAGTCATCATGCCCAAATTTGTCTGGGGATCTGGGATTAACTCCTGCTTTTTGTCAGTACCCAGGAGTCTGATTTCCATCACACTGACAGGAGGAACATCAGAATCCCAACTGAATGGCTGAGCAGTAAAATTATAAAATCAAATCAGTGCTTTTTAATGAGGACAAAGGAGAACACAAAAGATGTTCCATCAGTGGCCATTGTGCTTTGGGCACGTGTTTTCCTTCACCTTCACTGAGAATCCTCCAAGAAGACCCAGTGTATGTTTTCAGTTAAAGCTGAAAGAAGCTTTTTTTTTTCCTGAGAGAAGCAAGCACAGTGTGGCTATTTAAATATACCTCTGATCATTGTAGAATGACATTTTTGCCAAATTCACTTCAGACACCTGTGAGACAGCTTGCTGTAGCAGCTGAGGGGAAAAATAACATCAATGTGAATATATACACCATACAGTGCTTGTCAAGATGACTAGCCACATCTATTAGCTTGAGTGGGCATTTGGAAAAGAGTGTACTAAAATAAGCAGCATGGTGAAAGTGTACCAACGCCTCACAAGCTGACAATTGCAAGAAGCTCTTTAGAGCACCACATTCATCAGCCCTGCCTTTCTCTGCCTTTTAATCCTCCCTGCTTTGGCTTTGTCCTCCTGGTTCAAACTGCCAATGCATAATGGGCGTTTTGAGGACCCCAGAGTTTCTGCCATGCTCTACACAGGACCTTCACCACTGGATTTGCAAAAGCAATGGATAAAATCTGAGTGGCAATGGAGAAATGTGATAACCCAGCCTAGCGAAAACAAAATACAGCTGTGAGGCACCTTTAGGCTACTCCGTGTAATTCCATGTGTTTTCCCATTACACCATCACTGTGGTGTCTGAAGACCTCATGAATCAAAATGGCTGGATACACAGATCCTCCCTCCTAGGCCAGGAGGGATTCCACTGATGGGATAGGTCTTCCCTGCTAAGTAAAAGGGAGCAAGCTTGAATGTTTAGCTACCCTCAGGAACAAGGACACAATCCAGTCATCACCAGTCAGCCTGAGAATGTCGGACTGGTGTTTGGCTATTTTAATAAGGTGGCACAGCCATCAAAGAGAAATCAGGCCCAAAGGCATTATGTGTCCACACAACAATGAGGTGCAGAGATCCCCAAATAAGTAGCAGTTCAGTTAGGTACATGTCTGGAGACAGTGCACTCATATTAGTCAGCACACAGAGAATCCTCAAGCTAAGTTGTGGTTTACTAACACAGGAGCAGCACCACACGGAGATGAAGGTAGCAGGCTGGCCCTGAGTCAGTGTTTCTTAGCCATGGGGATACACCAGCCAGCTCAGGTATTCTTCCCCTCAATTAAGTGCAAAGTGTCCACCTGTCTTCAAGCTGCACAACCTAGAGAGCTACTTAAGATAGCATCTGCCACAGACAGAAGTGCCACAACCAGACACATGAGCTTGCTTTTTGAATCAGAGAGAAATTGGTATTTGTGTGATATGGTCCAGCTCATATTAGACACTGCTTTTAGGAGGAGAGGGCAGCATGCTCTCTGCAACCCCAGGATATGCTCCGGGCTCCCATGGCAACTGTCCATCCACCATGATATCTTTTCTGCCTCCTTCCAGGGCTGCCCAGAGCAGATACCTCCTTCCCTCACAGGATATTCCTCTATTGCCATCATGAGAGCTGAAGAAGTCCTTCAACAGTTCAGACAAGCCAAAACCAATCCGTCATCGAGGAAATAACTGCAGAGAGTGTTGCAAGGCTCCTTGTACTAACTAACCCGCTTCAAAATACGTTTCAGAAGTGATTTATCTTTTCCTCTTAACACTTTTAAGCCAGTGGTCATTATAATGACTTACAACTGCAGCTCCTAAAAAAGAAAGGCAAAAAGAAAAAAAGAAAAAGAGAAAAAAGGAAAAAGGAAAAAAAAAGGAAAAAGGAAAAAAAAAGGAAAAAGGAAAAAAAAGGAAAAAGGAAAAAAAGGAAAAAGGAAAAAAAGGAAAAAAGGAAAAAGGGAAAAAAGGAAAAAAGAAAAAAGAAAAAAGAAAAAAG
>VZSC01007513.1:68485-112079 GCA_013398225.1 Steatornis caripensis
GGAAGTTCCACCTGAACATGAGGAGGAACTTCTTTACTGTGAGGGTGACAGAGCACTGGAACAGGCTGCCCAGAGAAGTTGTGGAGTCTCCTTCTCTGGAGAGATTCAAAACCCGCCTGGATGCATTCCTGTGCAACCTGTTCTCGGCTAACCTTCTTTAGCAGGGGGGTTGGACTAGATGATCTCTAGAGGTCCCTTCCAACCCCTACCATTCTTTGATTCTATGATTAATAGTGCAGTTACATTGTTGGTGTCAGTGCTGACCTTTGGTGTTCACCACTGGTGACTGACTTCCAGCTGGACTTCATGCCACCAGTCGCAACCCTTGAGTCCAGCAATTCAGCAAGTTTTCAGTCCAACTCGCTGTCTATTTATCTAGTCTGTATTTCATCAATTTGAAAATGAGGATGGTGTGGCAAACAGTGTCAAAAGCCTGGCTAAATTATAAAAATTATTCACTGCTCTTCTCTCATCTACTGAGTTAGTAATTTCTTTGTAGAAGGCTTTGGTCAGACTCAATTTCTTCTTCACAAATCCATGCTGACTATTTCTAATTTCTTTCTTGTCCTTGTACATTTGGAAATGGCTTTTAGAAGGATTTTCTCCATTGTCTTCCCACAGATCAAGGTGAGGCTGACCAGTCTGTAGTTCCCCTTATCCTCCTTGAAAACAGGAGTGGCATTTGCTGTCTTACAGACTTAGGAACCTCTCCCGGTTACCACAATCTTTCAAAGATAATGAGCCATCTCCATCAGCACCCTTTGTGCTCCCCATTGGGTCTCATGGAGTTGTGTGTATTCAGCTGAAGTGTCCCATAACATGGTCCTCTTCCACTGAAGGTAAGTCTTCTCTGCTGTAGACTTTTCCACTGGTCTTAAGGGCCTGGCATTCCTGAAGGCTGGTTTTACCAGTAAAGACTGAGGCAAAAAGGCACAGAGTACACCGTCCTCCTTCATGTCCTTCACCACCATGTCCTCTGCCTCTTTAGTACTGGACCCACATTTTCCCTAGCTTTTCTTTTGCTGCTAATGCACCCATAGAAATTCTTCATCCCTTGCTAGATTTGGTTTCAGGTAGATTTTAATCATGTAGGGATGATGTTTGGTAAGCTAGACTGTGTCTCTATATTTATCCTGGATGACCTCATTGACACTGCTTCCACCTCTTACACTCTTTCTTTTTACAATTGAGTTTCATTGGGAGCTCCTCATTCAGCCATGAAGGCTTTGTGCCATCTCTGCTTGTCATCCTGCATGTGTGAAGCCGCAGTCTGCTCCGGACTCCACTCCACTTGCAAAGACCAACAAGCCTTGGCACTAAGTAGGAAGGGATCTTCTCCACAAAGATTTGGGCACAGAGGAACATCAGAAGGAAAGCTTCAAAGTCCCATCTAGCTTTCTGCTATGGGCAGCTTCTGCTACAGCTGCAGGCTATCCTTGATTTTGCAGAGGCTGCACTGTAATAATTGAATCATTTTTCTGTAACTGCCTCCATCCAAGCTCCCTGGACTTTTGCAACACCAATGAAAGTTAAAACCTTTGGAATATGTTCTTATGTTGAATACACATCCTTTCTCCTTATGGATCTTTTATGGGTGATAATGCACTGTTGGAGATGTCAGACAGTTTGGTAGTAGGGATGAAACCACCTGGACATTTAATCACAGCCAGTACGTGATATTTTGCACAGTGCAGATGACAAAATCTTTTCACGTAATGTATTTTCCAAGAGCGGAGGGGGAAAATGAAATTGAATTTTTTTTGTACTATTAATTGACCACAATAGTCATATTTAAAAGGCAGAGTCTATTGAACAATGAGACTGTGATGGGTTCATGGGAATCAGTAAATCAGTAAATGGTCCCCTAGTCTTTCCTAGCAATATTAGTGCCACTTGATATTTAAAAGGAAATTGCTGTGATTTTTTGCAATTGTCGATCGTGTGTGAAAAGGTGCCAGTACTTTTCAGTGACACCATACATTTTCTTAGACCTAGTCAGAGAAATCTACCAGTGGTACAGAGGAAGGATGTGAATTTTAATGCAACATCTCCTTCAGTTATTGGAAACTCGTATCATGGCCTGATGGTAAGAGCTCTGATTCATGAGAATTGTGCCATTGGCACCAGTCAGCCTGTTGCATGAATGTGACTGCGTAACACAAAGGATTATCGGTTTAGATAAGCAATTTTTTTGCAACCAGTGATCACTTCCAGCCACTCTAGAAAAACAGGGAGGAAATCTAGGTGCACTCAGTAAATGGACATTCTGTATTTAGAGTCCATTTTCCCTTTTCTCAGTTCTGGCAGGGTGGGTTAATGCCTGGAGTGGTGGGCTTCAACCTTCTGAAGTCCAGGTTTGGCTTATAAATAAGAAGATTTTTTCTCAGGAAAAGGCATATCCACACAACTTTGTTTCTCCAGCTTTGTTTCCCTTGTTTACAAGAAATCACACTTTCTTGCAAGTCCCCGTTAAGGACAGAGTCATTTGCTGAATGAAACACAGTTTCAAGTAGAGGAGAGTCCTCTCCCCAGACTGCTCCAAAGAAGGAGCATTAGTCCCATCACACCAAACATCCCATCTCCTCAGATTTAGTTTGACTGGAGAACACACAAATATTGTTGAACAATTCCTGTGCTAAAAAATCCCAAGAGAAAACCTAGCTCAAGCTTGTCCCCAAGCCATCACTACTTCAGCTGTTTCTTCCTCAGGACTGTTCAGCTCTCTTTGTCTCCATGGGCACTTTTATGGCTCATGAACAAGGTCTTAAACAGCCATGCTCAACCGAACAAGGTGTGGGGATGGTAACACTACCTTACTTGAGTCCACAGTAGAAAACCACTGGGCAGTGAGATCCCCATTTACCTTCACTGCTATTTTAAATGGATTTTAGAATTAAGATACACATCACAGAAATTCTTGCTATATGTATGTAATGTGCATTATTTATAAAAAGATAAATTCTTAAGGCTGTGTGGAGTCATACAGGGGTATGTATCAATATATATGGCTTTACCAGAAAAGAGCTGGAAGGTTTGAACCAAAGTAATCCATGCTCCAAAAATGCCTATTTTAAACAATGAAACAACATCAGCAGCGTTTGTCTTTGTTTTAGGATCATGCTGAGTGGCTTAATTGTGCCAGATGGTTTGTTCATGTCTTATGAGTGAAAAGAAATGTCTATGAGCTCACCCAAACTTGAATTTCCTCATTGAGACACTTCTGACATGAAAATAATGAAGATGCTGAGATGAAAGTAACTTAAAGGACATTTATTTGATTTTGTACTAGATATACAAAGAATATACTAGACAATGTGTCACAGGAGATAGCAGAAAGAAAAGAGCTGAGATGAAGAAAAAATATATAATCTATACAAGTGTTGCAGGAACATATAGGGTAGGACCAGAGTTATTTACCTCTGCATTACGTGCTCAGAGCCGAAGCATCCCAGGGGTGTCCAGGCAAGAGCTGCTGTCCCCCAGGATCACACTTGCTGTGTTATCCTCTGGTCCTCATTGCGCCTGGCTGCAGGGATCAGCTCAGTACAAGTCCTCTGCAGGTACCTGAAGGAGAAAGGGGTATTTTGTTTTAGACTAAGCTTTCTTATAAAGAGCCAAGCGAAACTGAAAAATGTCCCTCCATGGCAAATTCTCTAGATAGTCCTCTGGTTTGTGTTTTCCCCCACATCAGGACAAAAGAAATGTGTGTTTTTCTTTTTATAGAATGGATGAGGGAACAACAAAGAAATTCAATTTGGAAAGGTCAAAACACAACAGATGTCAAATGCTCTTTTTGACATTTTCAGCTGAAGAGAAATGTTTCAACACGCCTGAAATCAAAACCTTTCCATTTGGTTTGCTGAAAGGCTTTGTTTTGAGTCATGTCAACATTCAACTTTGTTTTTTCACAGAAGCAAGTGGTCTTATGGGAACTGCAGTTAAAAAAGAAATACTCTATTTTCCCCCACTCTCCTTGACCAGACTTCCCACTCATAATAACTACAAGCTAATCACAAGGTAATTTAATGTCCATGTCACACCGCATTGCTTGATTGGTGGGAAATCAGCACAGTTCCTTAGTAGAAAAACAATCCTTTGAGGAGATTATTTTATTAGTGAAAAATTAGGCTAAAATTAGGCTAAAACTACCAGTCCCATCAGGCCATACAGCAGCAGGAAAATGCAGTTTAATACTTTGCTAAGTTGTTTCCAAGACGACAGTCGAAAAGGAAAATGTAAGTTTTTCACAAAACTCCAAAAATGTTTCCTTAAAAATTTCTACATATATAGAAAAGTGTTTTGACTGGAAAGGTCTTGTTCATCTGTAATTAGAAATGATGGATCCTGTCCTGGTGAGCCACAGCCCTCGCAAGTGGCATGCAGAATAAGGCTTAGTGTTTACAGGAGAAAAAAAAAAACGCCTTACCAGTGACAGAAAACAATAATTAAAAAAAAAAAGTAGAAAAGTTTAACATTGCCACATGATGAAACATATTATTTTACTAAACAGCCCTCTTACACAAGAAAATTAAAAAGAAATCTACCATAAAACACTACAGAGCTGAATCCAGCCTGAATGATAATAATTATAACACACATTTGTGTGGTGTCAGTCATCCTCACAAAATCCCAGGTGGTTCATAAACTGTAAATAAAGAGATCCTTCAGCAGTTATTGGGGTGGAAGGTAACAGCCACTCTACATCAGCAACGATGCTCAATGGATATTTTGGGACGGATTTTGCAGCTGAGAGAATAGGGGGGAATTTTATTTGCAAGTATGATTACTACCGAAGCTCTGAAGCAGAAAGGACATCATCCAGGGATAAAACTTTTTAGTTAGAGGCTAGGGACCCTAACTATGGTCTAGAGTTAGACCCCTGCCTTTGACACTGGCCTACCTTGGAAACCTGTCCCAGAAACACCCACTGAGCTGCAAGATGACCTCAAACACACCTGAGCTGCTGAGGTGCCTCCATCTGTGATTTTAGTGTTCCTGTACTTAATTCTGTGTCTTTTCACATGTCCACACTGCCCAGGCAGGGTAGTACACAAAGGATAAAGAAGTAGGGATCAGCAACCAGGTATTCCCCTTGCCAGTGTCTTTGGCACATTGCCCCAAGGACGCTTAACTCTATTAGCAGGACTCAGCTGCCCATAAAATGCCTCTTGATTTTTGAACAGCACTTGGAGGTAGTATTCCTATCCAAGAAACAGGACACCGATTCTCCTTGAAAAGTGGAGTGATCCAAAACCCTGTTCCCCCCCCCCCCCCCCCCAACCCCACAGTCTCCTAGGGATGTTCATTCCCTGCATTAAGGTCTTCCGGGTGGAAGATGGTGCCATTCCACCTGCTAGAAAGATCAGGTCCTCTTGACCTCGAGGTCAGACAGAAAATTAGTTAGAGGGAGCAGAACTCTAGAGGTCAGAGTCCTTTCTTAGTAGGGAGTTCTGGTCTCTGCCTTGACCCTTGTGCTATTTTTTTTTTCTTCCATTTAATGCGTAATAGAAAAGACAGTTAGCATCAAGATTTTAAGTCCCAAGTTTGGAAGCAATGGGGACACCACAGTGCTTCCGGCCACTAAGCACCCAAGTGCTTCTCGATCCCACAATGAGATGTTCCCTCCACAGAATTTAAGAAGGCAAATGGCAAACCAGCAGTAGAAGACGAGGGTGAGGTCCCATGGGCAGCTAAGCTAACCTTGCTGCCAATGGGGGAATCTTACTTTGGGAAAGCTCCCTTTTCCCTGCTCCCCCCTCTTCTCACCTTTCCTGCCATTTGCAAAATCCATGTGCTGTTAAACCAGTTCAATCCACCTGTGAAGCCATCAAAATAAGAGGCTGCATGAGCTAATGTGAGACATAGAGAGAATATAAAATTGTGCCCGGAATACGGCTGTTGTACAAAGAGAAAACAGTCATCACTTTGATTGAGTTTGTGGTCTCCAAAGGGCAGGTGAATAATTAACAAGGGCTATAATAAAAATCAGCAGAAAGGGAAAAGAAATGTGTAAGAGCTAGGAGAAATACAAAGCATTGGACATGTATGGAGTTTATTTATAGATCCATTAATGGTATATGTAGAATAAATGGCTAGGAGTAACAAAAGAGGACAGTCGAGTGAGTGAGTATGTGATGGTGTGAGCACATACACCTTCTAAGGCTCAGCTACTAATTTATAATAGAATCCTTTCAGTCAGCAATTTTTTGTGTTGTTATGATACTATAAATTACTCTTTTCTTGGAAAGAAAAGGACTGGAGTGAGGCAGACAAGAGATGACATCCACTGAAAAGATAAACACAAATATATTCCCTTTTTCTAGCAGCTTTTATTTCACTTTGATAAGCAGAGGAATAAGATGCTGCAAAATTGTCTGAATTACATGACTATTACGGTGCATCTACTGTGAGTGAGCAGGGCAGACGTTGAATCTCACGAGTCTCATCTAGCCTCACTAATACACTTTGTTGTCTGGATCCTGACACAGTGAGAAAAACCCTGTTGGATGTCTCCATTACTGGGTGTTAGGGATTCCACTCTGAAACGTGTTGCCAATGGTCTAAAATCAAGGAATTTTCACTGAAACTAGGGTAACTATGGTGGTTTACACTAAATTTGGAGCAGACTTATCAAACCGACTTTTTCTCATCTTGCTGCCTATGGGCCGGAATGACTGAATGGCATTTTTTTTTTTTAGGTTTTTGTATTAGGTGCATTATAGTGTAGCCTCAGATTCCCATGTTTACTCAGTACATTGTTATTGATGTTATTGTCATTAATTTTGCTTTCATATAGACTAGATGCTCTAATACACCAAATACCAGTATTTAATGTAGGCAAACACCACTTTTCCTCCTGTTCTTTCGTCCTATGGGGTTTTGTATGCCTACAAGTATACTTGTACTGTACTTACAAGAATAATCCTACCATTATAGCAGCAACTGCCTGGCCCAAATTTGTCAGTCAAATCCTACCAGGTTAGCTATGATTTCTGTGTCTCCATTCTGACACTTAATCAACTATTGATTACTGATTTTGGGTGCCTTGGCTTTCAGATGACTTGAACTGTTCATATGCACTGAAACCTGATTACAGAAAAAGGAATTAGAAGATATATATGTGAAAGTTAGAAACACCAAGGATGGCACAGGATAGAGGGAAGGAACAATAAATACATGTCATATATAATAGAAACCTTTGTGCTGACTCTAATTTTGTTATAATGGACAAAGTTCAGGTGAAGATACACACGCCCTCAGACTGCTGCCCACTCAGTATTTCCAGCACTGGTACTTCTTCCAAAGTCTGGAAATCCATGCAAAAAAAAATCATACTGATTTTTAGGGAAGTCGGGTGGCTGCTTTGATTATTGGGCTGAATCAAGGCATTGCTGAAACCACGAGGAGCTTTTTTCCTGGAGTCCAGGAAAGGTTTCTCCCTGTGACAACCCTTTCTAAGCAACTGTGTGCAGCAGTTGGAGCTGTCATGTTGTCATACAGAAGGGTTTCAACCACAAACCTGTGCAGAACAACACAAAACGTCTGCTGGCAGACTAGGGGCTTTACAAGTGTTAGCACAGCCTTGAGCAGAGGTGAGGTAAAGTAATTTTATCCTTTCAGAGCCTTGGCTGTAACTGTTTCAAGTGGACCGTTTCTTTTCCGAAACACGAAATACATTTCCTCTCACTGCCTTTTAAGACAATTCAGCCTTTCTTCAATCTGTTTATTCTGTTAGTTACTAAGCGCTGCAAACTTTCAGCTGTTGTGTTGTGGTTTTGTTTTGTTTTGTTTTTATACAGAAATTCATCTCTTCTTAATGTTTTTGCTTTCTTTCAAAAGCTCATTAAAAATAACAAGGAACAAATTGGGTGGAAAAATGAACTGTTGATGAATCATCCTTTTTCTATGTCAATCTGAGAAGACCGAACCAAACTAAATCTTTTCAATTCATGAGTAAAGAACAGACCCTCATTACTGAAACACCTTTGCAATGCATCATCGTCTGCAAGGTGACCATGTCTGTTGATAACAACATAGTAAGACATCAAGCAATGGAGATGTTCCTGGCCCCTGTTGCTAGGATGGGAGCTATATTACTGCCAATATACTATAACTGATCCCAGGTGGATCCATACTTTGGCAATGGTGAGTGAAAGTCTAACACGACTCAATACAAAGCAATTTAATTTGCTGGTGGACAGAATAAGGATGCCAGCCGCCTTGATTTCAGCATCTGTGATAGAAGTATATGCATGTGAAGTGGGTGCTATTACAGTTTTGGGGATAAAGGTGGCAGAAAAGGGCCTAGGGCTCCTGGTGAACACCAGTTTGAACATAAGCCACCAATGTGCCCTTGCAGCGAAGAAGACAAATGGTATCCTGGCTGCATTAGACAAAGTATAGCCAGCAGGTCGAGGGAGGTGATCTTTCTCCTCTACTCAGCACTGGTGAGGCCACATCTGGAGTGCTGTGTCCATTTTTGGGCTCCCCAATACACAAGAGACATGGACATACCGGAGAGAGTCCAACAAAGGGTCACAAAGGTGATGAAGGGACTGGAGCATCTCTCCTATGAGAAAAGGATGAGAGAGCTGGGACTGTTCAGCCTGGAGAAGAGAGGGCTCAGGGGGATCTTATCAATGTGTATAGGGGAGGGTGCAAAGACAATGGAGTCAGTCTCTGTTCAGTGGTGCCCAGTGACAGGACAAGAAGCAATGGGCACAAACTGAAGCATAGGAGGCTCCCTTTGAACATCCGGAAGTACTTCTTTGCTGTGAGGGTGATTGAGCACTGGCACAGGTTGCCCAGAGTGGTTGTGAAGTCTCCCTCCTTGGAGATATTCAAAGGCCATCTAGACACGGCTCTGGGCAGGTAGCCCTGCTTGAGTGGAAGGGTTGGACCGGGTCACTTGCAGAGGTGCCTTCCAACTTCAACCATTTTGTGATTCACTTCACCACATTCAGGCAGTTAGAGTGACTTGAGGCACCTTAAAATAGATATGCATGGGCTGCCAGGTATCCTAATTATTTATCCAAGGTTGTTTGATCTGTCCTCGAGTACCTTCTCAGGCCTCCAGCTGCTGGTCTATGATGGTGCAGGTGTGACATCTGGTAGTCCCACGTGGATGACTGAAACATCCTCAGTCACCTCAGCTAGCACTCAGTGCTTATGTGTGGGCAGCTAAAATTCAGCCCATGGTCATGCAGAGACATATGCTTTGCAGCCATTTTCTGTGACTTTATTACCTCCCATAGACACCCATGAAGGCAGTTTGTGAAGAGTTTGTCAAAGGTCTTTTGGGATGCTGCAGAAGACAACCTCTGGTCATAGCCAGGGTGACTCTTTTAGTCTTTTGGCCAGGATAAACAAAGATCTTTGTCTTGATTGCAGCTTTGGAGCATCTCCTTACAAGATACACACTTTAAAAGTCTGAGAGACTAGCGCTTTGAAATGACTCTGGAAAGCTTAATGAGTGTTTGGAAAGTCTGTGGAGCTTCATAAGAGAATGCAGCTGCAACCACATGAAGATTTACTGAAACCAGAGACACAACTTCAAGTGGAAAATATTTTAGTGCTGCTACTATCTTGTGTATATTATGATAAAATTTTGTGCTAAATATGATGTTAATATGGCGCACCAAACCCTAGGCCAGATTATGTGACCAAATTGTCACTATGACAAAACAAAACATATCTCCACAGATGTATTAGACTTTTCTCAGAGCTCGACAACTAATGATATAAAGCAGAGTCAGTTACAAATTCTTAGAAAGGAATGTACCTTGAAGGAGGTAATGTGGCAGGGAGAGCAGTCACAGCTTATCTTTGCCTTTAGGAAGTCCTTTCTCTCCTTTCTAGAAAATACTAGCATAGATGTCCAACACGGGATATTTTTCCCCAGATATTTTAAGCAATGAAGCAGTTAATGACGTTGCCATCAGAATCTTTATCATGTTTATCTGAACACTCCTCAGGGTATTTCCTCGGTCTTTGAGACTCTCTGCAGACTCATGCAGATGAGGTTCACCATTTTCAAAGCTGATCGTGTTATATTGCAACCATCAAAGCAATGGAACAGGCTAAACAATTTCAAGCCAAAGGAAGCAAACCTCTGCATGAACAGTAGAGGTAAATGACTCTCAGAAGTACGAAGAGTGTTTGCTGGTTTGGATTGCAAGCAAAAGCATAACTTCCCAAAAGCCTGTCTTCCACTGAGAATGTTATGTTCCTAATTTCAGCTAGTTTCTCTCTTTACATGACTTTCGTTTGTGATTATAGACAAATTACTAAGAAGGTTTCTGAGAGAAACAGATATAACCTAGGACATCCCTCAAAATTTAATGTATATAAATATGCCTCTAGGGGAAGGTAATGAAATGACTGAAAAAAATAAACCCATCACAGTTACACTATTATATCCTGCAATACTTTTTGTTCCAGAGGCAGTTTGTCATAAGGAGGTAACATCATGTAACAAAAATATGAAGATCCTAATCCAAAGTAAATGCAATGGACTTCAAATCAGATTCAAAGGCCCTTTGTTGAGCTTAATTTGGTCTTATGATCCTAGGAAGAGTTCAAGCCTGAAACAATGCAAAGCTCCAAGGAAAACATATAGAAACTCTTGCGGTTCTTGTGTTATTTTTTAAGAATATTTATTTATACCCTTACCTGACAGCTTCATCCAGCCTCCATGTCCAACACCAGCTCCCTGCATCCCTGCATCTCACCTTACTGTCCCCACCTACCCAAAACCAGAGTCCTCTTCAGGCATACCAATACTTCCCTACTCATCCACCCCCAGCTGCAGGGCTCCACTGCATCCAGGTGTCCTGGCATGGTCTGGATCCACTGTGGAGCAAAGTGAGGTTGCAAGCTACTCCTCTGCACTGGAGAAGGTGACCAGGTTTGAAAGAGCTATGTACTGGCCCTTGCTCCATAGTACACACCAGATGTGTACATACAATGTATGTGTACATACAATCCGAGGTCTGTGTATGCGTTTATGTCACTTATATAACATAAAGATTGGCTGGAGGAAGGTGGTGTGGGTCATGGTCATGGATCCCTAAATAGTCATGTAGGGATTTCAAGGCATCCTTTGTGTCTTGAAATGTAACAGTCTAAGGCTCTCTCCATCAGTCATTAGTCACATGTGGGTCCTTTTCCCCCCCAGGACCTAGCTGAGCAGGAGCAAGCTGAAGTTAACCCCTCTTTCACTGAGACTTGTCAATGAAAAACCCATCTCTGCAAATGAGTGTCACATCCCCAGCTGTGCCTAGACTGCACAATTTTCCACTCTGAGTAGTCCACATTGTATTAAAGCCTTGACAACAACAACACTGCTAAAAGATGCTGTCTCTTTTGCTTTCTCTCCTTCTTTCACTCAGAAATAAGACTGCTCATTGAAGTGCCACAATATCAGAGAATACAAGGTGAAAAGATTTATTTGGGAAGTGTTTACTTTATCGGTCTTTATGATGACTGTTGCAAGACTGCTTCCGATGAGCTCCTGCGAGCCGTGCAAGCCTTGTACCCCGCACCATGAGATGGCAGTGTGATGGAGAGCTCCCATTATCAGCGCTAGCATTGGGAGTGGATTGCTTTTTGCCATCCGCTCGATCCGGGCCCAGCCACTGTGTTTCGAGCAGCTATTCCTCATGATATATTGGAGGGAATGACGACAAACACAACAATGTCATCCTCCGACAGGGAAGACTGCCATGCATGCTGGGGCAAACGAAAATAGATGGGGTGTATGTATATATTCAAACAATGAATGCTGTGGAAGTAAATCATGTCTTATTGCTTCATATATCTTTTCTGGAGCTGCTTCCTATTTCTTAGCCAGCAAAACCTCCCTAGTAATGCTGATTTTCTTTCTGCTTTTCCAGATGTGTTAACGTCATTTCTCCATCCAAGGTTGAGACAAAAATTGTGAATATTTCCCCTCCCCATGACACACCTCCACTTCTTCCCCGTGTTTATTTTTCAAGATAGTTTTTTCAGACTAAGGACAGGATTATGGGAAAGGTGAGGGAGTGGAGGACAGAACAGGACAATATCCTCACAATGGGAAATGGGCAAAACCAAATTTCAGCTGTTCCCAGCCAAAGATGATTTTCAGCAGTTCTCACTATTTGCTCTGGCACGTTGATTCACAGGGGTAGTAGAGATTTTTCTTTATCCACTTGGTACATGTTGTCATCCACCAGGGAGGAGGTTGCTACCTCTGGTGTCACATTGTGTGTTTAACAGTACTGGTAAAATCAGGCAAATATTCCATCCCCATCATCCACAGTTGTTTGTAGTTTAATGCATTGCAGTCACTACATTATTAATAACAGCAAGAATAATAATAATAATTCCTGACTTTCTATAGAGCTTTTATATGAGTGGATTCTCCTAACACTTTTCAAGCAGGTATCGCGATCTTCATTTCATATATGAGGAAACTGAGGCAGTAAACCACAATTTCTTGGTTTGCAGATCAGTCCAGATTTATACTCCACTAATTCTTATAGCGTTTTATGGAGAAATATCTGTAACTGAGTGGTTTTGGCAGTGCCTTTGAGATATAAACATGCATTCCTTAGGAAAGTTGACACAGTTTAAATCAAGGTGTCAGTCTATACTAGCTCAGGATATAGGGTAAAAGACAAGTAAAAAGGAGGGAAAATGTGAATCTTTTTCTCACTGGGACATGGTCTCCCATTCATACAGATCAGTATACGTTGTAGTAAGGCAGGTATGTAAGCTGCTTTGGAAAGCATCTATGTACCCAGCTTCGCAATGTGTCTGAACCTGTGGTAATTTGTTCTTTTGACCAGTGCCCTCATTAAACTGGTAAAGTGGGATGTTTGGAAAATTCCCCATGTAAAATTCTCTCATTTCAGGATTTTCAGATTGATTGAGTGTTGGTTGTTTTCAGTTACACTATCTCACAGTCTCCTGATGGAGTGAGACTGGATAATAATGTCCTGACATGCCTTACAGCCCTAATAAGTCTTTCTCTACTTCCAGTTTCTTTCATATTATTTGCCCAAATATTAAGGATCTTTGCTTTGAAGCTGACAGATGAAGAACCTTATCTTATATCCCATTTGCTAAGGTGCTTACATTTGCCACTTCAAATATTTAAGGCTATTTTACAGCCTTTGGAAAATGTAACCACCAGTAGCCAAAAGGAAACCTGATTTTAGTGTCCCACTTTGTCCAGATTGCAGCTGCAGGGAATGGACTGAAACTCTTTTACTCAGAGTGGAGGCTGTAGTAAGAGGTTTCTTCAGGATGCATTAAGATTTGGGCATGTAAAACTACAGTATCTCAGACTTGGCCAGTAGAGGTTAGGGGAATCTTGCAAGTTAAAACTCAGCACAAGTTATAGACTCTATTATTATAGACTTTATTAATCTGGAAAGGCCGTTTTGGAGCTTTGTCTTGATTATTTTCCTAGCTGTTTCTTGCCTCCATGTCAGCCCATTGGGAGGTCTTGCAAGACCAGCTCTCAGAAAAGAGCTCCCTATAACTTTGTTTCTGCCCTGTGACAGATCCCACTTTGCCTCCCTAGCTGGAGACATGTCTTCTTAGATGGGCAGCCATGCCACAGTGGGATGTTTATGGGGGCAAAGGGACATATTTTAGTGAGGAGCAATGGGGAATGGATTGGGAGGAGGATGCAGGGGCAGGTGGGGATGAAGAAGCAAGAAGGGCACAACCAAGACATACTATAATAATTAACAAAGACTCTAGGACATAAATTGATCACAGTTGTGAGACAAAAATGGTTGCTTCCCAGTTTTATATGGGGTGGGGCCAAGTGGGAAGAAGTTCATTTAGGTCTTACCTGTGACATTTCAGAGGTGAGTGATCCACAGCTGTCCCTTCTCCAATTACCCATCTTCTTTCTTATCTTTACATTGCTGACATTTATTTCCAGCCCTGTACAAGCAACTAGTGCCTAAGTTTCATGCCTTAGGCAAAAAATGAACTACTGAGATTGCTCCTCCAGAAGGCTGCCAGAGCCAAGGTCCCTGGGTAGGAAAAAGTAGACACAACATAAGAGTTTGTTGCTAATGTATTGCAGGTAGTATGGATACAGCCCAGTAGGTTTCAGAGAGATTGTAGGAGCACTGAAGAATACAAGGCCAGACAGAGATCTCTGTGGGACTCCCCTGGAAGTGTTCTTGCCTGAAGACAAATTCTTCTTTCTTTTTCACCTGCTGAGATCAGACAGATGCCTTTTTAACATGCCAGCCTGGTTTTACACTCTTCTAACTTCTTTATCAAAATATAATTCTGTACCTGTTAAAGACCTTGCAGACTCTGGATCTATCACATCACCATGGTCAGCAGTTTAGAATAAAAAAAAAACATTTTAGAAGGATATTTAGTCAGTTTGTTGAGATCTAGCAGTCAGGAACAAGAACACCCCTGCATTTTAACCAGCACATTGCACCAACTGTGAAAAAGCAACACATTCCTTTTTTTTTAACTACCTGCACGTAATCTGACCAGTATTGCTAAATGCAAGAATGATGAAGAAAAACCCATCCATGGCACAGATATTTTAATAGGGTACAGGAGGAAGGAAGAGGGAAAAAGAGAGAAAAGGAGGGAGGGGGAGAAATAAAGGGGTGGAGGGAAGAAGTTAGGGAGGGAGGGGTTACACAAGTCCACTTAGTGCTTAAGTAGCTGGATGCCCATTCACTACTGTACTAGGGGCTCTTGCCAGTCTCCCTCTACCACTCTTGGATGATGCTACCTGTCTATCCCACCCTTTTTGGATGGTCAGTGCCTCCGGATGACCTGACACAACCAAACACCTGGCCCACCTGAGCTGTTGCATTTTGTGCATTGCCTCAAGGTTCCCATGAAGGTGAGCTCCTCTCAGGATGCTGGACTATGAACAAGCACCGTTGGGACATGAGCATGTATTTCCTTCAATTGCCTCTGCTTTGGGAGCATGACCTGCGCTGAGAAGGAGACAGCAAGCATCTGGGATGAGCTGAAGTTGTCATGGCACTTTGCTTAGTGAATGTCAGTCAAATATCCAAGATAATCAATGATGAGAAATGATTAGGCCCCAGTGATACCTATTACTCTGGATATTCAGCTGGCTGATGCATTTGTATTTCCTCATGACAGGTCTGTATTTTCCTCTCCTTCCCTTGGCAATCTAGTGCTGGGTCTGGTCTCCCAGTATTCTTATAGGCACAGGCTCACCTGGAAGTCATAGAGATCACAAGTGCCTGGTTTTGACATCCAGGGTATTGTCATTGCTTATATACTTTTTCTACTCCTCTTATCCATAACTTCTTTATCATTTTAATTCTCTACACTGTCATTTTTGCCCCTTCACTGAGACATTCCACACACCAGTTCTCTGGAGACAGGTTTTGGTTAAGCCAATATCTTCAGTTCAGATGCCTCTGTAGCATGCCTATTGCTCAACCGGGCTGCAAACACTATGTTAATTGTTTTGGTTCTTCACAGTCTTTCGTACTGTGTGTGTCATGCCTGTCATGAACCCTGTCTGCCCACAGTGACTCTGTACAGCAAGACATTTGATATGTAATAATTTCATAGTTACTCAAAATCCATAAATTGTGCAAAGACAAAATTCTCCCATTTCATCATAAAAATAATTGAGTTTAAATGTGACTGGATGGGTTTAGAGCAGATGGATGAAGTCCTACAGTGAAACTGGACAGAAAGACAATCCGGTCACCAGCTTAACTGCCTTCCTGTTCTAAATAAAACCACAAATACACACATACAAAGTAGGAGAGGCGTTATTAGAAATCTTATATTTTTATGGATAGGAATGAATTTTTATGGAGCTGATAATGCAGATAGAACACACAATTGGTCTAGTCAAAATGAAAAATGAATACAAATTGCAAATCAGCTCCTGAGCTATAAAATTTGGTGTAACGTTCTCAGCAATAACTGATTGTTTAGGAGGCTCAAATAGAGTCACAGTGATGTTTCTTCCAGCCTTATTAAGCATCATAGTTGTCATATTAAACGAATGATGTATGAGTATTTGCTTATTGTAATGAATTGTGGAGACGGTAGCTGGAGCAGCGATACAAAAGAAAGTCAGGCTGAAGACTTCGGGTATTTTTTTTTTTCTATTCCCTGAGGGAAATATTTATCTCCCTTATTTTACTAACATCAAAGACTGTCTCAAATCATGATACAGGTAGAATTTCTCCTGAAGCTAAATCTCTGGCATCTAATGCCCCTTCCCCCTCAATGGGCTGTAAGTACAACTCCAGATCTAACTGTTGTTCTTCTGTATTTTCACTTCCCTGGGAGCAATGGAAAATTATTACTACTTTGTATATGGTGGATTGAAGATCCCCAAATAACTTTCCAAGCTTTAGTAAAAGTTACTTAGGAAATATGTTTAGAGGTTTTAGTAGCCATGCTATTTGAAGGTGAGATTCTTGCAGACGTGAGCTTTGGAGGACTTTACAGTGATGTGTAGAAGTGCTGCACTCAAGACCCAGCTAAGGGAGGTTCAGAAGGAGAAAAATGATACGTGCTGTTGAGGAAAGCTGGAGAAAACTTGAGCGAGAAGGGGCAGACATCAGGTATTTGATTATCTAATAAGCACGCTATACACGTGTCCTGTCTGCTTTGGAGCAAGTCCACTTACAGCGTACAAACATGCTACAAAGATGCATTGATATTCTCATAGGCAAATCAAAGATTTATTGTGTCTGTGGCAGATGTTGCAATGCTATATCTAGTAGCCACCAACTTCTATATTCCAGCCTACAGCTCTGTTAAAAGGAATCAAAAAATCTAATCATTTCTTGATGAAATTTAAGCCCACTGTTTCTTGTTGTCACCCACGGGCACACAGAAAAATCTTACCCTCTCCTTTGCAACAGCCTTGTTAAAATTTTCCCCTTAAATCTTTCCTCCTTTGGCTAAGCAACTCCAGCTCTTTCAATAGTTCTTATAAACCTGGTACGTTACTGACTATCACTATCATTACTTTCCCTTGGAAATGATCCCATTGGCCCAACCATCTTTCTTGAAAGGTGATATCAAACCCAGACATGGGCTGCCACCTGGGATGGGCAGGAGAATGGCTTCCATTGTCTTGACGGCTATCGTCCAGCTGACACTGTTTGAAACAACATAAGCATATACACACTGAGCTTGTTCACTCTATATTGTAAAACAGTTCGCTTGTTCTGCTTTGGAAAGGAAGTTGAAGTCAAATTGAATTATCAGCATTTCCTTGTTTTTCCGTCTTTTTCTCTTTAACAGCCAGGCACTTTTCACTCTTCTCTAGTCTTCTGGATTCACACCAGTGCAGGAGGTATTTAAGCCCCATCTTGTGCTCAAGATAAATCCCCTTTTCCTCAAAATGTATTCCACCTGCACAGGGGAAGAAAAGAGGAACTAATTCAAGTTGTATTCACAAACATAATCTTTCCTTCCTTTTACAGTGCTTGTCTTGGCAACTAAAATATTTTTACAGAGCTGTCATAAGTCATTATTAGAAGAGTTGCAGCCATGAGCTGAATTAAAGATTTGCAAAGCTGGTACGTTTCTTCCATATATTTTGCAGATGGAGTCTTTGTCTTCAGAGAGATAAGTGATTGCCAGGATTACATAGGCTTCATCTATACTGTGTTTGGGATTTGTCCAAAAAACAGGCCATGGTCCCCGGGCCATGTGGTGGAAGCTGTTTTATATCTATATTGTTCAAGTATCAGCAGTCTTTGGAGCTCTAGGTGTGTCCTTGCAGGAGACTTTCAGAGCTCTTCCTGCTGTTTTTCATGCCTACAGGACATGCAGCTGCTCCCAACCCACTGGGAAAATATTGAGGATTGCTGGAATAGCCTCAAAAGACAAAAATGGCCCAAGCAAGCAACATCATATGCAACTTAAGCGCATGCTGTACCTAAAATGTGGATCCCAACATGAGCTATATCCTAGTCTATGTCATTTGTTTTCAACCAGGAAAGGAATAATTTCACACTGGAACCAACACTGGGCTGAGCTAACATATATGCAGTTGTAGTTGTCATGCTAAATAAGGCAGTATTCATGCTGGAATAAATATGATAATAAATCTAATTCAAGCAGAAAAGGGAGAAGCGGTACACTTTTCCCTTCTCAAAGGTTTCCAGATCCAACAGGTATTTTAGAGGTCTCTGGAGAAGCAAAACTTGTCACAGTATAATAGTGGCCTGCTGTTAGATAAATGTCAAGACAGGAACTGCCAGGCTGACAGGGAGTTATTAATGGAGGTTTACGAGTTGCTCTCTGAAGTCATTCTCAGTTAAGTACTAATGTGTATCTTGCTTTGACAGCCCCCATACACTTAAACACGACTGGAGAAAAACGAGCTCTGTTTTGTTTATCATTCATTTCAGCTTTGCTTAGCGTAGGCTTTTCAGGTATCATAACAGACTTCACGAGCAGTTGCTATATATTGCTGGCTCAAAATGGGAGGCACATGGCAGAGCTTTTTATCAGTATGCATTACAAAACAGGGTTTGCTGTGTTTTACTGTTGTAGTGATTGTTCACAGAATGAAAGATATGATTCTATTTGCCTACTTCTTAGCCACCTAATAAAAGAATACATTTTCCATGCAAGATGTTATAAACCAGCTTAAAGACAACATGAGCTTGCACCTGAGTTTCAGACCCCATGCCTGAGATTATTTCAGAGATGGTTTCTGTGAATCATAGAACTGACATGATTAAAAGCATAAAACAATATATAGAGAGACTGATTTGATGGTTGGACTGTTCGGTGGATGAGGAATTGGCTGGATGGTCACATCTGGAGGGTGGTGGTCAACAGCTCAATGTCCAGATGGAGATCAGTGACAAATGGTGTCCCTCAGGTGTCTGTACTGGGACAAGTACTGTTTAATATCTTCATCAATGACACAAGGGGATTGAGTGCACCCTCTGCAAGTTTGCAGAGGACACCAAAATGAGTGGTGCAGTGGACACGCCTGAGGGATGGGATGCCGTCTAGAGGGACCTGGACAAGCTCGAGAAGAGGGTCTGTGTGAACCTCATGAGGTTCAACAAGGCCAGACCTTGCACTTGCCAAGTGCAAGGTCCTGCACATGGGTTGGGGCAAGCCCCAGTATCAGTACAGGCTGGGGGACAAAGGGATTGAGAGCAGCCCTGCAGAGAAGGACTTGGGGGTACCGGTGGATGAAAAGCCAGACTGGAGCTGGCAATGTGCACTCGCAGCCCAGAAGGCCAACCACATCCTGGGCTGCATCACAAGAAGTGTGTCCAGCAGGCTGAGGGAGGTGATTCTGCCCTTCTCCTCTGCTCTGGTGAGACCCCAGCTGCAGGACTTTGTCCAGCTCTGGGGTCCTCAACACAGAAAAGATGTGGACCTGTTGGAGTGGGTCCAGATGAGGCCGCAAAAATGCTCAGAGGGATGGAACACCTCTGCTACAAGGAAAGGCTGAGAAAGTTGGGGTTCTTCAGCCTGGAGAAGAGAAGGCTCCAGAGAGGCGTTATGGTGGCCTTTCAGAACTTAAAGGGGGCCTGTAAGAAAGATGGGGACAGACTTTTTAGCAGGGCCTGTAGTGATAGGACAAGGGGTAATGGTTTTAAACCAAAGAGGGCAGATTCAGACTAGATGTAAGGAAGAAATCTTTTATGATGAGTGTGGCAAAACACTGGCACATGTTGCCCAGAGAGCTGAGTGATGTCCTATCCCTGGAAACATTCAAGGTCAGGATGGACGGGGCTCTGAGCAACCTGATCCAGTTGAAGATGTCCCTGGTCTTTACAGGGGGGTGGACTAGATGGCCTTTAAAAGTCCTTTTCAATCCAAACCATTCTGTGAGTCTATGATTCTGTTTTATGAACATCAGTCAGTTCCTGGAATAAAATTGGTGTTTAAAAATTATGTGATTTAAAAATAATGAAATGCAAAATTTTACTTCTTTCTCTGTGCAGCAGAATGCCCTAAGTTCCCATTTTCCAGCTTCTTCCTGTAACAAGAAGGAAAGCAAGGAACATAGAAAGAAGAAAGGAAGACAAGGCAATAAGGCAACTCTGACATGATTACAGCAATTGGAGGCTTACAAAAAACCCACCTCACCAAATAGTGAGATACTGCAATATACCCCTGGGAGCTGACAACATTATGTCAGACATGCAGAACAAAATGCTTTTGCTGTCATCCTCCCTGGTAATTAGTGATTTAAAAAGCAAGTAGAATCTTTGTGAGGGCCCAGATATATGCAAGTTGATTTATTTGGACAGTTAACAGAGGTGTTACATTAAAAACACAGTCACCATCTGCTCCCCTAAACTCACCAGAGGGACAGGGAGCCTCTAAGGAGCACAGTTTAGTTCCCTGAAATCCAAATCAAACCCTTTTCACATTTCTCACTGGTCATTTCAGAGTAGGGGTTTCAAATCCAGCTTCAGTTTTCAGACCCTATAGATACTTCACATCAGAAATGAAAACCCTGAGGAGCACATTCCGATCTATTGACTATAGGCTAGCTTTTCTTAGTTATCTTTTGGGTTCACTGGAGAGTCTTAGAGGTAGAAAACTCCTGCTCGACAGGGTGCCTAGGATAATTAGCTATGACTCTGTTAAAAGCTACAGGGTTATCTGGGATGAATCCAGGGCTGATTGCTCCCAAAAGGATGTTCACTCTGACTAGTAAGTTATTTTGAACCATGGCTTTATACTATTGGTTTTGTCTCTTACGAGTTTGAATTTCTAAGGTGCACCATCAAACTGGACTGAGATGAGTCTGAATAACTAATTGATGTTAATATTTACTGGTTTTCTTAGTTTAATCTCTGGCCAATTACGTTCACAGTGGAACGAACATCATTATTAAAACAAAGCAAATATTTTAACAAAGATAAATGTAAGTAGCAGATTGTCATTCAAAATAGCATCACAGCCTCTCTCTTCTGACAGACTAGGATGTCCACAAGATACAAAAACTCTTATCTTCAGAAAGGTGCCAACAAACTGTTCTAGAAATAGGTCTCTCATAGCCTAAAACATCCAAGAGATGTCTTTATCTATACTTCACAGTATTTGGGGTTATCATATTTCTTTGATTACAAATCAGTTCATTGTCATTACCAGCACTTGGGAGGGGTCTCATTCAGCAAGGATTTGGTATCTACAGCCTCCACTGAAGCTCACCAGTGTTGCTTTTTCCGAGGGAAATTCATCTCTAAGTAGACAGCTAAAAGAAGTCAGGTGCATCTTGCCCTGGAAATGCCTGTTCTTCTCCATTAGCCATCTAGAGTTAATCAGCTCTCATCTTGTGTATCCAAACATGGAATTTAAGGTCCTGTATGATAGACACACATAATGAAGACACCAGTGTACTTGACCCCCTGATGCACAGAGTTGTTGAAGAAAAAGACAACTTCCAGGGAGGCCTAACATATGAAAGATTACACATTTTTGTGTGCTCTTCAGTGTCAATTCTTTTTCCCATGCTCTATGGAGCCAAAAGCCTGGAGTCAAAGAAATGTTTCCAACCTGGATTGTGAATGCTTGAGATGATGATACCATTGACTGAAAGGTGTAGATGAGTTATGACTAAGGGATGTTCATGTCTCAATTGTGAGAGGAGAGGTCTGTTAGCAGTAGCTGTCTTGAAAGTCATGTAGAAGACAAAATGAGGGTGTAGAAGGCCAGGAAATATTCCTTGGTTGGGGTGAAATAGGCCAGATGATAGGCAAAACTGGAAAAAACACTTTTGTCACACTTGTGTCTCAAGGAAATAGGCCAGAAGGGCTTTCCTTTTTGTATGATCTTATAACTGAAAAGTTTACCCAGTTTTAAAAGAAGAGAGGNGGAAGGGAAGGGAAGGGAAGGGAAGGGAAGGGAAGGGAAGGGAAGGGAAGGGAAGGGAAGGGAAGGGAAGGGAAGGGAAGGGAAGGTTCTATTCATAACCACAGAAAAAAACTTAATAACATCAACCCCTAAGAGGATGGCCTTGAAAGAGATGAAATCTCTTCAATGATGGCGAGACATTTCCCTGAGCAACACCTGAGCAAGAGCTGAAGTGCTCCCTGCAGGGCTCTCCAGAGACAATGGACTGAGGATAGCAGTGGGCTGGAGGCCAGGAACAGCATTTCCACCCTCAAACCTTGTTGAATTCTGCTCCTCTAGGTATAGCAGGTCCATGGAAGCAAAAAAAAGGCAAGGATACGAGTCACGTACTTTTCTTTTACAAACCAGGACTAAAAAGGTACTAGGATCTGGTAAGGAAAGAAGTTGTGAAATTTGACAGTTTAATTCTTGCCATAGCTAGAAACCCAGCAAAATTTTAAAAACTCTCTACTTTTGTTACTTAAATGCAATTTCTCATAGGCAATTAGTACAAAAATGCTTTTAGACACTAGCATGCCTTATTCTTGTTTTGCTACCCCAGCAAAAAGGTGAAAGCATGCTCCAAAATTCTCCAAAGCTAATGAAAATCTTCCTTTTTCACTCACAAGGTCCCAAACAGCCTTTTAATTCCTCTTGAACAGGATCTGGTGTGCCTGAAATAAAAGTTCAGGGATCATGAAACTTGGTTTAGGCTCTCTAGAACACATAAAATATGCATGCTGATTTTTTAATGGGAATACTCTAACAAGTATTACGTCTGTCCATTTTATATTGCTTTTGTGACGTTTCTCTCTCTTTCTCCTCTCCTTGGCTGAAACAAAAGCACCAATGAAAGACTCATAGCACAGAGGAGCCAGGCAGCAGATAGAAAGAAGCCAGCTCTCTTCAGTTCCGTATTGTAATGGTCTGCACATATTTGGTCCAGTTTGGTCCCTGGACTGGTCAGGATCATTTCACCTAAGAAATACTGAGTTCTTCTCTGACCTGCCAATAAACCCATTTAAAGGTGATTTAAATAGAAGATAATTTTTTAAAAAAAGCAAAGGAGAAAAAAGCAATCAGGAGATAGATAAATTTACGATTTTTTTCAGGTGGTATTTGCAAACCTTTTGTTCTTATACATACCTCAGTGTAAGAGTCAGATTTCTCTATTGGCTTTTATATTGGTTATTGGGTTGAGTTTTATGTATGGGCTTGGGTGTGTATGAACAGGTTTATCTTCAGCAGTGCCATTCATTGTTTGTAAGTGGAAGGTGCTCTTCATTCAGAAGAAAAAAATGTTTAGATGGACAAGGAACATTTTCTAGATTGGAAAGGTATATACTTTGACATGTACTCACACTCTCAAGACACACATGTGTCTAGCTGGAGCAGCTGTGTCACCTCGTTTGGATTGCACCACCTCCCAGTTTTCAGTCTGTTCAACTGCTCTCAGAGTTTATGGTGTAGAGATTAAAATAGGAGTTTGGGAGAAGCAGCTTTGTAAAGCAAAAACACTGCAACCAGCCGCATTTCTCTTTCTCTGGGGCAGACTCAGGGATGGAGAGGAAGGCAGGGAAAAGCCAGCTGCCTCTGCAAATCTGGCAATATGAGGGGAATTAAACTGTTTGACTGTTAGGCAGGCAAAATATTCTTTTTTTTTTCATCTATTTCCCAGAAGCATAAAGCTTTCCATGGTAGATGAAAGAAAAGTACTTTTCTGGCTATTTTAATCCAAGCATGTCACCTGGAAACTTCTCTGAAGAGCCTGTGTTACACCACGATTCCTACTGGACGATAATTCTGAAATCCTTTGCTTTCCATTTTTGTGTCCTGTCTATGACAGCACAATAAGATTTTGTATCACCTCTTAGGCTCTGCAGTCTACATATACATTCATCTGTGAGATCAGCAGAGTCCAGCAGGATTATAAAATCTGTACATACTCTTTTGCAATTACTTGCATTTGAATAGTGCCCATGAACTGCATTGGTTATCCAAGGCAACCTCAGTGCATGCTTAGTGTTTGCTGTAATTATGAACAGAAATCCTGCACTGAAGTCAAATAATGTCTCCTTACCATCTTCCAAAATCTGCTCCTTTTTCTTGTACTTGTTTGCTGGGTGGGCTTCCTGGTGTCAAGGCGAAGCTCACAAATAACAGCAGTTAACTTTCCTCCAGCAAAGCCTGTGGCTCACACAGCTCAGCATTTGAGAAGTGGCAGGTAGAGGCTGCGTTTTGATTTACAAACTCTGGGATGCAGCATTTCATTTAATAACTTAATAATTAATCAGGGAGGGAAGAAAGAAGGCATTTACTGAAAGAAGGCTGAAAGGAAATCAATGGCAGGGGGAGCACATCATTGCTCGGGGAGAAACAAGGACTGCATCAGATAGGGCTGAGAAAAAAATCCTGTGAATATTTAGAGACAATGGAAGTATTTAGTCTCACTTAGAAAAGGGCTCTGGCTTTTTACCTGTGAGAGCACGAGTGGCTGAAAACAACTCTGGCTTTGTGAGGTGAAAAGAGGAGGACGTTTGGTTCTTCAGTGCCCTGCCTGCTAGTGATGGAGGGGAGGCTTGGCCAGGATGTTCCTCTCCCATTACTTCCTCACCCTCTTTTCTGTGCTGGGTGCCCTGATTGATAGCCTGTTCTTTCCCTGGGATCCCAAAAAGCAAGTTTCTTTAGAAGAGAACGAAGACATATTCTATATCTTCAAGAAACAGATTATATACTGCCTGTTCATGTAAAAATTACAATCAAACCTCTCTAAACTAAACCTCTTTTACCTAACCCAGCGTGATTTGGGGAACAGATTATTAATTAATTTAATTTTTAAAAATTACCAAGAAACACAAAGGAAATGGTTTTATAATGTACTCTGGCTTCTCCTTTGCGCTGAGAAAATGCATTTATCTGACTCGTCTGAGCATTTTCAGCTGCCCCCTGAGATGAAAAAAACCTGAGCTTGACCATGGTTAAATGAATCTATTTATTTATTTATTTATTTATTTATTTATTTATCTTGCGGGTTTGCTTCCACTTGCACTTTTTGGGGTTAAGCAGCAATGAATAGAACATGAGAAGCAGTTCCCTGGATTCATCCTCATTTGAATAAGACACTCAGCAGTCCATAGACCAAAAAAATTGCACCAAACTGTTAATTGATTTTTAAAGGAGAATTATGATGCTTTTAACAAGCCACTTATCTTGCTAAGCATTGTTAGGGTAGTAGTGTGCGTTCCGCTGAAATGGCTGTTCCACAATGTGAGTCCCTAATTGCTTATAAAGCACACTGTTTATTGAGTATTAGCTCTGGCATAGTTGTTTATTACAGGAGTGCATTGCTTAATGCCTGTAAAAAGTCATCTAACTTAAATATGCTCTGCCTTGTCTCTTACCCTCCGATGCTCTCGTGAACACATGCTCTCCATTTCTAAGTTTGCAGCGGGAAAAGAGGAAAAGTATTAGCAGCACTGTGCAGAGCTGGAGGAGGTTGCCTGGTAACTGTGAAGAAAGGAGTCTGACTCGGGAGCGTATCGACTATATATTATCTCCTGCGCTCTGTGTACAATTAATAGGTCAGTGACCCAATGAAACATTTCAGATGAAGTCAAACTATTAGCTGGACAAATGTGCCTCAGGTACCGCTATACGCTTGTTCCATATGATTGCGATACATTAGGTGCTGGAAAAGTAAGCATGAATCATTAATACACTCAGCTGAGCCCACTGCGTCCTGCAGCAAAACAGTCTCCCAGTCCTGAGTGATGCGCTGCGTTATCTTCATAAGACACGAAGCCTTCAGTTAGTGTGATCTACAGGGTGGTTAGTTTGAAGCGGGGATGCATTCGCCTTTCTCTTTCGTAGGCATTTGTCATTCCTTAGTGAGATGAGTAGCATTTTCAGGAGGAGGGAAGAAAATGCTGGGAGAGAGAAGACAATGGGACAGGTATACTGATACCTGTTTGGTTATAGCTCCTTTTTTAAGACTAGGAATGACTTCTCTGATCTGCTACTCTTGTCAGGAGTGAGTAGGTGGTTTACTGTCCTTTAGACTCTCCCATACAACTGAAAGATGCAGGTAGGAGGATGACAAAATATGACATCCAGCTTCTGATTTCTTCTTTCCCACAAAGTTAGAAAACCTCTGTTCTTGTCAAAAGAACAGCTTGAACCATAGGAATAGCCGAAGAAGGGTTTTCTGGATTTGACTGAGGTTGGTAAGCACTGGTGTGGGATTTGCAGAGTGAACAACTCCTGCAGTCATATCTTGTTGCACCGCTTGGTTGGTTGTCTTGAACTCCAGAATCAACTTGCACTGTGTTTGTGGTGTTCCCTACCAATGGCCGTGTCCCACAAATCTTCACAAAGGGATGTGATCAATCCCTAGATGTATCAGATAAAGAGTGTCCTGGAGCACCTGACAAAAGAGTATATAGTCAAGATCGATCCTTTCCTATGATGGTCTTGGTGGAACAGAAAACTTTTCTAAAGTGAAGTGGAATTGTTTTCCCAGTGCACCATCATGCTCAGTATTTTCCTACAGGAAATAATAAAAGCAATAGAGAAGGAATATTTTCATTTTAAGACCTGGCTTGCTCTAAAATCAAACAGAAATGCTTCTAACCTACTGATGACTTGAACTCAGGAGTCTGGCATATGACTTTTGCTTCGTAGCATTTAACCATATGCTTCTCAGAAATACAGTTTCTCAATTCTTCTGTCCAATGAAGCTATTATGCTACTTTGTTGGGAAAAAGAGAATGATGTGAGACTGGTATATCAGATTCAGATTGAGAGGCATGAAACTGTGGTTTGCAACAGAGGTTTCTGCTGTTTGACATCTGATCAGATCTTTGTTGATGAGCTGGATGAATTCTTAATATATCATCTATCTTGTCGACCTATTCTAATGCAAGATTTCCCTCTATGCTTAATCTCTCAGGCACTTTATTTAGTTAGCAGCAGAAAACAATATCGTGCACCTTCACAGGAGTCTCAACAGCTTTGTGAATCCTCCAAAAGACCTTTAAAATTAGAAATTACCAGCAAACTTTGTACCACCAAAGATGTGTAACAGTCTATTTCCCGACTGTCTGAAATTAAATACTGTTGCCCCACTTAATGCCATGATTTGGATAAGTTAATTTCTAAGGGAGCTCAGAAGCTGCAGCAACTTACTTCTAAGTGAAAGTTGCTTTGCTGGAGACCACTTGGGATTTCAAATGACCTTAAATGGAAAAATCCAAATCCACAATAAAAATAAAAGGGAAAGTCTCTGGAGTTCATGTGTTTCAATGAGCTTCACTCAATAAGCTTAAGAAAAATGTCAGCAAATATGACACTGAAAAATCCACAGTGTATTTCTGCTAGTATCAAAAATTCTACAGTTCGAGACTACACTGCTCTATATTGATATCAACTGGTTAATTAAATCACACAGTGTTAGTTTAACTCGCTGGGAAAAGATTTTCCTTTGGTACTAATCTTTGAATTAAATGCTATGACTGCACCATAGAAAAAGCAAGATTGCATCATTTATAAAAATACATATAGATATATACTTACTTTTAGGTATATATAATTTTTTGCACTGTTATCACTGTGCTAGCTCAATAAGCTGCACTAAACTACATCTCATCTTGCAAATAGATACTAATTCTTGATGCTGAAATATTGGCAGTGTAAGTTCAAGCACTTCATAAGTTAAAAAACCCCGAAGCATTTGATCAGAGTGTGTACTCTCAAAAACCTATCTTTGTAACCCTTCTAGTATTTATTTACAGCTTTGTAACCCTTTTTAAGTGAGTTAGATGTCTGTTCGATGATCTGGAAAGGTTTGCAGGTTAGGTTGAATATGCAATCAGCCTGGAGTGGACACATCTGTCTCAATCAAGATGCTTCCAGTATCTACAGCCAAACTAGTTGTCTAGACAACTTTTATAGTCTGCAGAGGAAATAAACACTTTTAGAACATGATTCATCACATTGTAAAATAATTGTCGAAAATTGGTCACATGAATTCTATTCTAAAAATGTCTATTTGTCTCCACTGACCTAAATTGGAGCTGTGGTTTAATAGCTCAAAAGGTAAGCAGTACCATGAATGCATACAATTAATCTAACACACATGGCTTGTATATCTGATCAGATGAATTCAAATCTATACCATCTGTAGCCACTGAAAAACAATGGACTACTTCACAGACAATCAAGCCACCATCTGCTGATGCAACTGCAGGTAGTTGCCTTGGAGGCTTAGGTCTGGAAGAGGAAAAGTAACATAAGAAAGCGGTGAGTTATCTTACTGCTTGTCTCTTTTGTATACTCTGGCTCTTATACAACTGATGCCTGCATCTGAACTGCAGCACACCAGTGTCTGTAGTAGCCCAGACTGTGAAGTCTTTTTCTGCCTGTTCACGGTTTTAAAGTACAGTTTACTGGTCGATACTTTGATGAAGTATCTATTTTCCTACCTGTAGGTCCCTTGATGAAAGAGGAGTCAATAGTCTGAACCCATGGTGGTTACTGGAATTTTATAAGGGCCTGAGGTACTCTAGGTGTGTTGCATGAAAATTAGCAAAATAAAATACCCTCCTCAAAGAGTAGATATCTTGGGTGAAATCTTCCGCAAACAGTACTAGACTGAAAGTAACTATATGGCGTGTCTGTTAAGAAGGTCTTCAGCTTCTCTGTAGCTGCAAATCATGACTCCAAAAAGCATTAGGTTTTCCAGACACTAAAGGTTTTATTCAATTACTCGGACATAGTTGTCCAAGCCTCTGGTTATCAGAGACAGCCAAACGGGGCTGGGAGCTGTCTCTCTCTGCCCTTCTATAACATTAGCTGGAGTCCTGGGCAAGGTATCCTTAGCCCTCCCAACTGACACAACATACATATACGCAGGCAACAGACTTGAGACCTTAGGGGAAACCATGCAGATCTTCCTGGAAACACCTGCATCATTCTCCAATGTCAAATACCTCCAGAATAATTTATCTTCTTTGCTTTTGCCGTCTCCACCTCTTGTCTCCAGCTTCTCTTGCTGGACAAAATGTTGCTTGGGCCCAGAAGTCATGTTTCGCTCTGAAGACGTAAATTGCCCCTGACTAAAACATTCAACAAGATCATGAGTTAGGAAGGAAAGGACTTTTTAAATCAGTTTTCTTGCATTCAACCCAGTAGAGTTGTTGCATCATCTCTGTTTTGTGCAAGGGTGAGCTGAGTAAAAGAGGTCAAGAAATACATGTTCTGTGGATTATGTCAGATCAAGAGACACTCTGATTAGGCTTGAATAACTTTGATGACATTAGTGCAATTACCCTGATATACACAATCAGAATGAGATGAGCAGATAATTACTGGCAGGAAATTGAATTATGTGGATTTATTTGAGCTGTGGTCATAATGAACATTACTATGTTATATGATTGAGAAAAAAACCCCATAACCTTGACAAGATGAACTGAGATGGGCTTCAGATGCCTACAGACAAAATAGGTTGGAATGGTATTTTGCCTGAATTTCACACTGCAGTGTACCTGTGGAGCTCTCGAAGGCAGTATAAATGTCAGGAATTCGAAGTTGACCCCACCCCATTTCCTTTGAGGCATCCAACTTCTACAACTTGTTGCTAAAGTAACTGAGCTGGACTGACTTTTTCTCTCTTTATTTTTACTGGAAGAAAGCGAGAGTCAAACCACAGATTTAGGTTTTTTCTTATCTAATCACTTCTCCTTGAAAATGGTCCGCGTCAGCCATTCCTGAAACCCTGACTAAATTCATTTCCACTGAAAGAACAATAATGGAGATATCTCCATCTGGACTATGCTCTTTCCTGAGTCAGTGGAGGCAAACAGATGTTGTGCACAGCTCACTTAATCCTAAACTGACCATTCAACACAGGTCCTACCTGAGAAGTATTTGTTTCCTTCCATTGACTATAATGGCAAGCTCAGAGGTAGGTGCCATTTCATCTGTATGTTCATGTTCTATTTCAGGGCATGGCAGTACTATAATACAATCCATTTCTAGCACCATCAGGTGAATAGAGCAGGGTTATGAGCTCCAAACAACCTCTTCTCAAAACCACCGCTCTGTTCTGCAAGGTTTTCTTCATGCAACAGAGCCTGCAGTCAAGCCTTTCCTTCTTTTGCCTCATAACAAGTTGCTAAAATAACTTGTTTAGCAAGTCTGTTGTCAAAATTGTGCTTTGATCTGCCTGCATTTTCCTCTGCAGTGTTTGTATGGGTGTAATAAATTTGTAAGAAGGTAATCATACTGATTTCATTCTTTTCCTAAGCCTACAGTAGATCAATTTATTAACGCTTTGTGATAGCAATTTTGGAACCGCTTCTAACCCATTATTAACTCTCCCATTGACCTCTTAGTAGTATTATTCATAGTTTTCCAAGGATATTGAAGCCCAAATTACTACTGCTTTCAGAAATGGTTGCCTAAATCTGGACAAGCACATCACTGAGAAGACCACAAGTTGGTCAATGGATGAGAAGGAACAGTGGGATGAACACAATGAAAGATGACCCTCTCACACACACATACACGCACACACAAAATCCAACAAACAAAAAAAACCCAACCCTGTACACACCCAACAGAGATGTATTTTTAGATGCTCTCAGAAGAAGTGGTAGAAAGGAAACGAGGCCTCCTGAACAGATCTCCAGCTCACAAAAATTGGTAGAGCCATCCTGAAGCCAGCTTACACCATCTGAGAAGTTGTCCCTCTGCATTCATTTGGATGTAAAGCCAGAAGAAAACTTCCTATTTAGAAATAATAGCTTTTGTAAACACACTTTTCTAGTGATGGCTATTTTATTGTCTGACTGATGCACTGTAGGGAACACAATTCTAAGTTTTCCTGTAGGCTACATTTTTATTTTGCAGCCAGATGTCACAATAAAATTGTATAAGAAGAAATGATACAAACAAGATGCCAAAGTGAGAAAAAATAATCAGCTCAGGGAGGAGGAAAACACATTTCAGTCTCCAAAACATCAGCAGAAACTCTTATATTTCCATTATGAAAATAGATTACATTCTTAATGTAAAGGCCTCTCTGATATGCTCTGTAATATTATATTGTCCTGCATATAGTTATTTTGTGAGAAAGCTCTACTATAAACATTCTCTTGCTAAATCTTTCCTACTGTAACCCTATAAATACCTGAAATCTATTTGCAACTCAGTGTATATTCGGTTACCACTTCAATGCATTTTGAGGGAAAGTACCGCAAGGGTTGTTTGTTCTCCATCACATTTGAGGGGTGACTTTTAAGTGCTCACCACATATTTTGATAAAGGGGACCCCAGAGGCAACTGAATTGCCAAAATTCAAAGGCACTGCTGAAGCCACAGCATTTAGAAGGTGGAGTGCTTTTGGCTTACCATGTGATATTTAAACCACTGAAGTCCTAACAATGAGAATGTAGCACTGTCGAATTATTAGTCTTACCTTTTTTACTTAGATTTCCAAGTATGCTATGAAGACATTAACAATATAACTATTGAAAAGTGGGAAAAGTAAGTGAGTAAAAATGAAATTGTTTGCCGTAAACTGGATAGCAGCAGAAGTAGACAACAGGTCTCTAAGTCCAGTGTTCATTTCACCAGGAGAGAAGCACTGCCCACAAGAGCTTCCAAGAGCTACAGGAACACAACAAGGTATGAGCTGCAAACTGAATACTGCTTGTGACAACAGAAATTGCCAAACCATTTTAGCTGAAATGTGGCTTCACTTTAAAGTCCTTTGCAAAGCCAACACAATGGCACTTATTTTCATGTAATCCAGCAGTGAGGTGGTAGACTGCCATTCAATTTCCTTGACCTGCAGGGCTTTGAAATCACATTCATCCTCTTTTAATGGAAAGGCTGACAGGTAACACAGGAAAGGGTGTTGCTCTGTCCTCTTGGAGCCATACCATGCATGTGAACTTCTTCAGTTTAAATTTGCTTAAGGGAAGCAATTGTAAAAATTACCAGCTTGCTAAGTAGTTTTCTGGAGCCACAGACCTTGGGCTACCATGCAAAGCAAGTCTTGTGCTTCAGCAGTATTCACATGCCCCTCCAGGCAAAGCCAGATGGTAGAAGAACTTGTGAGAGGATGCTACTGGAGAATGCACTGTCCCTTGGTGCTCAGGAGCCACGGCCATGTCTCCAGTCCCTTTCCAATGTATGTTTGAACATTTTATACAAAGCAGAGAGATGCAATCAGGACAAATTGAAAAAAGCAGATACAGAACATTACCAAGCATTTGCATCCTCCTAGGCAGAGAGAGGCAGTGGGCAACATCTGAGACATTGTAGGCTCCAAAACCTGAGCATATTTACACTGAGCTGCTCCCTTCCCCAGCGTATGAAGAACACTTCAGTCTAGCCTTTCTAATGGTACAAATTACTGAAGAATAAATAAAACACTTTGAATGAAGCATTTCTGACAATTCATAGGAATGTTGTGTGAAGTGCCCCCCACCGTCTTTTCTTTTTTTTTTTTTTTGGCTATGAAAGAAATAAGAAATTATTTCCATCTTGAGTTGAGTTGAACTGGATGTTTGCATTATCTTTAATTTCGGGTGTGGACAAGGGGTCAGCCCCCAAACAGTTATTCATTCTGCGCAGCCAACTGTAACCGGCACCTGGCATGAGTTTATAAACCAAAACTGTGGAGGCAGGTTATAGCAAGCTCTGTATGAAAACTTGCTCTGAAAGAGAAAGCACACATTCCACTCAATAAAAGAATAATAAAGTGTCAGGTAGGAAATAAATATTGAAACTAATTTTCCACCAGGGAAATCTCTTTGCAGTAACTAATTTAGATGGAGAATAAAACAAAAAGGCCCTATATCTCAACCTTGGCAATAACCTGTCACCGAGCACCACTCACCTCTTGTCTCTGCTCAGACCAGATGCCTGCACAGGAAGAAGAGGTGACAACTGCCTTCCTGTCTCCTTTTATAAATCAAAGCAAATAAACCATGCACGAAAAGAGTTTCTTGCAAAATAATAGTAGTGCATTAGCGTCCCTTGGACATTCTTGAGTAGCAGGGACCAGAAGAAAACACAAGCATTTTCCTCTCAATGCTGTCAGTAATTGCATGAGATACTGCAGGTGAAGAGAGTGCTTTGGTATTCCGTCAAGGAATTAGAATGCTGTCATGGTGAAAGCAGAGCCTTTTTTGTTGCTGGTGGACATTTTCTTGTTTCAACTTCTCTGAAGATTAAAACCTAGCTGGATGAACAATAGAGAAGGGATGGCAAAATGTTAACTTGAGTGCCTGTGGTAGCAAGGGCTGGAGACCATGACAAGACAAGTGAGGTTTGACTTCTCTGCAGGTAGAAGGAACAAAGTGGTGGCCAGGACCCACACAGTCTGTCTCTGCTGCAATGAATGTGACACTTGTACGTTTTGGTTTCACCTTGTGCTCCCTCGCAGAGGGAAGTTCGCACTGTGTTACTGTCTCTTCCCTGCACAACCACTCATGGTCACATTGGGCGTCTGACTAGGACAAGTTTCTGTTGGGATATACATCCACTGAGGGTCCCTGTGAGAAGGTGCATCGCCCACCTGTAGGCTAGTATTGCAACCTTTCTCTGGAAAAACAGATATTGGCCCTGTGTGATCTGCTTGCAGAGGCTCGTGTGCAAGTACCACGAGCAGGTCACACCTTTTTTTTTGCCTCTGTTCCCTGGAAGCTAAAATGGGGAGAGCAGAACAGTGACTTCTCAGCTAACAGAAGGAAAACACTAAAAGAAAAAAAGAAGTAGGAAAAAAAAAAAGCTACCTAGGATCACTCTTCCTGCATGCTGAAAGCCCTCTTCTGAGTTGTCCCCACTCTGTAACTCTTTGCCTCCATCACTGACTTACACAGAATAAAGACTCTAGACTGTGCCACAGTCCTTTCCTGATATCACCTGTCAATGTGCAGTATCCAGCAGATTAGAGTAACTGTTTCCGAAAGACTCAAATGGCATTTCCTTTAAAACACCAATGTCTATTGTCCCAGACGTTTCATAATCTCTGGCTCAGCTCATCCTCTATCAACACTCTGGGTTAACCTCTGCCAACTCCTTGCCTACCTTCAGTGCCTGTTCCTCTTTGCTGTGCTCCACAACTCAGTCTAGGTACAGTGCTATTGCTCACACATAGACCTCTAGTATTGTATGAGTCCTCCTGGGATACCTGAGATGACCCCCATGGTCCTGATGAGGCACAGGACAGATGGGAGAGATTCGCTTTTGGAGCAATAGTCAGAGGCTAGGCAGCATATGTGGGGCATCACCGAGAATGATTGGCACATGCTTACACACTTGAATACTCTGTTTTCAATATTTTCCTTATGAAATAATAAAAATATTCATATACCAATAAAATATTAATATATTCCTATCTTAATAAAAATATTAATATGCTTATAAAATAGCTTCTTGCACATGACACATGTCTGAGTTTCCACAGACAAAGAGCAAAGCATATCCATCCAATTTGAGTAAGTTATATCTCTCTACAGCCTGAACAGCACTGACAGAAAGTTAGGGTGCTCGCAAAGGAGGGGAAAGTATGGAGGAAAGCATGGAGGAAAGCAATACTGTTATACAGGCTGCAGCAGCCCAGAAATGTTTATGACTGTAGATGGAAACACCTACACTGGAGCTAGTCATCCAGGATGCAACTCCACTGCCTTAGTGTCCTGTGCACCAGTGCACAGTCCTTGAAATACTTGAGCAAGCCACACACAGTTGATAGATACGCCATCAGCTACCATGGGAAATAGGGAACTGGAAATAGAGCATTATTAATCTTACCGATTTTAAACATCTGAATTAGAGCAGGATAAATCATTCTATTAGAAAGGATGCATCTCTCCAGTGATGTTAAAGGAGTCCAAATACCCCTATCAAGAAAGTAATGCCCTGTCCACTCCCAACTTCTTGAAGTCTAAGAGGTAAAGCATGGCAAAACCAGTTCTCACCACCCTCACCTGCACCTGGACTGTGAGAGGCCTTTACCCCATGTTCGTCTTGCTCTAGCATCTCAACAGTACCTCAACTTAGAGGTCCCTGGGATAAGGAAACTTGTCTTCTTGCTACACCTGTAAAGCAACATGTAATTTTATATGAATGATGCATTAAAATAAATAACCGTATGTTTCTGTGTCTAAGGGTCTCAAGCCCAGAAAATAAATTGCCCATCTCAATTTACAGCTTTACCATTGGCACCTTGAAGAAGTAGCTCATTAACGAGTGAAGGAGGATGCAAAGGAAGGTGGGGGTAAATCCAATTTCTAGCTTGCGGTATTTTGCTAGAAACATTGATAACAATTTCTGCTATTAGTCTCTGTCACAAATGCCGGAGTCATTACTGAAATGGTGTGGCCAGAGGGCACCCTGCATCACAGCTCACTGCGGAGCCTGAAACCCTTGAATAAACATTATAAAGCACAGCAAAACTGTTTGCATTTGAAAGTTTTCAAGTAATTAAGGTAGTACTCAGCTCTGTTGGTAGCAGACAGTCAAGCTGCAAAGAAACCTCACCTTCTGCTACCATCGCCTAGCTAAATCAGTGTGTTGTGGTTGTTGTCCCAGCCTGTATCTATGCAGGCTTTGGGAGGGTTGGCTGAGCACGCGTTTGAGTATCTGACCCAAACATCAAATTGCATCTATGCAGGGTCCCCTTGGGGCACACTGCTAGGATCCATACTTTGCATTGGGGTGGGAATTCGAGAAGGGTTTGCCCCGCTTCAGCAGTCCCTTTCCTTATGCCAGCTGCACATCATGTGGCAGAGCTGAGCGCAGCTGTGCACAACCGTGTCCCTCACCAGGAGATCAGATGTGAAGACAGAAGAGTGCTTGGGTGGTGAGAAGAGAGGCATCCACATAGCTGCCAATCAAGACCAAAAATCTTGCCCCAAAGCATAGCAATTGTAACTTTCCAGTGGCTGCCTGCATGCATCCATCAGAACCATGTTCCTGAGAAGAAAAGGCTTGTAACATCTTTGAATGTGTTCCCAGAATTTACAAGCCAATGGTGATTTTCACTTTTTGTGTGGTTTAAAATACTAGAGCTCGCATTCCTCAGGGATTTCCGTAGGAGTTGGGAGCTGAAGGGACATTGTGAATCTGGGTCTACCGCTAGCCTTCCTGAGCACAGTCACCGCTCAGCTGCAACATCCACGGAGCTTAGGGCCTACTGTCTTTACTACTGACTCTCTTCTGTGTAAGTGAAGTAATGATTCACCTTTTGGGCATACTGCAAAAATTATTTAATGTTTGGGGAGTGTTTTAATGATATAAAGTGTGGTAAAAATACTAAGTATTATTATTGTNCGAATCTGGGTCTACCTCTAGCCTTCCTGAGCACAAAGTCACCGCTCAGCTGCAACATCCACGGAACTTAGGGCCTACTGTCTTTACTACTGACTCTCTTCTGTGTAAGTGAAGTAATGATTCACCTTTTGGGCATACTGCAAAAATTATTTAATGTTTGGGGAGTGTTTTAATGATATAAAGTGTGGTAAAAATACTAAGTATTATTATTGTTCCACTTCATCTTCCACTTAAATATAAAGGGGGATTGTACAGCTACTTCCCAAGTGTCTCCCAAGGGTGTTTCTAAAGCAATTATGTTGGCTGACACTGCCGAGCTTCAGAAAATGGAAACGATTCAGAGGCTGACCAATCAGGCCCTTTACCAGCAGATGAATCTAACGACTTCAAAGCTATTCATTAAGCAGTACTATGAATTGATTACATAAATTAGCATGCTACTGACAAGGCAGGGAAGGATGGAGAAGACGGGAGAGATGGGACATAACACATCCCTCATTTGGCAAAGACAGTGGTTATTAGGAGCCCAGAGCTAATGAAAGAGAGAGATCCATTAGGCACGTGCCACTGTAACGGATTGATTGCCCTCCCCACCCCCCATCCCCCGAAAAAAGAGCTGCTCCTCTTGTTACTGGAGGATTATATTTGTTCTATATTTGTTCTAGCTTGTTGGTCCAGGGGTAACTCTGTCACATTTAACAAGAAAGTATAGCTTGTAGAGGGAGGGAAGGAAACTAGCTTCAAAACCATTATTGAAATCTTGTGAGCCCAAGCAGTGCAAGGCGTGTTGGTTTCCCTGTTAAAAGGGAAGACACGTGAGGAGGATTTTCTGTCTGAAGCACCTGTATTTGGGAGAATTACAGCCAGAACTATTGGAAACAGGAGGTTTTTCAACGGAAACTTTGAATGACAAAACCTGACAGGCGTGCTTCAACCCTGCCTTCGATGAAAACTGCCTGTCCAGGACTATCATGATGCTAAGTCTCTTTGCAGGCTCCCTTGAGCTTAGCAAACCTGGATCAGCGCTAAAAGGATCAGATCCTGCTGTGGAAAACCGCATCAGAGCTCAGCTAGCTGCAGTCAGACCCCAGCTGTCCATGCTGTTGTTTGGAGCTTGCTTTCCCCTCTGCAATAACTGATGTGCGGTTCCTACCTCTAATCCCAGCATACTATAAAATCCTTCACTCATGTTTGTAGCCACTTTAATTTCAGGTAGGTCAGTTTTGAGCTGTCGGCATCATCTCTCCAGGCAATGCCAAGCAGCATTTCACAGCACAACTTCCGTCCACGCTAACCAGAGGGGTATTGAATAAAATGGTCTGATTTCAGCATTGTCTGTATGCAGCGTTACTTTTTCATTCAGGACTCTCTGGACAGTCCTGCCAGTGCCTCCCTGTCTAGCTTAGCCCAGAATAAGCCTATGTAACTCTAAGTATAGACAAAACCCTTGTCTTTTTGTTAGAAGTAGGTTTTCCACCCGTTGGATTTGGTTCTGGCCCTGCATTAGTGGGGTATGGGTTGAGTCATCTTCCGTTGCTCATCTGTATTGCAGCATGATTTGAGTAACCTCTAATTAGAGGGGCATAAGTGTGTTGTTCAGCCCTTCAAATCCTTAAGCATATGCTTAAACTAAGCACATGCTGAAGTGCTTTTCTGAATCAGGAGCCCAAGCAAGCTCAGGCTGATTTTTCTGCTGTATTTTGAAATCGCTGCAATCCCTTATTCCAATTGCAGCTCAGGCACTGAAAGGAAACAAAACCTCTTGGGAGAAGAAGCTCTAACGCAAAAGGCACACCTTGTTCGGTCATGTTTTACAGACAGCTATCTGCTTGGTGAGTTTGACACTGTTGTTTGTCTTCCAAAGATTTACACGCCGCGAGAACATAACACCATTGTCATTTTGTGACTGAAATTGGTTAACAAAATATTTTGCGCTCTTTGAAGAAGGAATTGATCTTTTACTCTGCGGTTTTGTTACCAAAGAAGGAGGAATTCTGAATCTGATATCTGTTCAGGTTTTTTCCAAATTTGCAAGAGAAGTGTTTTGATTTAAAAAGGACAGCAGTCACAAGCTGGTGAGCGTAGTTCAGGGAACAGACCTCCCCTCTGTTTCAGATGGCTTGCTGGTTTCTGCTGGAGAAAAAGTTAGGTTTGACGGATCACCCAGAAAATCCTTTATGGCAAGTGAATGCTGATGGCAGCTGCACAAGTTTAGGCCAACTGACTTTTCATGTTGTGGTGAGAATTCAGCAAGATCAGAAACTACCCAAGCATCATTAAATTTGAGTATTTGATGGAGCAGCTTTGTGCAACAATTGAACTTCAGAGAGGATTTTTATATCCTTCACCATTGAAGTAATTCGATGGATTTGTAATTAACCAAGAAAAAAAACAACTGGGATAGAGTATCCTGCTAACTCTGGTTACCTAGGGATTAGAGAGAGCCTGCTGTATTATGCAGTTGTTCCTTTGCATATTTCATTGACTCAGGGGGAAATATTAAAATCTGTAATTTCCATATTGCTAGATTATCGTACACCCTCCAATGATTGTTCTCTATTTTTTATGATCTGTCAATTTCCACACTATTGAAAAAGACAATTTGACTGCCTTAATGCCAGAAAAATCTCATAGGGTATTTTCTTTTTTTTTTCTCTCCTCAGCACAGAAAAGGCTATTTTTATGACTGGAAACCTATCATTACCGTTCATTGAGCACCTTCCCTTGCCATTGCAGATAAACACTGAGCTTACAGTTTTTAGCCTTGAAAAAAAAAAAGAAAATTTCAAATCTGCTTCCAGGAAGTCTTTGGTAAATATCATGTCACCATGGAGTGCCACATTAATAGAGAGTGTGAAACACAAGTGTGAAGTCTATGATATATCTATACCCTGTGCTTTTATATGTCATAATATTTAGTTATCCACAACTAAGGAACTCACAAGATTTTTGAAGTGCAGTAAGCAGTACTTTGCACATTTTACAGATGGGGAGATGGAAAGATACATGAAATAATAGATGCAGTGGCTCACAGGAGGTAAGGCAGATCCTCAAGTACAGCTCTTGGTACTGATCTGCCATCCTCCTATCCCACATACAGTCCAGTGCCTCCAGATTTGATTCAAATAAGAACAAATTAATAAGAGTGGATGAGCTAAAAGACTTGATAAGAGGAGATGCAAATCTTCTCAACAGAGACACACATGTGAACATTCTACCATAATAACTAGTGGTGGGAATTAAAAGTGGATTTGTTGGTTCCTGTTTTTAAGCCTCAATGTTAATACTTGCTCCAAATGAAATGCTCTTAAATTTATTTACACAAGGATCTGCTGTTGCAGGGACAGAACAACAACAATGGATGTCCTGAAGCACCTGTTACGGTGGGTTCTGCCCATTGGCCATCACCCTCCGGTTCTCTACAAACCTGAGATTGATCTGAGCAAGTGTGGGATTAGAAAAGCAATCACTTTCATTATCTATTGTGCAAGCTGCAGAGGCTTTCTGCAGATCAGATGATCCCCAGGTAACCTGACAAAGCCTTGGTCCTGGGAGCAGAGGCTTTCTAGGAGGGCCATAGCAGAAATGGGTCTTGAGACTCATTTCTTGAGTCATGCTCTAGTGCTGCTGCCAAAAGACTTTTCATCAAAGAAAACCACAAAGTATGCACTCCTAGAAGACAAGTGCCCCTCTTAGGAGATAAGCAGTGTGGATAAGAGACAAAATAACGGCAAAATACTCATGTTTTGGAAGCCATTAAGCTCGTCATAGTGGTGTGCTCCTCTGACATGGTTGAAATCACATGGCAGGGCTTGAGGCTCTGAGCTTCCTTCCGAACAAATGTCAATGGAAAACTTACCCCTCTTCTGCTATAGAAGAAAAAAGTTGTAGAGTCAGTGAACAATATACCAATTCAAGGTCTTTTAAGTTTTCATTAGTTGCTAATGAAAGCTTTGCAGATGGAGGAGGCAGCAATTAACAATTAACAGCAATTAACAATTATTCCTTCTGCTTGCTTCCTGCTGGAAAAGGGAGACAATTAAAGTCTTTTATCCTGTCCCTGCTCTCCTCCCTCTCTACCTTGGGAACTGCATTATCAGGGAATAATTTTATTTGGCAAAGAACTTGCTTATGCTTGTAGTAAATAGTTACCACCTTAGGGCCAGGGTTTCAGAGATGCCTGAAGGTACAGCTGAGCACTTTCTTCTTAAAACTCACAAGGTACTTTTCTGTGTATATAAATGTGTAAATAGCTGGTCTTGATGAATGAGATAAGAAAGAACAGAGAAACCAGGGCACAGTAATGGATTAAGGCATGCCATAGGAAAAAGAAGATGGTGAGAGTAAAAGAAAAAGTGAAGGAATGGATTTAATTTGTGAACTGTACCCAAAAAACCCCAGCTATTACTGTCAAGCCTAAGTCCATCCGGTCTTTTACAGCTGGAGCTCCCAGGTGTGTGTCTGGGATGTGGCTTTTATGTGGCTTTCCCTCCCAAGCGCTTGTTCCTACCCATTCCAAAATACTAATGGAAGAGCTCATGCATCCAGGCAGACAGATAGATTGGGAAAATCAGCCAGCTGACAGATAAGATGGCTTTTAGATGTGGGTCAGTCTTTAGCCTGATGAATTTCCCAACTGTCAAAATATTGATGCCAGCACAAGTGAGAAAGCGGAAAAGACCCAAGGAGGGGATGGGACCACTCACTGAAGCAGAAAGAGTGCCAACACTAAGGTGGCAGTGTAACCTTGGCTTGTGGGTTAAATGTGTTAAATTGCTCCAGGTTTACAATGGACCGCAAACCTATATGTAGGCAGTCACAACAAGTAAATAAAGCACAAAAGTTCATACTAACTCTTTGTCTCCTATAACTTCTTCACACCTCTATGCTCAGAAACTGCCAACCTGTTTACATCCAGAACAGACTGGGTGACTCAGGAAGAAATATTTCTGAATAATACTGTGTGTCTCACTAATACTCATCTGTGAATGTAAGAGATATTCTGTAATTAATCTTGTAGAAACAGGCAATTAATACTCCAAAGAATATAATTTATATAGCTTCTGTCAACTTTATCATCCATATCAGAGGATAAAAGATAGGAGTTGCAAGGATCTGAGAAGGGAGCAGCCCACAAATCTTCACTGCAAGCTCAGCAGTGAGAAAGCTAGCATTAAATTGCTCTTTAATTTTAGAGGAACTGCCTGGAATGGCGTGGCTATCACCCCATGCATTCCTCCAGCAACAGAAACAACAAAAGAGCTATGGGTCTTGGTTGTCCCATTAAGGCTAATAGAAGCCTACATGCAAGTGTCTGCAAGCATGTTGGTGTCTGTGATTGCATCTGGTACAGTCAGTGGAGCCGTACAAGAGGATATCCAGGAGGGACTTGAATGAATTGACTCAACATAGGTGTCTACCAGTATCTGAGACACCCCAAAACGCCACTTCTAGCTGCTGCTGCAGGAGCATGTGACTTTTCCTTGGATGTGCCGTCTCATTCACGTCTTGGATGCCCTGGGTGATCCAGCTTTGGCTGGAGTCAGGTGAGATGCTCTCTGCCCAGGCACCTGGAAATTAAGTTACACTTATCCCAGTGCTGCCCTGCTCTGTCCTTGGTGGCTGCAAGCCTCAGTTCACAGGTTGCCTGATTGGGCCAGACTTCCCTGTTCTCAACTCATGTAAGACAAGTCTGATTTGACTCTTCTCTGGAGTCAGAAGGGATGAAATGTCTCAAGAAAATGCATGATAATGGATCCTCAAGCCTTTTTCTCTACAGTTCCATCACCCAGTGTTCCCTTTGCCTGCTCTTTTCTGCTCCTAGTCATATCATAAAACCAGGGTGATCACCATTTAGTGCAATAACTAAGGGAGGTACTACCAAGCTGAAGGCTGAGATGTCCACTTTGCAAACTAAGATTTCAATCAGTATTGAGTCTGCAGTGTAAGATGGTGTGTAGGAAAAGTTTCATGACCATTTCTTTCCGGCTTTATGTTCTCTGAAATGTCACCAAGTTTCATCATTATCTCAAAATTTAAAGTCCCTTTCTTTCTCCTTCTAAAAATTCGGGAAAGTATCCACTCTATTATCTGAATGAAACTTCTCTTCACATGTCTGTCAATAATATATGAAAGAAATACTGCTAATGCTTTTTTGCCTCACGTCTCTAATGGTCTATCAGTAAAAATTAAAGATAGATTTGTCTGAAATAAGTTATAATTTAGGATGTCTTTTCCTGCTCTCCATTAAGGGAATCATCTTCAAAGCAATCTGCACAAATCCCATTAACAGCAATAACAAAATTTGTACGAGTAACTCCCCAAACACTACTTTGAACATTAAGCCCCTTAATTCAATATCAGATAAAAAACGATCTAAGGAAATGCAAAGACTTGATATTCTGGTTTGTGTTTCACAATGGACTGGAGACTTTCACACACAGAGATACATGCATGCACATAGATCCTGCAGCTTAACAATTGTGGATGGAAACAGAAAAGCTGTTTCTTATTAAAGGAATTTAACAAAAAAAAAAAAAAAGAAAGAAAGAAAAAGCCCCCCAAAAGCAACTCCAAAATGCCTGTGCAATAGCAGCTTCATTCCCAGAAGAGAAATAAAACGTTGAAACACATTTCAGAACATGTTGTATTGGGTTTCAGAGGAATCACGGCAGAAAACACTATCCCCTAACACTGGGTGCACCCCAGGCATCGGTCACTGCTGCATCTGTACCTCTTGGTGAGGACCTTCTTTGAGATCTGTGGGCACAATCTTTTCTTCCACTCACCTCACTGTCAACAAATATTTGGTCCTGGACCAGTTCCTTTCTGCCCTGCCCTCCCACAGCCAGTGTCCTCTTACAGAAATTCAGATTTCACCCAGAAATGCCATGACCAAGGTACCATCCCAACTGTTCTCTTAGGGACACAGTGTTCCCAGCCACCTGAAGGAGAGAGAAGGTTTTACATTGGCTTTTGAGGTGCCTTGGAGACCCTTGAGCAGGGAGAATGGGGAAAAGGATTCCAAATTTTTCACTGCCATGCTGTGTGATGTGCAGGAAGATCCTGGTTCTGACTCAGTGGTTATGACGTAGGGAAAGCAGACTCCACAATCTGTAAGATTGTAAAGTAGGTATGTTTATTTGGCACCGGGCGGCACAAGGGGGTAGTCCCACCAAAGTCGTGCATGCCCAGGGTAGTAGCTTGGCTTCAATTTATACACATTGTGCATACATATTCATAAGATTTCCCAATACGCCTATACATATGCATGACCTGTCCCTGCTTGGTATTAAAATTAGTTCCGAGGGGTCATTCCCGTAGACTCCTCCCCACTGCACTTGCGCGGTACCTTCTTGTGGTGGTCGTCGGTGGTCGTGGG